>CM046849.1:5782728-6135228 GCA_025618425.1 Heliocidaris tuberculata
CCCCAATGCCTGATCAGTCGAAGAATCTGATGTGTCATTACTTTGGAAACTATATTTTGTAACTTACATACTTGACATCTGATTGTATATTCCTCTATATAGAGGGTGTGTGTGAAACTGCAGGATCACATTAAACCTTTAGAATAATCGCTCAGTGATGATTATTCGCATAAAGAAAATAAATATTCAAATTTGCACCCTATAAACTGGTACAATTTTATAGCATCACCCTGAGCGTTTAAAATTGAATATACTTTTTTATGGTTCAATTCGTGCATATGTTGCACCCTTAAACATTTTGAAGAGGAAAAAATTAGTGCACCTGTTAGTGAGATTAAATTTGGCGTTCTAAGTCCAGGATGCCTGTGCCTTAATTTTGAGGTTCAAAATTGTCCCGAATTTTCTATATTCTCTATATTTTTATCGTTTGTTTGTGGTGCAATTAAATTGAATCTTTCGAGGTTGTAGCATGATGTGTAGGTTTTAGAACTACAAGGGCTTTCCTTGTATAACTCAAATTTACAAATGAATTTCAACATCGTAATATTACTACCTGCTGCTGCTTCGGAAAACATTTCTGGGAATAAATAAAGGATATAGACAGGAATTTCTGCATGGGGGCGAACAGATCTCACATTTTATCGCGATTTTAATATGTATCACCTTGGTAATTACAGTAATCATGCTAATGATAGGGACATTCGAAGCCTCCAATGAATGCAAGTGTTATAATTATCACCCCCGCATGCTTGTGTGTATAGGTCTATTAGGAAACATGAATCAATTTCTTTATTTATTCATCTCTTTAGTATCTTTAAACAGGGTAGCCCCGCCAGTAGTTGTTGGTCCTTGGGGTCATCGCAATTTTCTTTTGGATTTTAATAATTGCTGCAGGTGCATATTCATATACATGATATAAGATAACAAAAGAGGAACGATGGTGATTGTATTGCATGGATGTGCTATTAATATGCCAATGTCCATTACCGTTCGAGTGGATTGCACAGGGGTTCTCAAAGTATTCATATCTTAGTAATTATGTACAAAAAAGAAGGAACTCCGGCAAAACTGACCGCCGCACCCTCAAAATATATACCTTTCCCGATTTTCGAGATGAAAATGACATCATTTCAAACAATCTATAACGGGTACCGTATAAATATATATTTTAGATTCCCTCCAGTGACAAATTTTGTTTATTCTATCATAGATGAGAAATGGACTATTTTGATAATTTTATGTACAGATCAATCGTTCGATATTAATGTACGTATAGTCGGTGTATTATTTGTACTTTTCTGAGTGAAGAGAGAACCTCATTATATCATTTTGCATGCATATTTCTGTGAAATTGCCTATATTTTTCAAAAGAATGTATTTGTAAATAGTTTTGCACACTAATGACGTCGAAGTTATATCATTTGTGTCACGGACATAAAACTAAAGCACGAAATTGCCTTGATTAGATGAATAATAATATTATTACATAATTGTCCCCCCCCCCCCCCCCTTCCCTCTTACCACTTAGTCTATGGGTGTTGGTGAGACTTTTAAAATTCGGGAGAAAGGTGTACGGATTAGTGGTTCGATATGAAAGCATTGAGACCCTGTACTTTTTGTGTGTTTTTTTTTCAGAATAAATTAAATTAAACCTCAAATCCTATATTAACCCCTATACTTACAGAGTAAACATAATAGTTATGCACACAAATATTCATTGATTCATTAATGCCAAATTGTTCGTGGTAATTATCAGTTGAACGACAATTTTGTCTGCAAAGTCACTGAAATAGGAAACACTAGATAGCCAAGAAAAAGGGGCCGAAATTTATTGGAGAAAAAAAAAAATAATTGAAAAGAGAGAGAGAGAGAGAGAGAGGGGGGGGGGTCGAAAAATGAAAGATCAGATATACACCAAAGAGGAAGTCTAAGAAATAACAGAAGTCTGCATGTCTCATCGATGGAGAAGGGGAAGAATGTAAAAAAAGGGGGAAAATGTCTACATTTTGGATGATGACACCCTCCCCTATGTCCCTTCTTGGGAACATCGTCATGTGTTTATTTAGATGCACAAAGAAGAGGACTTTTTATTACCAGATAAACGAGCGTTGTGTTTTCATGGAAATGAGTGGGGTCTATTTGTGAATAAAACATAAGTATTAATAAATAAGGAATGCAATGCTATTTCTTATATACAGTATGTCCCAGAAAAGATTACAATTGGCAATTGGGTATCGATTATGAAAAAATGAATTTGGGGTCCTAATAAAAGCCGCCAACAGCCGCCAAGAGTCCGATCTACTAAAAAGCCGCCAACAACCATATCGATCATCCATTTTTTTATAATTTTATTCTTTTGCTGATTTTAGGCCCTACAATAACGTTTTTGGCTGATTTCATACCATAATATTCAGAATAGCCTTATAACAATATTTGAGGAGCCTTTTGGTTGTATCTTGGCTGCTCGGGAATTTGTTTTCGGCTTGTTTTCAACTCTGCTGTTGGCGGCTGTTTGCTGCTGTTAGCTGCCGTACTCGGCTGTCTATTTGTAATATAAAAAGTCATACTGGATTACGAAGCTGTAACTATTTCTCTACCAGGTAGTGAAGACTCCGTGCGATTTGGTCCAAGAGCATGTCATGGGCCACTTTCTCCCATCTTGGATGTTCTTGACATCCACATGAATGTATTTATTCACAACAGACATGTTTACTAATATATTCAAATTCTTTGCATGCACCTTTCAAGTTAACAAAGGTGAATAATCCTGTAAACAGATCAAGATAAGTTATTTCATGAAACGGGTTCATACTTTTGTTGAATCATTCACTTTCAATTACAAAGGACCAACATCCAAAATGCCAACCATTCCTGTTTACCTTCAAACTAAATGCGAAGAGCCCTAGATTCCTCTCTTTCCATGAAAAATTCTGTGTGAAAGCATCCAATATACATGTCGTACACTGTATTTCTAATTTTGCCTCGCAATATTCGTATTTTTCCCTGTGGAAGGTTGGTAGGTATGCAACAGGTTTAAGACTCTCAAAACTGCTTATCTTTTTTTATCTGTTATGCAAAAAATCTCAACAAGAAGAACGATAATAATTATGATGATAAATGAAGCATTGTCATAACAATTATAGCAGATAAAAACAAAACGTTAAGTTCATTTTCAAACCATTTTAAATGAGTGTGGAATTGTTAATTGTGCTTTGTGCATCCCCCTTTTGTCAAATCTTGGATGGAAGGGACATATCACATACATTACTAAAATCCCCAGTTCTTCGTGACTATATTGAAGCAAATCGGATGGGGTTTTCGCTGAGATACAGATAATTAGTTATATTATCACAATCCCGAAACATATTCTTATTAAATGACAATTTTGAAAGCTGTTGATGCTGAAAGTCCGATTGTATTTTTTTTTTTTTTTTTTTGGGGGGGGGGGGCATATTGTACATCAGATCCTGTTAATTGAGTATAGTGAATTTATACACCCGTTTATGAAGCACGTCGTGTTTGCATTAAATTCATTTCAATACATGCACACAATCATCATAAGCTGTCTTTTGTATTTCTTATCAATAAGATTGTAGTTAATCAAGAGAACGAGAATGTTGAAAGTGCTTAAATAGAATGAATCCGGGTGGAAGAGAGACAATTCTGTTGCTGGTATGAAGTCCCTATAATGTCCGATTCGGGCTTGAAAATTCACCCCCCCCCCCCCCTAAAAATGACGTTCTTTCTAGTGATGACTGCAGAATAACGAAATTCAAACCAAGTCTGGCATCATAAAGTGAATAATGTACATATTTTTCAGTGGTATACACAGAAACTGGCAAAAAGAAGGCCGGAATCCTTCTTGGAAGAGTAAGGGTCGGCTTAATATATATATACCTAGGCAGTCCTTCGTGTCGGTAGACTAAAGGCAACCTTTTTTTTTTTCTGGGCCTTCAAACGGCGGGAGGGGGTGAGGGATGTACGCCTGTTCCATCCTATGCTGGATACGCCACTGATCTTATCAGTGCTATTGATTAATTATTTTTTAAATACATTATTTTGTCCCAGTCGGCTTATTAAACAAAATAATCTATGGTGGCTTAGAAAGAGAGAGAGAGAGAGAGAGAGAGAGAGGGGGGGGGGGGTATGATAGGCCTGAATTACACCGAAATACCCACCCGAGAACAGTCTCGTGGCGCCCCGAGACTCCTTATATAAGGATTTCAGTGTAACAGGGGGTCGTGGAAGAGATATTCCATCTGGATATAACAGATCGGATTACGCCCCAGATCCTTCCCTAACTGAGGAAACATGAGGAACAATTTAAGAAACATGGAATTACGATGATGAGGAGAGGGAGCATCTGGTGGTGGAGGAGGAGCAGGAAGAGGAGGAGGATGTGGAGATGAGGAGGAGGGTGATGGTGATGATGATGATGATGATGATGTTGATGATGATGATAATATAATGATGATGATTATGATGATAATTGATGACGATCATTATGATAATGATATGTTGCTGCTGATGATGGTAATAATTACAACGACGACCATGATGATGACGATGATGATGATGATGATGAGGAGGAGGAGGAGGAGGAGGAGGAGGAGAATGAAAGATAGATGATGATGCCGATGATGATGATGATAATGATGATATTGATGACGATGATGATAAAGATGATATATTGCTGCTGATGAAAGTAATAATCACAACGACGACGACGACGACGATGATGATGATGATAATGATGATATTGATGACGATGATGATGATAAAGATGATATATTGCTGCTGATGATAGTAATAATCACAACGACGACGACGACGATGATGATGATGATAATGATGATATTGATGACGATGATGATAAAGATGATATATTGCTGCTGATGATAGTAATAATCACAACGACGACGACGACGATGATGATGATGATAATGATGATATTGATGACGATGATGATAAAGATGATATATTGCTGCTGATGATAGTAATAATCACAACGACGACGACGATGATGATGATGATGATGGTGAGGAGGAGGAGGAGAATGAAAGATAGATGACGATGATGATGATGATGAAAATAATGACGGTAACTGTGATAAGAAGGTATAGAGGAGGACCATGGTAATGACGATTATTATGAAGAAGAAAAGAACGGTTTTGTTTTTGATGATGACGATGATGGTGATGATTTTGATGATGTTGGTGGTGACAATGAATTGTGGAGGATCAGGAGAAATAAGAGCAAGTGAAGGATGTTGATGATAATGATAATAATGATACTAATAAGGATGATGATTGGGACAAAAAGAAGAAAGAATTGTTTTTTCACTTATGATGATGGTACTGATTATGATAATGATGATGAAGATGATGATGATTATGATGACTATACGACAACGACGACGATGACAAGTGTATATGTAACATAGTGCCACATGTTTACCATTATTGATTTTCCTTGTTATTTGGTAGATATTTTGGTTTATATGAAAATAGAATTCTTTTCTGTATATTAGTCATTTTACATTTTTTCTTTGGCACTGAATTGCAGACAAGTCGCCAATGGGAATCCGTTTTACAAAGATGGACTTAATAACCCTGCAAAATAAATAAAAAACTATATAGAAAGCAAACAAACAAATAGATTACCGGCAGGTTTCGATAATCGTGAGATATGAATAGGGGAAATCTCATAACTTTTACTGGGATTACTTCTAAGATTGAAGGAGGTATAGATCTATCATTCAGAGTAACTTTCATTGCATCTGTGTAATGATGATAATCCATGAATTTCTGTTACCATGGATACAACCGCGTCTCTACCGAAATAAAGCACTTCAGATAAAAAGTAAAATATATTGGAGAGAATACATAAAACAACCCATTGCTTTTCTTTGGGTTTTTGTTTGCATCTCTGCATCTCATTTTCAGTTTCAGTTTCAGTTTATTACTTCACATTTCACATTTACAGTGCTTTTACATTATAAAATGGTACAAACAATATAAATGGCACAAGCAAGATGAATGGTACAAACGAACATGAAATATATTATTGTCAGAGAAAATAAAAGAAGGTGAGTACCTCATATCTATACGTTTGCATGCATTATATTAAAAAGACTGGGCTATAGAATAAAAGTGAAATATTGAGGAGCCTGAGGAGAAAGCTACACTGTAAAAAACTACAGGTTTTCTGGCCCTTGAAATTACAAGTTATTGCCGTTATTTCAATTTTACAGTTTTTTTCCTGTAAAACAACAGCAAGTTTGTTGGTTTACCGGAAATCAGCATATATTTACAATCGCCCAACATAAAACACTGTTAAAAAAAACATTTTCTCATATTTGAACAAGTTACCCTGTTAAATTACCAAATATTGGGGAAAACACTTATATGAATATCCATGAATTTTTAGTAGCGTATGGCTTGGGGTTGCCCGATTTCTAACTGTCACTAAAGGCATAAAAAACTATAAGGGGTATTTAAGAGATTGCACTAGATTGAACTAACTGGATAAGATAGGTCAAGGATCAATGAGGATAGGATATAGATTAAGATAGAGAATAGGAGAGGTTACACTGTAAAACAATAACAGTAAAACTACAGACTTGCTGGCAACCGCGTAGCCAGGATTTCATTTTAGGGAGGCGGTTGTGAGCACGCAAAGCGTGCTCCCCAGGGGGGGGGGTGCATTTAATTTGGGTGGGTGCAGGGAGGGGGGAGTTTCCCCCCTCCCGCGAGAAGCGCGAAAGCTCTGACATTTTACAGCTAATTTGAGAGAAAGATAACGGCTCCTAGCACCCTTTTTTTTAGGCGGAAAGTTAGTTCGACGCCCGAACTGCTTTTCAATTATTTGGACGCAATACTGCTCTGTATGTAATAGGGGTGGGTGCAGGGAGGGGGAGTTTTTCCCCTCCCGCGCGAAGCGCGAAAGCTCTGACGTTTTATAGCAAATTTGAGAGAAAGATTAACGGCTCGTAGCACCTTTTTTTTAGGCGGAAAGTAGTAGTTCGACGCCCGGACTGCTTTTCAATTATCTGGACGCAACACTGCACTGTATGTAACAGGGGTGGCTGCTGGGAGGGGGAGTTTCCCACTTCCCGCGCGAAGTGCGAAAACTTTGACGTTTCTAGCAAATTTTTGAGAGAAAGATAATGGCTCTTAGCGCCTTTTTAGGCTTTTTTCTCTCACTCCCCCCCCCCCCCCCCCCGCTTTTTCGCTCTCGCTTTTTTTTTTTTTTTTTTTTTTTGGTGGTGTTTTTTTTTGGGGGGGACCGCCCCCATCGCCCCCTGGCTACGCGCCTGTCAGTAATTGAGAAAGTAGATGAATGTAAATATCTCGGTATTATTATTGGCACAAATTTTACGTGGAAGCCTCATGTTGCCCATGTAAAATCAAAGATACTGCGTAACTTCTATGTTCTCAGAAGGGCACGGCCGTTCATTGACCAAGCTAGAAAGAAATCATTTATTATCCAATTACCCAAGCCAAACACAGACTTTTGTAAAAATAGCTCAATTTATCTAGGTGCCCAACTATTCAATAATCTCCCAGAAAATGTCAGGAATGAGAGCATGCAGTTTTCCACAATTTGTTTAAAAAATAGAAACCATCTTTGAACTTGAATTGAAGTACATGTATTTTTTTTTCTTCCTATTTTATTTGATTATCTTTATTTTCGTTTTTCTTTGACCTATGTAAAGTCGTTTTGATGTATTATTTATGTTTTGTATTTATGTTTGTATTTATTTTATGTATGATTTATTTGTAACGACGGACTTGCTGAAAAACAGCCTAACGGCTGATAGCGAGTTTTTTTTTATCCGTGCTGAAATCAAACAAACAAACAAAAAAAAATTCCTTTTTATCATATTTTAAATACGTAGATGATTTAACACTAGTTGAGTGCAGAACAAATACACAAATATCCCAGCTACAAAGCCAACTTCAATCTCTTGAGTCAATCTCTAAATGATATGAAATTAAATGCACAAAAATGTTTTTCGATGTCATTTTCATTTTCTAAACAACCTGTACAGCCACCTTTGTTTTATGTCAATAACACACCATTGCTGTCTGTAAATACGGTTAAGATTCTGGGTGTTACAATACAAAGTGACCTTAAATGGAACTGTCATGTGACTGAAATGATAAAGAAAAGTAACAGAAAATTATTTATGCTGCGCAGATTGAAAGCCTACAACCTACCCGAGTGTGACTTGTTTACAGTATATATTGGGTATGTAAGACCAATTTTGGAGTACTGTGTACCTCTTTTTTCATCAAGTTTGACGATTAACCAGATTAATGGTATAGAAAGCATACAAAAGAGGGCATGTCGAATAATCCTCGGATCAAACTATATTTCATACGAAAATGCTTTAGAAAGACTGAAAATGCCAACCCTATCATCTCGTAGAGAAAAATTGACTGAAGATTTTGCTATTGCATTGGAAAAAAATATATTGTGTCAATCATGGTTACCGCCAAAGAAAACTAACAAATTCAACTTACGAAATGTGAAAAAATACCAAGAATTTACTTGTAGAACTAAGAGGTTTCAAAACAGTGCTCTTCCTAATCTCACACGTATACTCAATTGTCATTATGCAAATCTAAACGTCTGATAAACATTCCCATTACTGTGACAACCAGTATCTGTATTAAAATGTGAATTGTATATTATTGCTATTGAACCACTACCATCTACGTTCTATGCTTACTATACTGTACATGACATCTTGTATGCATAATTTTTATCAAATTCTCCAGCAATTTCTGTCCTTCTCTCTCTTTCTTTTTGTATGTCTCCCTCACCTCTTCTCTTTTAAATCTAATCCTCTCTCTTTCTTTCTCTCTTCAGCAGTGTTCAGTACTGAATAATTTTTTTCTTTTCTCGATTGTGTACAATACTTACCTTCTTCAGAAATATTCTTCTTCTTTCTTCTTGACTTCTTACCTTTCCATGATTTAGTATCGTGCAATATTAATTAATAAGCAGTGAAGTATTACTTTTACTTATATATACAATAATATATGTGTTGTGTTTTTTTTTCAACAACTTTTGATATGTATATTTCAATATTTTCTCATGTGATTTCATTAATGTAATTTATTTTACAAACTTTTTACATACTATTTTACATGTTTTAGTACTTTTGCAATTTGTATTAATTTTGTATTTCAATTGCTGTAAAACATGTACAATTCAGTCTGAGTACTGCTAATCATGTTTTAATAAACCTTTATTGAATTTAATTGAATTGAACAAACAAACAAACAAAATGAACAGAAGTTACGTACAAAAGTTACATACAGAAAATGAAAACCTTTAAGAAATAGTCGAGGAATTTAGCAACGCCACCTATCATAGGATAGATTTGTGGATAATAATAACCAAAAATTTCGAAATTTGAAACTAGTATTTGAACAAAACGAATTCCTAGCAGTCATTTTTTTTTTTTTTTTTTTTCCATATATAGGCCCGGCCCTGTGATCACAGCATATCCAATCCACTGAAGACTATTGCCCGAATATTAATTTTCCAGTTCCTAATTTTGTGAACGAGTAAAAGAAAATATTGTGACAAAATGTGCACCCATGGGAGAGTAGAGCGCTTCTCTGAAATGGACGGTTCTCATTTCGAAAGGATACCCCCCCCCCCCCCCCCATTACAATAATTTTATACGAAATAATTTTTGTCTCATAAGAGATACCATATTCTTGGCGTGTCGATCCCATAATGCATTCCAAATTTGACTTCCTCTTTAGTACGGCTCTCCGTGAGTAGGTACGATGCCAAAAAATACCCATTAAAAATCTATGTAAATCAGGAGTAATTGCAAATTTTTAAAATAATTTCTTGAATGTGATGAAACTTTGATACATATCAGTTTATATAATCGGTGCTTTCCACGTTACATTAGCAGTAAAATTGATAAATATCATCTCAATTGCTTCGGTCTCTACATCAACAAGAGATGTGTATCACTGTATGGTCGACTATGAGCGATGAGTGAGTGTGCATGGATTATTATGGGGCAACGGGGAATGTTTTCATGCGAACAATACATGATTTCTCTTTTTGAAATCCCGTGACGTATGATGTTTGGGATGCTGTTATGAGTAATCTTACTTTGCAGCCTGCCCATGCTGTGTGAAATAGGTGTTTGTTACTGTACATTCTATGGTACGACCGGTAGATTCCAATCATGGCGGGCCGTAGACCGATGGGATCTGTCTCTTCCTCAGAGAACTTCTCTTTTTCATTACTGACGTTTGTTGGTCAGTTCTCCTCCTTAGAGACAGATATCACCCATAGACTCGCCTGTGCGAACATTTTGCACCAATTTGAAGCAAGCAGAGGCGACCAAGTTAAATGCATTTTAACCCTATTTTAACGGGTCTAGTACCCATTTTCATGTAATAAATACAAAATAATAACTTAGAACTACGTTTTGACTTACCCCTTTCTTGAATTGGTCTATTTTGAAGCTTCTTTCAAGCTATTTTCTTCCCTAATCCAACACTTTTCCTCCGTATCGCCAATTTTGAAATGCGTGTCACCGTTTTGTGGTATCGTTTTTATGGTGTCGGCAATGACTGCCGATACCATACAACGAAAGAAGATTTTTTTTAAAAAACGATACCACAAAACGATCACTAACGTAAGTCAGGTGACACGCATTTCAAAATTGGCGATACGGAGGAAAAGTGTTGGATTAGGGAAGAAAATAGCTTGAAAGAAGCTTCAAAATAGACCAATTCAAGAAAGGGGTAAGTCAAAACGTAGTTCTAAGTTATTATTTTGTATTTATTACATGAAAATGGGTACTAGACCCGTTAAAATAGGGTTAAAATGCATTTAACTTGGTCGCCTCTGCTTGCTTCAAATTGGTGCAAAATGTTCGCACAGGCGAGTCTATGGGTGATATCTGTCTCTAAGGAGGAGAACTGACCAACAAACGTCAGTAATGAAAAAGAGAAGTTCTCCGAGGAAGAGACAGATCCCATCGGTCTAGGCGGGCCGGGGACGGGGTCAATTTCTTTCCATCTTCAGCTGACCACCGGCAGCACCCGTCGGTCGTGGGGCGCCGTCGGTCGTGGGGCGCCGTCGGTCGTGGGGCGCCGGCGCTGCGGCTGCCATCTGACGTGTCTGAGCGGAATCGGCAGGCCAGCGCGCAATCAAGACCTGTGCCTTGTGAAGTTGTGGCTGTGACAAATGAAGATGTCAGTTGACCAAAAACACAACTGCACAAGGGATAATCTTGCCATCTTTTGTCCACTTTTTCCAGGATGTGGTGGTTTGATAAAACTTTTTAATTTTCCGTAATGAAAAAGGAATTGCTGAAAAAAAAGTTGGCATGCCACTGGCAATGCCAAATAGACTTCTAAATGGCCCTTACCCCTTTTAAAGGCATTGATTAACTTTGCCCAGGATTGAAAAAAAAAAAATCACTGTTCCAGCTAATGCTGTAGACTAATCATAATTGCAAACCTTTAGCTCAGACAGGAATCGCCTGAGTTTTATAAGCTGATCGGTCGTTTATAAATTATATATCAAGATATTTACGATTGAACATTGATGTCGTGATAGAGTACCACCGAACCCTAAAGAACTCTTACGGTTGGCATACCTCGCTCTATCACAGAATACCGTACGGGCTGGAAACCCACTCTGAAATCGCCAAGCGCCGGTGCTTGGTTTTTGTGACTGCAGTGCAGCGAAGAAGCCGAGCGACTTGCGCTAGCGATTGATCGCGATTTTCTCTTTTTTAGGATAGTATTAGTAAACGGGTTCCATTTTCACTCATACTTTCACATATCCTTAATTATATATGTAGTTAGAGCACTGCACACAATTCACTGGCATTTGAGCTGATTTTACAATTTTTCACAAAGTTAATCACTTTAAGTGGCCTGCGTGACTTCAAAATAAATAGTATTGTTAATAAGCAGTGTTATGCATGCCATGGTAGATCTACTATGGCTATGCTGTGATTAGGGCAAGAACCATTGACATTGTGCAATGAAAATTTATAAAAGTGTGTGTGATTGCCAATATTATGCTCATGGTACGTTCTCTGACTATTTTTGGAGCTGACAAAGTGACATGAAGTGTCAATAGGCCATGTAACCCTTTTATAGTGAGATTTTTACTTGCTGGAAAATAATTGTGAAAAATTATGAAGGAGCCTAGGAGTAGGAGGGGAAGCATGATTGATAGTTTCAAAAGCCTGGGATTTATCCTTACATTTTATGTTTGTTGACCAGATTGAGTTTTCTGAGCCTTTAATTTAGAAGAGTCATTTTTGTCACATGCACAGCAATAATTGCCTGGAACTGGAGTGTGCATTAAATGTACATGTAGATTCTATGCCCTGATTTCTAGGTTTTTAAAGAAAAAAATGAGAGGAGTCCAGGAAAGAGTTGAGAGAACTCTAAAACCAGTGCAGGGTCTATGAAAATTTCTTTGGAGGATATTTTTGCCAAATATTACTTGAAGTTGACATGTGTTATTTGTAAAACAATTTGTGTTTTTTTCCCCTGATATATGGATGATATATTTGGAATCTCTGTGATAACATTGTTTATATAATTTTTATTTCTTACTTGCAGACGCAGCCATGGGGAAGTTCATGAAGTCGGGCCGTGTGGTCCTTGTCCTGTCAGGACGTTATGCTGGACGCAAGGCAGTTATTGTCAAGGTAAACACAAATATCAATTTTAGTAACATTTTCTGAAACATTACGTTTTCAGTCACTAAGTATTTTACCTTCTTGATTAAACTCCTTATGATAGAAAGAAATTTGTGTTCTAATGTATGTTTTCTTCCTGTGCTCAGTAGAACTAGAGGTGCATGGCTGATTTGGGAAACTGTCTCCATTTTTGGTAGCCTGTTTAGGAGACAATCTCCCATTTCGGATACCAATTTTCTTTGTTACATTTGCTGCAAAGGGATCACCTTGACTCAACTTGAAAATGTGATAAGCAGATTGCTCTTGAAAAATTATTCCTTTCGACCATCTACTTTAAAAATTCACCCTCTACTTTTTTTTTTTTTTTTTTAATAACATTTTTTGTTGTGATCAACACAGAAAACAAATGGACTTCTGACTTCAGAGAGGAAAAAATTTGGCAGAGAAAAAAGTGCCATATTGTTGGTGTTGTTTCTGTTTTGCTTTTGTTAGCAAAATTTCCAATATCAGAGACTCTTCCATGTGGGAGAGAGTCTCCACTGGTGCTGTTTGTTTATTGATTGCAGTTTTTCTAGCCATTTGTCAATCAACCAATCAATTTGTTTTGACACACCAAACCCTTGTAATAATTGTAAGAATCTTGTGTTCTAGTCATGCTTTTTTTTTCCTGTGCTGTTTGTTAAGTAACAGTTAACGTAGTCTTTACCCATTTGTCAGTCGACCCATTTGTTTTTTTACTTTGCTGATTACACACAACACAGTCTTGTAGTTATAGAAAGAAATTGCTTTTCTAGCTAAACATGTTCCTTTATGTGCTGTTTGTTAATGTAACAACTACTACCCATTTACCAATTAAACCTTGTCATTTTTTCCCCTACAGAATCACGATGATGGGAGCTCTGACCGTCCATACAGCCACGCCCTTGTAGCCGGAATCGACCGTTACCCACGCAAGGTCACCAAGGACATGAGCAAGAAGAAGATCAAGAGGCGATCAAGGATTAAGACCTTTGTCAAGCTCTTCAACTACAACCATCTCATGCCAACCAGGTACTCCCAGAACACTTTGATTGGTTAGGGTTATCATGTAATGTACGGTTGAAAGCTTGCCTGCTAGATTTTAAGGTTTATAGAAGCTCAAACCTCTCATTAGGGTCAGTTCCTGTTAAATTAAGCACTGAAAAAATTATACACATGAATGGTGAACATTATAGACTGGTTCAGTTTTGAGAATACTGTAATGCTCAATTCTATCTGGAGGCCACTGTAATCATAAGTGATTTAATGGATTATTTAATAAGTTGGGTTCATAATAATGTTATCTAGACTTATAATCCCTTCTCTTAACTGCCCGTACAAGTTTTGTATTTTTCAAGATTCAAGATTCAGTGGGATTGTAGATCATCTCGGTTATAATAGGCATGTCTATGTAAGCAGCCTGCAAACCGTCAAAGCCTGCATGCCTGGGATAGCTAGCTCCCTACCCGATGGGGTCTGGACTTTCACATTTCCACCCAAGTTTGCAGAATTGTACTGTTACAATAGCTGAAGTGAAGAATACAAATGGAGTACTTAATCACATAGCTCTGCAGCTTGTATTGTATATATGTTTTCCTGTTTGACACATTGCAGTACAGTGTCTCCTTTTAGTGACGTTTTTGCATTATCTTTTGATGCAAATTTTCAAGAACGACACATTATGTATGAGAAGAAAGAACAATTTAAATCACAGAAAATTTTGAGTCTACATTATTTCCAATGCTGTGCATTGTGCTGTTCACGAAAAAGAGCGATTTAATTATAACTTATTGGTAAAGTGTAAAATACTTTTTTCATGTACAAATTGGCCATTTTCTGTTCAATTTTGCAATTTTTTTTTCACATTGGTTCATTTAATAAACTTCTTAATTTTTTTCAAACTGAGTAGGGGTGGAAAATAGGAGTAATTGTTGCCAATTTGAGGAGGGAAAACTGATTGATTTAGACCATAAAATAATTGTGAACTGCTATGGGTTAACGTGTTTCAAAACAATTCTTTAATGGGAACAATATAATGATGTAATCTTTTATTCAATCGCAGGTACTCAGTTGATGTGAACATCGACAAGCAAGTGGTCAACAAGGAATCATTCAAGGACCCCACCCTCAAGCGCAAAGCCAAGAGGGAAATCAAGGGAAAGTTTGTCGAGAGGTAAGCTCTTTTATTTCTTCTGAATAACCAGGTTCAGTGGAACCTCGTTATAAAGAACACTGTTATAACAAACTCGTTATAACAACATAATTTTGCTGTCCTACTTCTGTTATAACAAACTCGTTATAACAACATAAATTTTGCCGGTCCTACTTCTTTGTATTCTGTTGGGTTTTTTTTTTTTTTTTAGCCCTGATATAACAAGGTTTCAATTTTAAGAGGTAATTTCCTGGGTCCCAAGGGCCGGAATTCACAAAGGTGGTTTCAATTCAGACCATGGTTTATGCAGATTTGTTTGTATAGATACGCTTGATTTAGTGCATACACTTAAACAGATCCAATAATGAACTCGTGCCGGTCATCCGTAGTTGGCAAAAAAGCTAAATTTATACCACAAAATCTGCATAAACCATGGTCTGAATTGAAACCACCTTTGTGAATTCTGGCCAAGGAGTTTGTTTTAATGAGGTTCCACTGTAGTCTGTTTTATAAATGCAGTTGAATTAAAGTCCCCAATTTTAATTGGGGGAGGGGGTGGTATTGAGCTTGGTTGTATCTCGGTATTTGAGTTTTATTTCACTTTCATTATGTATATTTGAATGAGTATATGGTGGAAACCCATTATAACAAGGACCTTGTGACCATGATGACAATTACTTAGGAATCTCTTTATATCAGGGTGAATAAACAAAATAATACAAAGACCTGGGACCAGCAAAATTACCTTGTTATATCAGGAATCTCATTATATCGGAGCTCTTAATAGCGAGTGTCCGCTTTATGTTCTAATCTACAAAAAGTTTAAGTAATAAACTTTGAAATCTACTTCACACATTTGTATGTTTCAGCTGAGAATAGACACATCTTATAAGTTGTAGAGTGAAGAACTAAATGATTTGTTGTGTGATATACTTTGGTTCAAGCCTACTTTTTCTCAAGCCATTTCAGATTCCAGTTCAGTTGTTTCCTCTAACCTGCTCAAAAATTTAATTGCACTTTTTAAAAATAAATTTATTCAATCTGTTTGTCATTTTTCTCTTGTCTATTTTCTCTGCTGTCCAGGTACAAGACTGGCAAGAACAAGTGGTTCTTCCAAAAGCTTCGATTCTGAGAAAACAATGGACTCTCAACATCCCCATTCATCCTGTACATTATATGGACTGCTCACAAATCTCCACACATTCTCCAAATAGGCCTGCAATAAAAAAATGAAATCTGGCTATTGTGCCAACCCAAGATGTTGTCTGCGAAGGAGTTTTCATTTCATGTCTGGTCTGAGAAGGAAATCGTGTTGGAGTTTCGGATGCATGATGAAAATGATTAAACCTCGTTCACATATGCTGAAGTAAACCGCAGCGATTTGCCACAGGCCTTTTGTTAACCCTTTCCAGACAGGAATTATTTAAGGGCTAAATTGATCACATTTTGTTCTTCAAATTGGCAACAATAATATTTTTCTTTTAGTCCTCAATGGTTCTAATAAGGTGTAATGTCTTTGAAAACAATATACATGGTTAGTAATTTTGTTGAATAGTTGAAAAAATTGTGATTTTTTAGTAAAAAAACAATGACTTTGAACCTCTCATTGTGTTGCCAATTTAAGGATTTTAACCCTAAAAGGGCCGGGGGGTGGAATCCACCCCCCTAGACGTTTCTCGCGATATGTCCGCAACGCGCAAAGCAGTCTCAGGGCATTTCATTACTTTTTTGTCCCCGCCGAACGAAGTTCGTGAGGGGACTATGAAACGGGCTCCGTTCGTGTGTGTGTGTGTGTCCGTCCGTCCGTCCGTCTGTCCGTGTGTGCTCAAATGTTAGAAAATGCTACTTCTCCGTCATTTCTTGGCCGATTTTGATTCCGATTGTTTTATCTGATAGGGCTGGGTGGGGGCTTCCAAACTTCTACACAGAATTTTGAAATTCATTAATTATGCAAATTTATGCAAATGTATTCAAAATTGACGAAAAATGCTACTTCTCCTCTATTTCACATCGGATTTTGATTCCGATTGTTTTATCTGATAGGGCTGGGTGGGGGCTTCCAAACTTCTACACAGAATTTTGAAATTCATTAATTATGCAAATTTATGCAAATTTATTAAAAATTGACGAAAAATGCTACTTCTCCTCTATTTCACATCGGATGTTGATTCCGATTGTTTTATCTGATAGGGCTGGGTGGGGGCTTCCAAACTTCTACACAGAATTTTGAAATTCATTAATTATGCAAATTTATGCAAATTTATTCAAAATTGACGAAAAATGCTACTTCTCTATTTCACATCGGATTTTGATTCCGATTGTTTTATCTGATAGGGCTGGGTGGGGGCTTCCAAACTTCTACACAGAATTTTGAAATTCATTAATTATGCAAATTTATGCAAATTTATTCAAAATTGACGAAAAATGCTACTTCTCCTCTTTCACATCGGATTTTGATTCCGATTGTTTTATCTGATAGGGCTGGGTGGGGGCTTCCAAACTTCTACACAGAATTTTGAAATTCATTATTCATGCAAATTTATGCAAATTTATTCAAAATGGCTGAAGGTTCATAATGTTTTCATGTTTTATATTTCAGTTGTATACATGCATTGTTGGTATCCTCTTCTTTTGCATGCAGTAACATTATTTTATTCACTAAAGTTTTTCACTGAAGTTTTAAGGTTCAGGCTAGTTAATTTCCACAGATCTGCACTTCCGGCGGGGACATTTATTACGCATTGCGTAATTTACTCATTCACTTGTTCTTTCGAATCTCACGCATCTTTTGAGGCCAAATTCGCGATGTGCGGGCGTGTGGTTCCGAAGTTACTCAACATTTCGTACTTGCACATCAGACAAAAAAATTTAGAAATCTATGAATATTTTTACATTTACTGATTAAATTAATTTATTTTATGCTGTTTATGATCACGAAAGTGTCCCCAACGAATTTCATCCAAAAAACAATAAAAAACAAAAGGTTAAAAAAACAAAGAAATACACAAGAAATTTTAAATACAATAAAATACATAAGAAATCAATTTTGATACCGAATTTTTTTCAAGTATATTTGCTAAGAATACTGGAAAGAGTGTCTAGACCAAAAATTAGCATTTCTTTGAGCTTTATTTAAAGTTTAGTAAGGTTTTTAAAATTCCTGGCATCAAACGCAATATGGTCATGCAACAAAAATGGACATAGTGTGTGCAGAAATATTTGCTCTTTCTATTGATGCATCTGGTATATTTTTTAGAGCTCTGTATCAAAAGTTATTGAGCCAAACCACAAAATGTGTTCTGTTGTCTCGAAAGGGTTAAGCCTTAAGCGCTTCACATTTGTGTATCTTATAACATACAGATGAGTGATTACGCGCATGAGCTTTGTTGGCCGCAGCTCCTTTTTTGGGGTCACTACAGTTAACCTTGCATAACTCAAAGTCGCATAAGTCGAACTTTCCCTAAGTCGAATCAGTTTTTTTGACCAAACTAGATTTACATTTCCCAAGTCGAATTTTGCATGAGTCAAACTACAGTTAACCTTGCCTAAGTCGATTCTGTTAGGACCACAAAAAATAGTTTGACTTTAGCAAAATTTGACTTAAGAAATGTAAATAACACACGTTTTGCATAGTTTGGTAAAAAAAAAAAAGATTCGACTTAGGGAAAGTTGACTTATTTGTCATTCATTAAAAAAAACTGCCGCAGTTTACTGCAGCGTATGTGAACAAGCTAGGGTAAAATCAGAAAATTTTGCAGTATTTCGTGAGTGGTTGATATTTGTGAGAGTTTGAACTTTGATGCTGCAACATTAAATAGTGAAGAAGATTTTAGTCTTACACTAAGTATGGATGGGGTTAGAGGCTTTACAACACTAGAAAGCAATAGGAGAAAATGTTCAGTGATATGGTATGGACAAACACCTTGATTCATGTAATTTGGGATGCCAGTCGTCGGGTCATTGTCTGATTTTAGACTTTGTCTATTCTCTGTTTCAGGATTCATAAGGTGCATAACATATGAGGCTTGAATATGTCTGGTCCTTTTCAGATTCATTGGGCAAAACCAAGTGGCATCCCTGTGTATGTCACAATCCTGCATTCTGCTCCTCCCCCTCCCCCCCCCCCCCTACCATTTCTCCTATATCCTTGCCACTCTCCCCCACCCCTAAATCCACGTCTCATGCCGACATCCTTTTAAATGAAATCATGAAACACTTCAGTAAACTACATGTACATGTACATGGAATTGATAAAACTGTTTTTGTTAAAGCTCATAGACGGTATCGGTAGCAAAAATCATACTGGCAAGAAACTTATCTAACATAGTCACATACTATTCTCCTTTTATCATAAGACACATGTACGAGATTATTTAACATTCCATTCACGATTTCGAACAAATTTTAGTGTAAATATCTGTAAGAAACGCTTGGTAACGGCTTTTAACTGCCTCACGCTGAGACCATATCCACCCGAAGGTTCCCCACACAATAAACCCAGCGCTTCGCACTATGTGTAGCGTATTCTATAACACACAGCAATCCTCATGTGAGTAATGTGTGTGGCCGTTGTTCGAATTTACATCCCCTCTTTTTTGGGCCAGGGATTTTTATTCTTTTCACCTCTAATTCGATAAATATTTCACTTGAGGAGGAAAAAACTTCACAGCATCTTAGTTATGTTAGTACCCTGCTATTTATTAAGTAAAATCAAAGAAATCTCACGAAAAGTTTTTGAGGGCTTCCCACAACTATCTGTTACCTTTAAGCTTACTACACGTGGATGGGTTTTCAAAGTAACTGCCTTGCTAAATAAGATTTATGGTACGTCTGATCTGGGCCCCGTCTTATATAGAGTTGTGATCGATATCAATTGCAGCTACTTGTATGTACATTAGAGATAGGAGACTGCCAATTTGCAGTTGATTGGAGGACTCGTGATTGATTCGGACCAATTGCAACTCTTTATAAAACGGGGGCCCTGGACTATGGTATAGAGATTCAGACAGTTCCGTTGGCTACAAACAAAACTTGGTGGTAAAGTGCGAGATTGAGCTAGTGAAGTTCTAAGTTAACAAAATGACTTGATTTACTTCTGTGTGTATAGAATACCAGCAATTTTGAATGAGAGATGTATTGTATACTGGAATTCTTAATTGAAGTAAATAATCAATTCTACTGTACATATGTTCAGGTGACATTTGCTCAGTGGAAAATTTCCTTCACTTACCTAATTCATAGCTGTAAACCTTGAACCAAATACTACCCCAACCCTCAACTTAACCTTAAAGTGATTTGGTAACTTTGTAGAGGCTTGATAAAATCTGAGCTGCCTGGCCTTGCATGCTATCAGTGTACATGTATGTAATATGGTGTAAAAATGAAGCCCAGGGGGAAAAACCACTTCAAAATGATCATGTTTCACAAAAGTAAACATATGCAAGTGACCGGAAATGCCAGACTCATTTCACCCCATAGACTCAGTGTTAGACTAAAGCGTATGGCCATATGCTTTCGTAAATGGGAGTATTCAGTCATAGATGTCTTAATAATAGCATTATATATTTGAAAACCTTTCTATGCCTGGCTATTTATTTATCCTTCTGAACATCATTATACAAGATAGACATCAAAATTCAACAATTTATTGAATCAAGCCTCCACAAAGTTACCGAATACCTTTAAACCCAGTTGCAACTTATACATCTGTAACAAAATAAGGCTTGGAGCAAATGTCGTCGAAGCACGTGCCGGATCACCAACTAATCACACTTTCTTACAATAATATTTCCAACTTGTGCATGTACTATTACGTAGAAAAATGTATTTCTAGGCAATGCTATAGGAAAGACATGTAGTATTCCACATTAATGTTTTTTTCACAGAGGGTCTTGATTGAAATTGTGTACATGTAATGGTTTGTTTGCATGTGCCTCTGAAAATTTAGGATTGAGGGGGGGGGGGGGGGTCTGGTCACCCATTTGCATTGAGCCATGGCTAATGTGTTTCTGAGGTATGTGATTAAATGTTTGCAAATGTGTGATGGTATCTGGAGCAAGGCACCATGGTATGAAGAGTAAAACACTCGATTTTATCTGGAGTTGGGGTGATGGCTGAATAAAATCCCTAAGGACTATATAAAGCTTGTACATAACTAGATGTAAAAAACCACAATGCAATTTCAAAAAACTTTTTTTTTTAAATGAATCATCTCGTTATATTTTCATTATTTTTCCTGTTTCGCTGGTACAAAGCACAAGATCCCATTTTTTGGCTACATGACCAACATACATGTATTTAAACAAAATCATTACCCGAACTCCAGATTACTTTCAGTTTGTGTACAGGGTAAAAAGAATTGAAGGGGAATGCTAGGATAGACAAGATTGTGAGAATGAACGAGAGTAGTTAATACATGTATTTTGTGATGGTGGTAAAAAAACAAAAAAAAAAAAAAAGAAATAAGGTGGTGGAGGAAAGCGAAAATAAGATAGGACTCCTTGTATACAGTATAGTGGAAACTCAGTATAACGAGGTCCTTGGGACCATCAAAATTACCTTGTTATAGCAGGAATCTCGTTATATCAGGTTAAAAAACAATAGAATGTAAAGAGCTGGTACCAGAATATTACCTTGTTATATCAGGAATATTGTTATATCGGACCTCTTTATACCGAGTTCCCACTGTATTCACATTTTATTTCATCAACTTACTTAGTATACTGCCCCCCCCCCCCTTCAATGCCACTCCCCTCTCAATGGCTAGATCCATGCTACTCCACTGCTCAAGATTACCTTTTAGCCTTGGACAGTGATAGTCCAAAATTCTATGGTAGTCCACATGGAGTTTCCTCAAACCAATTGGTTCTTCAATAAAAGCATACAAATGACAATGTTAGTGGAAAAACAGTGATGCGAAATAAAACTTCAGGAAAAGTAGATAGGTTTGCACAAATAAGTTCTTTAATTATTCTTTCAATATTTGTTACCATGAACATTTGAAACACATGATTTCTTAACAATTACAGCCAACGGTTTAAAACGAAACATATCCATCTTTTATCTAGAACCTGGTGCAAACTCGCAACATTCACCTTTATTTTACCATGAATGTTCCATTCTACATCAAGTCATTCTCGATACTGTCAAACCTGTATTCAAAAACCCCTCAAGGGTAGCAAGAATGGTGGTCTTTATAGTCGGATTCTCCTATAAAATGTAATTCATGGTGTTGGTTAGATATAAAGTGGGTCAAAAATACATTTCATTGTTTGTCAATTTTTTGATAGAACACAACTCTTAAAAAGTTTGCTTGAATATGCCTGTGTTTGAGACATGATGGAAGGAAATTCAACCTAAAAATACTTGCTCCTCCATGTGCAAACTTCAACAATTTACAGCTAATTCTTAGTTACAGTCATAAATGAAATACTTGCTTTTGCAAAAAAAATTTTTTTTTAATAATCTTGCGGAAGAGCAATAAAAGAGAAAATTGCACTTACATGATTACATTTACACGAGACTGGACAGCTGAAACCCACAAAAAGTCTTAAGGCCTACAATCAAGCTTTCAGTAGAAGACTATATTGATTGCTCTTGGTATAATGAGCACTCATTTTAGTGAGTTCTAAGAATGAGTGCCCAGTCAAGAAATTGAGTTTCCCATTATTGAAAAAAGTACATCCATTTCAAATAATGGAAAATAAAGTAGACAGCCATTTCAGAAGGCAGCAACATTAATGAAATCTGTACACAAAATGAAATCATAAATAACAATATACTACTGTACAATAATACACTTGTTTTATATACAGAGTTTACCACAGGTACTCAATATTAAAATTGAGTTCTTGGATCAGGATACATGAATGTACATCATGTCATGCAGAGAATTATTGGCCCATATTCTGGAGAAGATACCATCTTGCAAGGCAGTCTTTGTTTATAAAAGGACTTCCTTGGTAGATTCAATTTAAATAAATACTTTATATGTAAAACAAAAAATGACAACAAGAAACAAACATAAACAGTTACATAGCAAAAACCAATTCAGGTTATGAAAAGTTTAAGTGTTGGTGAAACAATTTTTTTTTCATTTTTTTTTGTCTGAGTCAATAACATGGCAAGCTGTGATAGCAATATTCATTATAAGCTAATTTAATACTGCTGCTCAAAATTTAGAAGTCTAAACTGTAATGTGTCACCTCTGTCAATGCTACTGCTTTACAAAAGCAACAAACGGATATATCATGGTTTCATACTTGCCAACATTTGGAATTCAGAAAACTGAACACACATATTGATATTGGCAGGGGGTCCAGGGAGCGTCACCGCCGCCACCGCCGCCGGTGGTGGGGGTGGAGCTCCCTGGAGTAAGGGGTCCAGCGGCCTGCCTCAGGGCCCCTGGCTGACACTGTTCCGCCCATGGTTGCTTTTATTTTGACAGATTTTCACCCGAAATCGAACCAAACCACAAATCATGTACGACTACTTACTGTACCGGATTCAATCAATTGGTATTAGACCCTAATACTATTTTCCCCAAAATTGTACGTTCAGTTTTTTATGGCTCTGAAAACTTCAAAAACTGAACGGTTCAGTTAAAAACTGTACAGTTGGCATGTATGTGGTTTAGGACTTGTTCATTTGCATATACTCATAAATTGCATGCAGAGTCAATGGGGGGGGGGGGGGGGGGGAGGAGACACTGATGCATGTGATGCAATGAGGCGCTTCTGTGCAGAGTGAATGGTGGCTCCTCAACCACGATAATGCCAAATAAAATTGCGTTCATTTCATGTTTGCTTTAAAATTCTTACTGTTCCATTTTATGAATAAAATTTACCATGTTGGGTGAGGAACTGAACTCAGAAAAAGCAACAACATTATAATGTGTTTTAAAACATGAATATTAAGACCTCACATTTTTTCTTTTGATACGAGTTCTCAATTTTGTTGGAAAATGTCTCTTTAGTCTTTAGTAAGCAATAAAGAGACATTTTCCAACAAAATTGGAAAATGTCTCTTTAGCCAATCGCGGTGAAATATACGGACTGGGAATGAATAATGATGCTATTCTAACTCTTGTTGACACGTCTATTTCTTGACAGCTTTCATCCTGCCCTCTAATGATTCACAATTGGCCTGGATGGCAGCTAGGTTGGCGGCAAAGGACTCTTTCAGCTGTGAATGAAGGAAAAAATAACAGAATAACTACATATAGCTTCTTTTTTTTTTTAAATGGACAAAAAAGGAATGTTGGGTGATGATAGATGATGGTAATAATGGTAACTGATGATGATGATGATGATGATGATGATGACGATGATGATGGTGATCATGATGATGATGATGATGATGACGATGATGGTGATGATGATGATGATGGTGTTGATGGTGATGATGATGATGGTGTTGATGGTAATGATGATGATGATGATGATGGTGTTGATGGTGATGATGATGATGGTGGTGGTGATGATGATGATGATGATGATGATGGTGATGATGGTGATGATGATGATGATGATGGTGATGATGATGATGATGATGATGATGATGGTGATGATGATGATGATGATGCATACAGGTACATGGAGCAGTCTACTCACAAGCCCCCTTTACACTTATAGAGAGTGTAATCAAACGTGCAATATCTCAATAGAAGTAATATTTGAAGCCCATATATTGAATATAGTATGACAACATGGAACCTCTAGCAAAGACTAGCGTACAGCGCAAAATGTATTTTTTTAGCGATTGGTACCCTTTGAACTCGACTGATCACCAACTGGATATACATGTAGACATATTACTAATGAAATGATGCAGAAGCATAAACCACCTACTTGTTTAAGTAGAGTATCTTGGCTTCCCATGCTAGAGGTGAGTTGCTGCTGCGCTGTGTCTAACTGACTCAGTGCTTGGCTGAATTGTAAAGCTGTCAATACAAACAAATATTGTAAAAACAAAAGTTAGTATTTTTGCCCATCAGGGACAACTAGCTTGAGTTCATTAGCTTTCTCACCTACAATGGAGTAAACAATTTGTAACAAAATATTTGTTGTTTAAACATTCATTGTAAGTTTCATTTAATTCTGAGAATCCACTTTCCATCGTAATCAGAACTCAAGATTACCTTTAGTCTAGTGCACGATTTATCAACCATGTCCCGTAGTTTAGTACCCTAAACAACTGATATTATTCATATTAGCATTTGTGAAATCATTCAAGGAGAAATTTGAAAGCTAATCCAATACAATTTCTCTAAATCTCCATTTACAATCCAACCATATGCTCTGGTAACAATTGCTTGGGGCTTTATTTTGTCAAAGATGTAGGGTAATGGTGAGGGTTGCAATTGGGTTTTAGGTTAGGTGTAGGGTAAGGGTTAGAGATAGTGTTTGGGTCCAAAGTTGACATTGACCAAGGAGCAATGGCTGCCAGAGATTGTGTCGTTTAACTTCCTTTTGATGTAGTAGTAGACTTTATTGGATAACTTGTTTAGCACAAGGCTAATCTGCCTTAGGCAATCCGAACAGACCACACATATACAAACCTTGTTCATGTAGATCTTTGAGTGCTTGAAGTCTATCTACTACTTTAGGTAAGGTGTCTGCTATGCTGTCCCATTTCTGAACCATTTCATAGAGTGCAGATATCTGTCAACAACAAACATATCACAAAGACACATAACCATGGGGTAGAAAATAAATTATTATTCATGATGGATCTTTCGGAATTTGTTACTGTAAAAAAGTGAGATTTCCTGGCAGTGATTACTATGCAACATTTTATATTTTTTCATTTTTGTTATCATTTTTTGTTGTTGTACAAAATCATAATTTTTCCAGAGTTGTTTTGAACTTTCAAGAGAAGAAGTCCTGTCTGCTCTGTATTCAGTACACATTAGCATAACTTGTCCAGAACAGATTCCATGACTGCATGAATCTGGTCTACCTTGCTATCCTTGGCAGCATCCTCCGCAGTGGACTTCTTCTCCGAGACCTGGTCTAGCCTCTGAAGTAGACCCTGGATCCTAGCTTCAATGTGGTCTACTTGACCAACGTCCAAGATGGCCACCTTTGCCTGGAGCTGACTGACTGATTCCTGAAACAAAAAAAAACAAGAAAAGATCATTGACGACCATTCAATTTGTGTTGTTATTTAGTTTATGAACTATTCTAGAAGCTCCTTAATTCATCAAATGAATCAGGGCCCCGTTTCATAAAACTTCCTATTGATAAGAACTAACACAAATCTATGACAAATTTGCTCTCAGCTAATCAAATTCAATGATTTCAATAGCTTATAACAATTATTGCAATGTGTTACAGATAACAAGTTTTATGCAACATGTCCCTGAAGTATGATTCTATGACACATGCTTGAAGCTGACTGACCGATTCATAAAACATGACCAATCACAAACTAATGCTCTCATTCAATTTGTACTGTTTTCCAGTCAGTTTACAATGATCAGTCAAACATAAATACAAAAATTTGATCAAAAATTTGCAAAATGCATAAGATTTGAAGCTTTGATGCTTTAAAGAAGTGGTAGTTGTCATTCGACCATGATCTTATATAAATTTTAGCCTGAAAATCAGTCAGATAACAGATTTGTTATTACAGATTCAAATCATGACAAAGTAAAATTATTACAGATTCAAATCATGACAAATTAAAATTATTACAGATTCAAATCATGACAAAGTAAAATTATTACAGATTCAAATCATGACAAAGTAAAATTATATTTCCAAAAATAAACACCATTTTAGCCATTTTAACAGATGTCGTGAATCATGACTTTTTCCAGATTTCATGGCAATACATCACATGTATACATGTAAATTGTACTCACCATCAGACTCTTGGAGCTGGAATCTGCAGTCAATGATGCCTGAAATCAAATGAAATAACACTCCATGAAATAATGGCTTTAAAGATAATCTTACCAAAACTATAAATGGGCTTTAATACATGTACATGTCTAATATGTTACACACCTTCACCTAAAGTAGCTTTAAGCTGATGACCATCCTTCTCAAAATGAAAAAAAAAATGAAATAGAGGCCGTCACTGAGATCATTCCCAACAAATCTGTTTAAGACATTATACATGAACTTACCAGTTTTTGTGGATCTTGCCCAAGCATTGCCTCCAGCATATTCAGCCTCTGCTCCAACTCAGCTCCCTGTGAAGTTAGAAAGGTAAAGACAAGTAAGTTATGATCAGCATAACACAAATATCGCAGCAACATTACACACATTTTGATCTCCTAATATCCATTTAATTCAAGATTCTCTTCCTTTTACAATCAATATCAAAATATTCAAATGGTTCATAACTGGATCTTTAAGAAAATTGGCTCATAATGATGCCAACATTCTGTGATGTTTAAGAACAAAATAAAACATTTCATTCGAGTGCCATCTTTATGAAGATGTGAAATTAACTACTTAGGGGGTGAATTTGTAAAACCTCTTTCACAAATGACATGGAATACTGCCTTTTAAAAAAAATTGCTGCAGCAAACTACAGTAACCAAGGTGTGGCACACATCACATTTCTGTGTACACACAAGTAAGTATGCTAAAGGGTCTTTGTTACATACAGTTAATTTTATTCTCCCTGACTTGCCATTCACTGACCTGTAAAGTTGTTGTTACTGTCAAACCAGAAACTTTCGCAACATAAAATTTTTGTGGAATTGTTAATGACAGCCAGTTTTGCAGCAAGAAACTTTTGCAAATTGTAACAACTCGCGAAAGTTGTTTCAATTGTGATTTGATTATTTTGCGGCATGAAACTTTTGCAAATCTTGACCACTCGCGAAATTTGCGAAAGTTTCAAGCATGCAAAAATTTCTGATTTTACAGTACTTTGTTCCAGCAGTTTGCTGGGTCACATGTGAATAAGGCTTAATAAGCCAGTTCGTAATTACAATGTGCAGATAAAGGTCATTTGTATACCGAGTACATTTGACCTTTATACGCTGTCATTTTGTACGCACCTCGGTGCACACACCAGTATGATTTTACTTGTTAAACAAGTAACAAATTGGGGTCATTTCAGGGTCATTTGTAGCATACATGTACTAACTACGAACTAGCTTATTTGACAATTATCCACATACCTTTGATACTTGAGTGAACTTGTTTTGTTCTGGTCTATAGAAGAGTTCATAGGTCACATGTCCATCCTTTTTGGTCTCTTGTGAACCTTTCTTTGGAGGGGTGGAAGGCTGACCAGCTTCTTTCTTGAAAGCATCCAGTTGATTAAATAGCTTTCTGGCAAATGATGGAACACATTAGCAAATTAAACAAAAATGAGCTTCCTACAAACTGTTCTTGGGGCTAATCTTTGAAGGAACTATTCAAAGTTTCAAACATGATATTGAAAATTGTTGGATTGGCTACCAATTTCACCCAGCTCTAGAATGTAAGTAACAACTTGTCCTTTTTCTTCAAAGAAAATATTTTCGCCCATTTCTGCACAACTCCCCCTCTATGAAATAGATCCCTTCCTTCATCATTAACCAAGAAGAATTATAATTCTAATACTTAAAAAAACAGTTTGAAATGATGATGAACAGACTAACTGGTTACACTGATTGGGTGACACATAAACACACACACACACACACACACAGAGAAGGAAATGTAAAACTTACTTTGGAAGAGAACTTTGAGGATCAGCAGCTTCTATCACAGACTCACTGCCCAGGATTTTCTCTAGGTGAAGTCCATAGAGTTGTTGCTGTAGTACACCGATATCTTGCATCAAAGTGACTGGGGATACCCCTACAATGGAAGATTCTTCCTTGGCCGTTTTCTGTTAATAAGATAAAAACACATTACCTCCAATATCAAATAAACTTAGTATTTTCCAAACAATGTTATCGCCAGCATGTATTCCAGTCACAACCATAAAGTTAGGAGAATATAAGTGCTAATATCCCAGACGACCATTCCCGACAACCAGGGTTGTCACCAGGGACTTTTTAGTAGTGGAAATTTTATCGCCCGAAACCTTACCACGGGGGTTCAGGGGGACAAAAACTAGTCGGTTTTCAGGGCTTATAAGTTATACATATGTAGTTAAACGGTAAAAATATCATGTATCTACACAGTACACACTGTACTGTAGCTGCAGCATGAAGCATTGTAACTACTGTCCTAGTATTTGGTTTACTTTGTACATATACATGCTGTGAGTGCTGTCAGATTATTCTCTTAAACCACAGTTGCATGTTCGTAGGTCAAAATCGTAGTATTTTTTTCTTTGTCAGTGGTTAAATTAGTGCCGGGCGGGCAGGTGTGATATTGCACTGAGTGCCGGTCGGAAATTTCGAGTGGTGGAAGGTTCCGACCGGCGCCGACCACCGTAGTGACAACGCTGCCGACAACTATGGATTATAATTTACAGTCATACTAAACTCTCAACTTTTAATACTTTCATTGAAAAATATGAATAACATCCAGATGAGTATTATCTGAGCGAAGACTTTTTATTCATGTATTTCTAGTAACATAACAAATTTAAAGGGCAATCCTTTTTTTGAAATTGCTACTGCGATATACAGTACATGCAAGAATAAAGGAATGAGAATGCTTTCAAAATCATTTGACACTTCTACCAGAACCCACCCTTCCCTTTAAGCAGAAAAGAAGAACAATGATGGAAGCTAACCTGAAGTTTGTCAACATCCTGGCCTAGTTCTCTGATCTCATGTTGTAACCTCTGAAATCTCTGAACGGGAGTTTCTTTGTCCTGATATCCTTCTTCTAACTACAGGGGGAAAAAACATGAGAAGAAAGGTAAGTTTAAGTCGACACAAGAAGGATAACAAAAAAGTCATTACATCTGAACCCATATTTCATAAAATGCTTACATGTACGTGAGCTTAATCAAGAAATTTCAAAAAATTGATCTTGTGGCATCTGCTAGTAACTTCATGTAGGTGCCCATGGTCACAACAATAGCATCACAGGTTTTCAAAGAAAACAACTTCATAACTTTTCACTACTATACAATGAAGCTGTTGCTGTTCATGCATTCTTCAGCACTGAATAACAATGGAGGTGGTATGAAGGCAAATTATTTTTTAAGAATAGAAAAAAATAAGAATAGGGAGAGAAACAAACATGAGGAGGAAGAAAAAATACTCAAAGTGTGATAAGGCAAGTAAATGCCTAAATGGCTACAGAAAAAAAAAAAGATACTTACAATTTCATATTCCTTCTTGGGGGCAACATATCCAGTACGTCTCGCTTGGCTGATCCGGTCTGAGAAATCTGACAACAAAAGGAAAACAAATGTTAGATTTTCTCAATGATTTTTTTTCCCCCCTCCATATAAGTAAAACATCTTGAATGATGTTTGAATATTATATACCACTTGATACAGAACACTTTCATTTGGTTGGGGGTAATTATAACATGTAGTTTAGGCTTCTACCAACCTTAACATTTAGTAGGCAAGCTTTAAAGGGAGCCACCATTCGATATCCATGTACGTTCAATTTCATTCGCTTGCCCCTATTGCAAGGCCGTGCACGACGACAATCTTGGAGCAGCGAACAAAATTGCTGTCAAGGGTGGGGTAGTTTGTCAGTTGGGTTGTTCAGTTCGTCTTTCTTCAGTCGAATGCGTATCACTGCAATTGCGTGCTCATTTACCGAAGATGTACAGAGATTCCTGAATATTACCCGAGCCGGGCCAAGCTCCAAAACACCACGATTGGTGACTTTTCGGTCCCTTTAATCCACTCCTGTTGACTTTCTCAAGCCAAGTGATTCTTTTCTTTCTCTTTATTTTTTATTTTTTTATTTTTTGCTCCAGTGATCTCAAGGCAGCAGACAGCAAGAAACTGTGTGAAGAATCACTTGGCTTGAGAAAGTCAACAGGAGTGGACAAAAGCTTGCCTACTAAAGTTTAAGATTGGTAGAAGACTAAACTACATGTTATCATACAACTTTCTTCATAAGTTATAGGATAGACATAGATAGGCACAAGATAGGCACAAAATATGTTGCATTTGTATTTAAACAAATTCAGTATGAAATGCAAGCATGTCAAGATTAATACCTTTTACAGAATTTTTATACAATTTTATCTTCTTCTTACCAACTTGTCCAGCAAGAAGCTTCTTATCCTGGAATTTGTTGAATGCTTCTTTAGTATTGATGGTCAACTTCTCAACAGATTCACTGCTCAACTCTGCCTATAAAAGTAACGAAAGCATATTAAAAATTCTTTGTTAGGAGACCAATTTGAACAATAACATTTGTGCCAATACTATGTGATTTAAGCATGGTCTACTTGTTTTGGAGGACCTTTAACAGCATGCTATTCAATAATTTGAGTTTCAGTGATCTCTACAAGACTTGTAGAGATAATCTTGGGCCATTTTTTAACAACATTTTTCTCTATCTGTATAAAGTACATTCATCTGATTTGATTCTAGTCTCTGGTAAACTTTGTCTTTTTAGACAGTCTTTTCTTGGTTGAAGAGCTGAGCTTTATAAAAGAGGCCTAATACTAAAGAACCCACAATCAGAAGGATATCAAACACTTTGATAGAAAAAAAGAAAGTGAAATTTAACTCTTTGAATTTAATGTGCATTAAATACTTTATAACTGCCAGAGATTACAAACTTTTTTTAGGAAACAATGTTTCCATATTAACCCACTGCTGAATTCTCTCATTTCCAAAGGCATATAATACAGGAAACAAGATTCCCGTAGGCAATGGGTCAATACTTTACAGATTCCTGGAATTGGACTTACTATTTCACGTTGTTGATCATCTTCTGGCAAGTCACTGGTCTCATAAACATCAGGCTGGGTGTCCTGAAGATTAGAAACATACATCAATGAGTTTCAAATAAGACAGAGAATATTATGAGAATTAGCACTGCAAGGTTTACTTTAAGATCTATAAAATCTCTAGGGTGAGGCTCAAGTTTGTAATCGGTTCCATGGTTTCAGTATCAGGGCAAGTCAGTCCATGGCACTTTGTCCCATACGTTATCGTCTACATCACTCATCAGAGAGTTTATCTGATGACTGGTCTAATGTTAGGGGTCTAGTTGATGGCTTCTGCCTCCTCTAGTAGTAAGCCAACCAGGTCATAATTACAATTGGTACATGTGCAGACAAGGCCAGGGTCATTCATACCGAGTAAACATGACTCATGCAAAGTATGCGCAGCGCAGTTGCACACCAGTATGATTTTAAAGAAAGAGTGTGTCCATTGCCCACACACTCAGGGAACCATCACTACGTGGGGCTGTGTCGATTTTGGCAGTGGTCACGACCTATAAGTTTAAGAGGTAAAAACACCAATATAATCAGCAAAATTTTGAGAAATACTTCCTTCTACATTTTAGGATAACAGAATATCTAGTTTCATGCCAGATTCTTCAATAGGATCTTTATCATCTTGATCAAGTGAAATTTTCAGGCCGTTTTTAGCCGGCGATCTTGCTCCTTTCCAGCACACATGTATGTATACAAAATGTGAAAAATATCATACACTTGCTATGACAGGCAATTCATCGTAGTACGAAGGTACAAAGTGCGAGGTTATCTACAATAACCTTCAGACCTTGCATATGTGTGAGTGGTGGCCACCAAACAAATGCGCTGGCAAGTACAAATTTGGGTCATTTGTACCATCTAATAAGAAGTGGCTTTTGATTCTTTGAATCAGACCAATCTTACATTTGATGTAGATCTAGATCTAGAGTCTGTAAAGAAATGATTCTTTCCATTTTAATCACGTAGAATAGTCTATACAATAATATAGATCTAGTCAGATCTACCATTCCAACCATGATACTTCATACACATTTTTCAGAAAATTCAACACCCAACACAACAGCTTGACTTTGGCTGAATACACAAGTACACAACCCCTCACTGCCTCAACCTAAAAAAAATAGGCGTAACCCCTAGCCAAGGACCCTACCGACAGCCCGGTGCTCCAGCGAGCGCTGAATTATGGAGCCCCGTGCGTAGCCGTATGGTTAATTCAGGCGGGCGTAGGGAGTTACATGTAATCACATCCTGTAATTTTACTTAGTGTAAATGCAAGAGCAAGATCGAAGTAAAAATATATTAATTCTTTGTACCATGGTCTATAGTTTGTAAATGAATGCATGCATACCACACACATGTTTGTGAGAATGCTATTTTTAAAGCGCCAAACTACATGAGAAATGTAGTAAACGTGGCAAATACTCACGATTCCAGGCAGGTTTGCATATTTTGGATCCGCCATTTTTTCAGATAATGTAACGGCCGGCGCGCGCGAGGCTAGCGCTCTGTAAAAAGTTGATAAACGCGCGCTGTAGTATCTTTCATTAGCATTGAAAATGTACAGTGCACCCCGGCAATGCACACAGAACTTGAATAATATTAAAAATGAGGAAACATGAAAAGCCTATAATGATTGCTTTATTTGCCAAATGGGCTATTTTGTTCAATTCACCTTTGCAATTTAAGCGTAAAACGCAGAAGGAAATATTATGTGATTATCGCCAATGAAAGAGAGATCGAGATTGACGAGAGAGGATCTAGGGGCCGGGGGGGGGGGGGGGTGTCGGGGCGAATCAGGAAGAATCTGAGCAGATAAAGTATACATAGGGGAGGAGGGCAGTTCAGAAGAAACGACCCTTCTCTTTATGGTAATCGTATCTTTAGTTTGTTTGGTAATGACATTTCTTGTCTATACGTTTAGGCACTGCCGGCAGACGCTAGGGAGAAATGTTTATGTCAAGGCAGTAAAAGGCGCACCCCCCCCCCCCCGGCAGCTGTTTCTGTGGGCTCGCTTGGACCTTTTTCGAACCTCGTTTTTGTCAGTCATACATTTTTAACTAGTCAGCAGAATATATTTCCTGATGACTCTCCCCCCGCCCCCCCCAAAAAAAAAAAATAATAATAATGAGAGAATTTAATTGATTTCAAAACTATGAATAATAATAATAATAATAATAATAATAATAATAATAATTCATATGATTTATATTGCACCCAATCCACTCTGTGGAGTGCTCTAATATAGGCACAGATTATATAGGATGAAGAAAGGAAGATAATTATTACAAATACAAGAAATGAAGAAAGATATGGAAAAACAATATTAACAAAGGGAAACATTATGGACTACTCATACAAAGCAAAATTAATAATCATGACAGATTTGAAAAGATACCCCATTATTCTTGTCGTGATATAGGCATGATTTTTTTTTCAAGAAGGCCCAATGTTCATTTTTGTGCATGATATCATGTTCTTAGAACAAGAAGTGCCTTTCGAAACTGAATTATCATAAGTATAGGCCTACAACTGACAAATTTTGTCGAATGTACTTATATTTTTGCAACTGAATTTTCAAATTGCAGGGGCGTAGCCTTGTCCATTTTAGGGTTATAATCATCAAAAGGTCAACCTGTATGATGAGACTGAAATAAATTTTCGATTTTCTTTGTTCTGATTTTCTCCTCCCTCTTCTTGCCTTTATAGCAATTATTGTATACTTATATGATAATTCAATTTAAAATGGCAATTCTTGTTCTAAGAACGTGATATCATGCACAAATATGAACACTGGGTCTTCTTGATAAAAAAAAAAGGAAAAAAGACGACAACCACGAAACCAACAAACACAAAGTAATACTGATAAACAAAGATAAAAGACTAATCGAAGAAATACACCTGTCATCCACGAAGATGAAGGTGGAGTGAGAAACACAGATTAGGATAGAGAGAGAAGTTAAAATAATATAGTTCAAAGTTCAAAGTTTATTGATTTCAGACAAACATATATGTTTTACAAGTTTTTTAAACAGTACATATGAAAATTAAGAACAGGAACATAACAAGTATATGAATTGAAACATAGAAATAACAGAACATCATTCAATGGACTTGGTTTACTGATAAAGCGCTAATTGCATAATGAATACATTGTACTATAACTGGAAATATCCCTTTTTTAAAGGGGGTAGAAGTATAGAAACTGGATGAAGAGAAAAACAAAAAGAAATACACAGGTCTCGTGAACTCTCTAAAAAGTTGGTGAAGGCCCACTCTCGAGAGCTTCTCAGTTTCGTTGCTGTCGGGCACATGAACCCTCAGAATATAGGTCCACGAGACTAACACTTATTGAGGGAGGATCCTGCATCGTGTGAGGATGCATCCACTCAAAAACACTATTTTGCACTTCAAAGGTGGATTTACACACCTGTCCATTAAGAGAGCCTTCCTTATAAGACTGAGAACAAATAGTTTGCATGTTAGCGATTTCCCTTTGTTACAATCTTTTGCGAGCCAGCCACATCGACTAGAGAGAACATTTTGCATTACTATAGTTTCTAAAATTCCCTTTAGAGAACTTTTGATCACCTCACGTATTGATAATGGAAAACACCATGCATTTGCATATGGAAAATTATTTCCGTTTAGACTAGCTTATTCTTTTATATCTTTCTAGTTTCAGATCAGTTGTAGGATATAAAACTGTGGTATAAAATAACTCATTAGCCCCTTCAAAATAATAAAACAATAATAATAAATTGGGAGGCCCCGGTCGGCGCCAAATGCCCCCCCCCCCCCAGTCGATGATCCTGTATGCATAATCTACTTTTTTAATAAAAATGAATGGAAATAGACATAACAGAAATGAAAATAATAATTAAAAAATGGATAGACCCAGTTTTCGATTCGTAGCAGCGATTCTTGTTCAACGCAGGTTAAGCAACATAGAAAATTATTCTACTACACCTATACAGGTATATACTCCGTCGAAATTTGCTCCATGTCAATTTCATATACCTCTAACCGAATTCTAACTTCCTTCAACCCTTGACCAAACAAATATAACCAGGGGAGGCGGAGCGTCTTTCAAAGTGGGGGGGGGGGGGGGCACCAGCCAAAAGAGCCACCTATACAAAGGGTGAACATAAAGCAAAAACAGGGACCTTGGTATTACCCTACAGTCTAATTAATACGTAATCACTCAACTTCATCTTCTTCCTTTTTAATGTGGTTCTGGACATTCTGGACATCAGCTTCCCAAATTAGCAGTTGCGTAAGGTCTAATGATTCTTATGCGAGCGAGCTTAAATTTTCAGACTTTTTACCTAATGCTGAACTCCTTGGGTTGTGCATTATTTAATGACCTATTAATTTGTAAATTAACCCTGTCGCTTTTCTTTAGGATTACCATGATTACATCGATATCATAATACTTTATGCGATCTGCTTGATTTCATTACATACTATAAGAGCGAGCGAGCGTAGCGAGCGAGTTTGGGGAAAATTTTCAAAAAATATTGAACTTATATATATACTTGGTGTAAATTATGGGCACATTCGAGTGAGGGGCATTGTGCCCCTTTGCCTCCAGCTCCACTGCCTTTCATTGTAGTTGCAGTATATGGGTACCTGCTACTATATATTATAAAGCCGCACCGATTCTTTGAAGCTAGATATGCCTCTTTTTGTAAGAAACAGTGGGAAAATATAAGTGACAGGCGGAAAAGTTATCAGAAGAGGAAAGGGCGCTTGTCAGAGGTGGAAAGGGGCACTATTTATAAAGAACAAACTTTTGTATTGCTGACATATATATGTCTATAACATTGGAATATTTATGTACCAGTTGTCCAAAAACGAAATACCTGCTGTTATTGCTAAACTTTTTGTAAGAAATAGCACTATCCACCAATATCCCACCCGTCAAAGTAGTCTCTTCCATCTTCCTCGTACACGAACATTGTTTGCTCAAAGAAATATTACTTTTAGTGGTCCCAAGTATTGGAATGACCTTCCAATTGAACTTACTAAATCTACCTCATTATATGTTTTCAGACGCAATCTGAAATGTTATCTACTAAATGAATATGTAAAACAAGCAGAGGAAGACATCTGATGCACTCATTAGTGCATCAGATATTTTCCTCAACAGTTATGTGATAGAGTCAATCTAATCCATTTATTTATCTCATATTGTTAAAATTAAAATATTGATGCCAGCAGATCATACTCAGAATGTTGAATTATTTTTATTCATTCCTACTTTTCTTTTTATTCATTCAATGTAATACCGAAATCTTGCATGCCGTCATATCTCAACTCCTTTCGCTGAAGTGGTTAAATGTAATTACTATACGTAAAATCACGACAAAACTTCGGTATGACTCACGACTTTGCCATTGCGCATGGGTAGTATATGTTCATTATATAGCGATTATACAATTATCAATCTCATATTGATATATACGCTCTTAAATCCATTCTTTTTCTTATTTGCACTTAAGTATCCTTCGCTGATTATTCTTTCACATTTGATGAAACTTTAATAAAAATACGTGTAGTTGTTTTACTTAAACTTAACTATAACTGTGTCTTGTTCTTTTACACAACCCTGTAAGACTTATATTTTATTACTCTCTGGAGCCTATAACCAACAAGCTCTGTTTTTACTTTAGGATCCTTCATATCCCCATTTCCAATTTTGTTAGTCATTCTTTTAAATTACGACAAGTAACCGAAACTGATACAATATATTTTTCATTTACTCATGTTTATTATATAAACACTGTATTATTTTTTATCGTTATTAATTCTTGTTAACGAACCTACAACCGACAATAATGTATTAAAATTGAAAGGTGAAATGTGAATATGAAGTAAAGCGAACTTGAACTTATAAGATATGAAAAGGGGCATTTATAAGAAGAGGGAAAGGGCTCATATTAGATAGAAAAAGGGCACTTATCAGAAGTAAAGAGGGGGCACTTATGAGATTTGAAAATGGGCACTTATCCGAGAAGGGGAAAATAGGTACTTATTAGAAGGGAAAGGGGGCACCTATCAGAATCAAGAATGCACTTATCAAGGGAGAAAAGGGCTCATATTAGGGAGAAAGGGGGGGGGGGGGAGTAATCATTATATTTGAAAAGGTGCACTTATTAGAAGGAAAAAAAAGGCATTTATCAGAAGGGGAAAGGACACTTATTAGAAAGGAAAAGGGGCACTTTTAATAGTAAAGAGATTTATGAGATTTGAAAATGGGCACATATCGGAGAAGGGGAAAATGGGTACTTATCAGAAGGGAAAGGGGGCACCTATCAGAATTAAGAAGGCATGCACTTATCAAGGAAGAAAAGGGCTCATATTAGGGAGAAAGGGAGGGGGGGGGTAATCATTATATTTGAAAAGGTGCACTTATTAGAAGGAAAAAAAGGGCATTTATCAGAAGGGAAAAGGGCACTTATTAGAAAGGAAAAGGGGCACTTTTAATAATAAAGAGATTTATGAGATTTGAAAATGGGCACTTATCCGAGAAGGGGAAAATAGGTACTTATTAGAAGGGAAAGGGGGCACCTATCAGAATTAAGAATGCACTTAATCAAGGGAGAAAAGGGCTCATATTAGGGAGAAAGGGGGGGGGGGTAATCATTATATTTGAAAAGGTGCACTTATTAGAAGGAAAAAAGGGCATTTATAAAAGGGGAAAGGGCACTTATTAGAAAGGAAAAGGGGCACTTTTAATAATAAAGAGATTTATGAGATTTGAAAATGGGCACTTATCCGAGAAGGGGAAAATAAGTACTTATTAGAAGGGAAAGGGGGCACCTATCAGAATTAAGAATGCACTTATCAAGGGAGAAAAGGGCTCATATTAAGGAGAAAGGGGGCAGTAATCATTATATTTGAAAAGGGGCACTTATTAGAAGGGGAAAAAGGGCACTTATAAGAAAGAAAAATAGGCACCTATCCGAAGTAAAATAATTGCATTTATTAGAAGGATAAAAAGGCACTTAATAGAGATAAGGAGCCAATTATCAGATATAAAAAGGGGCACTTATCAGAAGGAGAAAAAAGGGCACTTATCAGAAGGGGAAAGGGCACTTATTAAACAGGAAAAGGGGCATTTTTAATAGTAAAGAGATTTATCAGATTTGAAAATGGGCACTTATCAGAAGGCGATAAATAGGTACTTATTAGAAGGGAAAGGGGGCACCTATCAGAATAAAGAATGCACTTTAATATCAAGGGAGAAAAGGGCACATATAAGGGAGAAAGGGGGGGGGGCAATCATTATATTTGAAAAGGGGCACTTATTAGAAGAAAAAAAAAGGTAGGGCCTACCTACAAGAAAGAAATTGGCACCAATCCGAAGTAAAATTGCATTCATCAGAAGGAGAAAAAGGGCACTTATTAGAGATAAGGAGCCAATTATCAGATGTGCAAAGGGGCACTTATCAGAAGGGAAAAGGGGCACTTTTAATAGGAAAGAGGGCACTTATCAGAGAGAAAGGTGGCATCTTCAGAAATAAAAAGAGGCACTTTTGGGGGTACTTCGAAAGGTGCCCCCTGCCACCCCCCCCCCCCCCCCCCCCGCCGCCCCTGAATATAACCCTTTGACGAAGAAGGGCATGGAGAAAAAAATGACGTCGGATCATCAGAAAAGGGTACACTGACTGTGTGGGTGGGAACGGTGCATGGTGGGGATTCGATTGATCATAGCTAGCGCAGCCAGCGCAGCCATCAAAATTCATCACTCGATCGAGCTAGCTATGCGCGCGCGCTTTGTCCACACGATTGAATTGGAGAGAAGGGAGGGTCACCCGACCAAGGAATCAGGACATATTTTTGCCGGTATTTGGCAAATTTCTTGCGTTGTAGATATATAAAATCACTAAATTTATATATTTAACAATCACCGGCTCGACATAGGACATATCTGGACTATTTAGGAGTGGTATTGTGGCATCATTCTCCAACGAATCGTAATTTTAATGATCGGTATCTCTGTTACGTGCTGCTGTGTGTCTGCTGTCAAGTGTATCGCTGGCGCCTAGTACCGGTGCACCCCGGCCTCCCGTGACCGTCAGCACTGCCTGCATCTCATTATAGCCGGGCGCACGTACAACCAACATGGCAACACCTATCATGAAGTGACACCAGCAAGGAAGCATCTTACTTTAACCATTTGCTAGGAGGAAACTCAATTTTTTGAACATTTTATTTTCTAAGAGGATCAGAGTGTATCAATCATGGCTGATCCAGCCGAGTGCAATATTAAAGTGGTCTGCCGTGTGCGACCAATGAATGCTAATGAACAGAACACTTCTCACATCTGTACAAAATTCGTCAGTGAAGAACAAGTTCAATTAGGCGTAAGTATTTATTTTTGACATTAATATTAGACATTTAAGTACCTGCATGTAGAAATTTGGATAAAAATAATTAACTCAGTTTGAAGAAAAGTCATTAAAAGTGCATGAAACATTGCTTATTTCTTTATTTCAAACATTGCATTGTTTTTTCCCTTTGTTGCAATTGCATCAGTTGTAGGATTGTTGGTCATGTTGATTTGTTCTACATATACATGTAGTAGAATGGGAATTTTAATATAAATGTGGCAATTCAAGTTTATAATAATAAGCTGGCAAATGGGCAAAGACACATGAAGGAATATAAAGTTACAGGTTTTTTTTTTTTAATTTTTTAAATTTTTGAAATTCAAATTTTTTGTTTGTTTGTTTCTTTGACATTGATTTGGCATTGATGTCTACATGTACATCATGATCTTTATTGAGCTGAGGAAAACACATTCATACCTTTAGGGCCTTGTACATGTACATCCCTGTTTCTATTTCAGATTGAAACACATGATGTAGTTATTTTTCTTGTTCTTTAATCGGGAGTACTCTGCTTCCTTCAACCTTGAAAAAAAAATTGAAAGATCAATCTAGACCTACATGTACAATTCATGTACATGTACATGTAGATCTACATGTACACGTAGTTTGTCTTTTTAACATTGACGAATAATGACTTGTTAGTTTTCATGCCATCCTAATGTACATGTATATATGTACATGTACATGTACTCACTGACAACACTTGTCTTCAGATGAGCTCAGCAAGTACAATTTTTTGTCGTGAGAAATAATTCAGCTCTCAGTTATTATAGATATCTATAATTTTCATGATGACATGCAAAGTGATACTGTGCTTAAATACATGTAGCTGCAGGGGTAAGATTCGGAATCTTGTGCATATGAGTCTTACATTGTAGCAGCATTAGACCCACTCACGGGACCATCACTATATGGGGCTGTGTCAATTTCGGCCTGTCACGACCTCTAAGTTGAAGAGGTAAAAACACCAATATAATCGGCAAAGTTTTGAGAAAATACTTCCTTCTACATTTTAGAATGATAGAATATCTAATTTCATGCCTTTATCAAGATGATAAAGATCCTTCGATGGGATCTTTATCATCTTGATCAAGTGAAATTTTCAGGCTGTTTTTGGTCGGTGATCTTGCTCCCCTCCTGCACACATATGGGCAAGATATCACACACTTGCCTATGGGAGGCAATTGCTCACGGTATGAAGGTACAGAGTGCGAGGTTATCTCCAATAACCTTGCATAAAGTGTGAGTGCATTAGACCAGCCCTTAGATGCGCCTTCATGAGTCGAAGTTTTCAGTATATACATATACATGTAGTCATGTACACATGGGCCAGAATTCACTACTTCTGATCTTGAGGAAATCAGCCTGATCACATACATTGTACATGTACATGTATGGCTCAAGCTACAATATTCAGTAAATAGTGCAAGGGATATTACATGTGGGCAATTCCACATGAGAAAAACAACCCCCCCCCCCCCAAAAAAAAAAAAAAAATAAAAAAATAAAAAATAATAATAATTTCAGATTTGTACTTATGAAAATCAGTTTAATAGTCCTAAATAGGCAAATCCTTAAATCACAAGAATCTGAAAAAACTTTTCCCACATTTCAGTCAGGATTCGCACAATGCATGTTTGATGCATGGAAATGAGAACTTCAAAAATGCAACCATTTTCTGGTAATTCCGTTACCAAAGTTATATACATGTACCTCAATATAATTAATGTAAGTGGACACTTTTGGGAATGAACGAATTCAGGCGAAAGAATGAGTACATCTGCAGATTATGAATTGGTGAGAAGGGGATGGAAGTCCAAAATTAGGGCATACATGTAGCCTTCTAAAACGTGAGCAAAATATCTCTCATTTGTAATTCCGTTACCATGGAATTGCCCATGTATCTTGAGCTATTATCATCAGAAAACTAGGGCTTGTCCATAAAATTGATCGTTATTTGGCCAGTCAGCAGGCTAATTCACAGATGAAGATCCATTCCGACTGTAACTTGGAAGTTGGATGCACATGCTTAGAAGCCAAGCCAATTCCTTGAGTATAAAGCAGTGATTGCTCGACAAGGGTTGATGGAGACGGCAAGAGACCCACATGTACATGACAGCCCTAGATAACTTGTGTAGGAGTCTATGAAAGTGCTCGTTATATGAAAATCAAATCATACCCAAAGGGGTAAGCTATAACACTCTTTTCTTGAGAAGCACTGATGAAAGTGCTCGTTATATGAAAATCAAATCATACCCAAAGGGGTAAACTATAACACTCTTTTCTTGAGAAGCACTGATTGGTCTCACATATTTCAAGCTCGAGTTTGCTCATGGCTAGTGGAGAAGCACCAATTGACTTGTTAGAGACTTAGAGTGGTGTTGATGTGTACATGTATGTAAGAAGGATTTGTAAGTGTGATGATGACTGCTATTGATTTCTGTAACTTGTTCTTCATCAGGGGTTGATGTTCTGAAAATTGTTGTAACTTTTGTTGTAACTGCTGAAAATTGTTTTAGGGGGATATTATCTCTCTTAGGACTGCCTTTATATTATCTGTGACATGACCATTTTTTGACACTTTACCAATCAAGATGGATTTTATATAGGTACTGTAGGTCAACCAATAGGAGCACCCTTTATGTCAAACATAAGGATGCGCTTTGCGCGTACATGTACATGTATATCAGTTTTGGGCGTAGTTATTAGATTAAACACGTTTTATGATGCGCCATGCGCTATTGGACTGCAATTAATTAACAAAATGGCTCACCCTTTTCTGCTCATACCAAGTCACATATTGATGTAAAATCATTGAATCCCACCTGTAATTTCTTCAGCATGTCTCCTCTATGAGATCTTGAATCACACACAGTCTCCATCTTGCTATTCAAGCATGTACATGTACTGTCTGATTCTGAGCTCAAAAAATTGCCGAGATCATGAGATACAGTACAACAGTTCTAGAAGCTTTTGTAAGTTTCGTTGTACTGTAATTACCATGGAAGATAAGATACTACAAAAGATAAAATAATTTTCAGAATACAATTATCTTATGATATTATCTTCAGCATGCATTTTAGGATCTTGCGCATAGTGAGCAAAGATACAAAAAAAGTTACAACAAAAGTTGCAACAATTTTCAGAATACCAATTTTATCTTAACTGTGGAGATACAATATTAGAGATAAAACAGTTTCCAGAATACCGCCCCTGATCTTGGCCTTAATCTTATTCAGCAAAGGCCAAGTGCAGTCCCAGAATAACTTACTTTCAAGAAAACCCCAGGAAAATGTAGGCTGAGAGATAAAAAAAAAGTGGGGGGGGGGGGGGATTATGAAAGGATTAATTACATTTAGATTTCCTTCATTTGTTAATTTTTACTTTTGGCAGATTTCGCTTGATTTGATATTGATCATATCTAAGATCTGTGAAATTGATTATGAACTTCTGACTCACAGATAAGGATCTACATGTACATGTACATGTTTTAATTTACATGTGCATGTACCTTAACCCCTACCATGCCGTGGGCGGCAAATCCTGCCCCAAAATGTGAGTGTTGAACGTTTCGTTTAGGCTCAGAATGGTTTGAAAATTCTTCCTCATACAGAAACCTGTGCCTTCAATATAATGTTTATTCCTATGCAATATATCTTTGCCCAGTTTGCTCAAGAAAAACTCATTGAAAATAATACATGTACATGTACATGTACATTTGTTATTTCAACTCGTGAAAGTTCATTTTTGACAATTGCTCAAAAATCTGGTGGCAAGGAAGGGGTTAAATTGCCCCAAATTTTAGAGTTCTCAAAGAAGAAAATGTGTATTTGATTGGGGGGGGGGGGGGGGGGGGGGACGGGGACGGGGATTCAAAACTTTTCTGTCCAGCTGGACAGATAATAAAATAATCTTGTAGCTTTCAAAGCTAATGGAAGAAACCCCATTTGTTTATTTGGCCCCTTAAGTACATGTATACCTCATAGCCTGCCAATAAGATTTTTTTTGAAGAAAGATACATTTTCAGAGTCTGTGCCTTTGCCCAATACTTTGTTAAATCTTGTTTAAGATTTATATAGTTTCATAAAAGCTGACAAACATTAGGTACACGTGTATATCTGAGACATAAAAAGAAAAAAACAACAACAAACAAAACATATGTAGCGTAATGTACATTGTAATGTCTTTTTACATGTATCCAACTTACATGTATGTACATTGTATGTATCTTTCATAATGGCTTCAATTTTACATGTGGTAGTCCTTCTTTGTGAGCTTACATGTACATGTACATGTATAATAAAAGTTCACTCTAAAATAACCCAAATTATCAAAGTTTTATAGTCCGATTCGGAAAGGATTTTTCCATAAAAATATGTTAATTAGATATATGCTGAACAGCATACATTGTAGGCCCTACTGTTTGCTAGTATTGATATGTTTAATGCTGTATGAATTCTCTGGTTTCAGAATATTTAGCATTTGTTTCATATACAAAAAAATTGTATTAAAAAATTACCTCTGTAGACTACATGTACGTGTACATCCATGTGGATGTGTGGGAGTCTGTGTGCATGAAGTGTGAAGAGGCAGCTTCATTCATTTCTAAAATTTGAAATAATTTTAGGATACATTTAACCTTGAAAAGAGTGAGCGCAAATAGAGAGAAAGATGTTCTTTTGTCTGGGAATTGTTCATAGCGTCTCATCGTGACACGTGTCCATATTCTGCAAGCCAAAGTGCAAGCCTTTTGAATGCTTCACTCTCCTCTAGAATGTACATGAAGGCAGGGAGGGGAACAAGAAGTACATGTATATTATGCAAATAAATGTAGCATATATTTGTTTGAATTATTAAATGAGTCTGTTATATTATTTTTGAAAATTGAAATCTCTTGCCAGAACCAGAGAGTACATGTCTACAACATGTACATGTACCCCTTTGCTGGGACCCTTTTGGAAGCACATAATTACATGTATGTAGGGATGTTATTACATGTATGTTACTTGTGCCATGTAATTGCAAGAATGGTTTATGGTTTATCATACCTATATAAAGTTATTATTACTTGATAAGCTAGTATTGTGCTAATGTACTTTACAAGAGTGGAACAATCTTGTTTAAAGGCATTGATTAACTTTGCCCAGGATTGAAAAAAAAAATCACTGTTCCAGCTAATGCTGTAATCATAATTGCAAACCTTTAGCTCAGACAGGAATCGCCTGAGTTTTATAAGCTGATCGGTCGTTTATATATCAAGATATTTACGATTGAACAGTGATGTCGGGATAGAGTACCACCGAACCCTAAAGAACTCTTACAGTTGGCATACCTCGCTCTATCACAGAATACCGTACGGGCTGGAAACCCGCTCTGAAATCGCCAAGCGCTGGTGCTTGGTTTTTGTGAGTGCAGCGCAGCGAAGAAGCCGAGCAACTTGCGCTAGCGATTGATCGCGATTTTCTCTTTTTTAGGATAGTAAACGGGTTCCATTTTCTCTCATACTTTCACATATCCTTAATTATATGTAGTTAGAGGACTGCACACAATTCACTGGCATTTGAGCTGATTTTACAATTTTTCACAAAGTTAATCAATCACTTTAATACGCTGTTGGCCTTAAAAATTCTGAATCTGTGTGATATGAGTGATAACTTGTTATTCATAAGATAAAGTTTGTTGAGTTTCTGAATTCAATTTGAAATTCTGGTCCTGAATCCATCAAAAGTAATGTACTAATTTTTCTTCCCCCCCCCCCCCCCCCCCATCATACAGTTCATGATATTATACTGTACATGTAATGAAAGTACCTCATGAGGGTGAGGAAAGTTAATTGATTTTGCCTTTAATATTGTCATTGTACGATAACGTGTTACTCAATGAATTCACTATGCATTGTACATGTATATAGATTACTTAATATGTTACATATACACTCTGTATGTAGTTTATTAATTTTTTGAAATATTTTTGATTTATTTTCATTTATTTTCCAGTACATGTACTAGTAAAAAGACATACAAAATATACAAAATACAATCACAATTACTCACTGTTCATATTTAATATACATGTACATGTAAATGAAAAGGTAGTAGAGACATTTTGATTATTCATAAAATGGTATAATTCTCCATAAGTGAATTGTTTTCAAATAATTCTATTTTCCAGTAATGGAGTCAATTTGTGAATCACAAATTACGGATCTGAGTACATGTACATGTATGTAGCAGTGAGTAAAAATTAAACCATGATTATAAAACTGCCTTTGAATCTGACTCACAACGTTGATGCAGTGTGTGTCTTCTCCCTGGTTATTAGAATTAGAAGACGACCTATGGATCTCTCTGCCCTGTCTGCTCATAAATTATTCACGGCCAATGACGTGGGCCATCCGAGAGCCTCTGGATTAGCACATTACTCCTTCGTTTCGCACCGGCGTCAAGTGTATCCCGCATTTCAACTGTATTTTGATTTGTATTTGCACACCGAACATGACGACGGTGTTGCCAATCTTGTTTGCATGAGTCATGCAGTGGTCATACAGTATTTCAATTTATTTCCCATTGTTGCAAATTATGTAAATGACTGCCATGACCACATCATGTAAAATTTGTTGTATTTAATTCAAGCTGAAGACCAATTTTACATTATGAAATACAGTATAAATTCAAATTGTACATGTATATAGATTTGAGCTTTCTCCACCATACAGTGAAGGCCTATGTCAGTACATGTACATTCACACCTACATGTAGACTACATGTACATTGTACATGTACCTTAAATGTTCTCTTTTCATACAAAGATGATGGAAGGAATGGCGATAATTGGAGTGTAAAGTGTTTGAGCTAAGAATGTCTGTTTTTCTTTCTGAACAGGTAAAGTCATTCTTGAGTTTCTATCCATGGAAGATATTTCATCCCCAATATGACAATAAAACTAAATTACAAGTCCAATTTTACTCTTGAAAGTTCATCTGTGATAATCGTCCACAACAACACACCTGCCTCATTTCTATGACAAATTAGCTCTCGGCCAATCAGATTCAGTAGCTTATAACAGTTATTGTAACATGTAATTGAATTAACAAGTTTTATGAAACTGGGGCCTTGGTGGCACAGAAGGGGTATATTAACTGGGAATTAATGTTTCTGAATACAGAGTGATAGAGTATTGAAAGCCTACATTGTAAGAGAGGAAAAATGAAGAAAGTCTTCTTGGCCATGAGACCTGTTAGAAGATAGCGTTGCTCTTAATTTGATTCAATTCGGGGTCACTGCAAATTACTGTCAGGATTTCTGTGTAATATGTGCAGAGACAAAAATATGTGTACGTGTTATTGAAGGACTCATCTAAAGGAGATAGCCATGATCTACTTACATGTAACATTCACAATGATGGGTAAAGGTTTATTTTGAGAGAGATTGTTTCAGCCTTGTACATGTACATTGTATTAACCCTTTCAAGACAATTGACCACATTTCGTGGTTTGGCTCAATAACTTTTGAATCAGAGCTCTAAAAAATATACCAGATGCATGAGTAGAAAGAGCAAAAATATCTGCACACACTATGTCCAGTTTTGTTTCATGACCATATTGCGTTTGATGCCAGGAATTTTAAAAATGAGAATAAGCTTTAAAATCCCTAAATTGGCAATACATTGAGAGGTTCAAAATTATTGTTTTTTATCAAAATTGGCAATTTTTCAACTTTTTGACCAAATTAGTAACCATGTATATTGTTTTCAAAGACATTACACCTTATTAGAACCATGTAACACTAAAAGAAAAATATAATTGTTGCCAATTTGAAGAACAGAATGTTATCAATTCCTGTCCTGGAAGGGTTAAGAAAAATTGCCTTTTAAAAAATGAATATATACATGATCATGTATCCAGTGCTGAAAGGAGGATTCATAATTTTTCAAGTGTGTGTGTGGGGGGGGGGGGGGGTTCTATTTATACATGTACATGTACATGTACCTTAAAATGAATTTGAATGTACTGTACTTTATTTCCCTCACTCTGTATGGATCCCTACATGTAGTTGTAGCAGAATTATCCAGATTAAAAAAAAAAAAAAAAAAAAAAAAAAAATTGCTGAAAACTATGGATTAGCAGGATTATCTAATATATTGAAATGATGCTAAATTTATCAAACACAATAGTAACATGTTATGTATGTACAAATACTTGTACATTTATGTGTGGTCATGTACCTAAATATTTTCAATACTTTATGATATATATTTTGACAAGCTCCAAAGTGTAATGTAATTCATTGTATGTAGCTTTATAGTACATGTAGGCGACATGTTCATGTCAATAAACATGACTTGCATGAATTCATCTTGTAATTGATGTACACATGCATTCAGCATACATGAACTGTAAATGTACTTGTACATGTATGTGATGCATGTTGTATTTATTGGACAGTCATTACGCAAGATTTCTGAATTTATGGCTGGGAAGAAAAGATGGCAAGAAATATTGAGTTATGTTGATGAGCTAGGGGTACGTTTCACACATAAAGTTGGTTGCCGCTGCTCTCTGCTTGATTCAACCCTGAGGGCCTGCCGTGATCTCAAATGAATCCCAAATGGTAAAGGTCGTCGAGTGCTTTGGAGATGGAGCGGCACATATTCATGCAGAGCTTCTTGTTCCCGTCTCCGGTTTTAATTAAGGAATTCTTGGACAAATGATTTATTGTGGACCATGATTTTCATTTCACTTAGTGCTTTAGAAGACTGCACTGTGGACTTATTAATTTGAGTATGATTGAATTTGACTGTGTGATACATTACCATCCATGCATGTAACCATTAGCAGAAAAAAAATATACATGGGAGAAGTGAGCGATTTTAGCTCAGGAAAGCTCCAAATGAACTCTGGTAAACAAACAATACATGTAGCAGTGGCGTAGCCCTTCAATAGAATGAAGATGAAAGAAAAAAAAAGAAAAGGTGGAAAAGTGAGAAAGGGGAAGGGAGAAGGGAAAAAGGACGAGAAGGGAAGACAATGGTACACCCTCCTGCACCCTCCCCTTTTTCATTTTCCAAGTAAAACTGGTGCCCCCTCCTCTTTAGTCTCTATGTTTGGACTACGCCACTGAACAATAGAATATATATGCATGTATATATATATAAGAAATCCCATTTTTCTACTACATGTACAAAGCTAATCCTAAAATACATGTAGTTATTGTGAATGAGAAAGTACCTTTGTTATACTGGTTACCATGAGCATCACTAGAAGATGCATTTTTGTTGTGGGCTAGTCTTACCAAGGAGTTCCTTGGTCTTACAGTCCAAGTCAAATAACTACATGTATACTGTACATGTATGCTCATCTACATGTAGGTGAATTTTGCCCTGGGGCCGTATTCTGAAAATGATGTCACCTTTTATGTTAGTAAAACCATGTTAATTGTCAAAAGGAATCAAAATCAAGATAAGTCATTGGTTAATGATTGTGCTGAGATGGCTGTGCTCACGTAAAGTTAACAGAGACATAGATCTGCGCAAGCACCAGTGATTAGTGTTTATTGCGTGCTGTGTCAGTTTGTTAAATGTCAATTAACATAGTTTTCCTTAACATGAAAGACAACATAGTTTTCAGAATACGACCCCTGGATTTTATTCTGAAGGTGACTTTTTATAGCCGGGCCGGCAAAGTGCCCATGCCAATTCGGCCCATACATGTATATATTTTCCCCCCTGCTGGTTAGTGTCAAGCCCTACATAATGTCCATGAACTGTATCTGCATATCATATGCATACAACTGGACCATATATCCTGCCCAGAAATCACTGACATTGATGAACTGAACAAAGGAAGGAAGTTAAGGAAGAGAGAATCTGGCCTATTGTTGTGGATAAGACATTTCATTGTGTGACCCTATGATGGCCCAAATCTGATCATTACACCATGCTGGATTTGGCCTGCAATGTAGCTCTTTTTTTTCCGGGTTATGAAAACGAAGATGTTTATGTTTGCAGAAGATGCAGATTTGTCTAAATTGTGAGGTTGAACTTCTCTTCTCAGTTATTATCCTTTTCAACTAGGTGAAAAGGTTATTACTGACTGCCAAAGAAAATTAAAAACACAAGTTGTGTATAATTTTGCTGTTGTGTAAATGTGTTCATGATTCAATGTCATTGCACAATTTTAAATGTGTGGGACCCCCCCCCCCCCCCCATATGTGCATGTACCCATTTCTGTGTGCAGTGCATAAAAATGTACATGTATGCTTTTCCATGAGATTTGGTCAATTTCTTATCATTTTAATTATTCCAAAACCTTGCAGTATACATGTACACCGATTTTTACATGTAAATGTATGTAGACATAATCAACCTTTCCCAATTGCTTTGAGACAGTTTCTTTCACAACTTTATCTTTAAAGCATAGTTATAATAAAGTGCATTCATTCATTTTGGCATGTTGATTTGAATTAATGGAAGAATCCAAAAATATGTTCTTGCCCGTAAATTTGTCTAGAACTCTGTGTCTTTGCAAATGAATTTGTTTACAATGGTTCCTGATCTACATGTACATCTACAACATGTATGATCCAAAATTTCCATCTTGTCTAGCACCAATTAGACAGATGCAGACAACGCAATTAATAGCCTGAGGAAAACATCCGTCCTACAGCCCCACATACATGTACAGTATGAGATCATGTGATCAATCAGGCTACAAAGTTGGCTGGCGGAGACACACACTTTCCTCATTTCACAATCAAATACATATAGAATTTGTTGTGATGTAAGCCGGGTGCAACAATGAACAACTGAGCAAGGCTCATAGAGACATATTATACATGTACTTTATTTGCTTCAGCTGAATTTGTTATGATGTAAGCAGAGACTGTGTGAGAGAGAGAAAGCTAGAGAAAAAGCAATTCTGCAGCTCGTAATTTTTGGTTGATGACTGAGAAGGGGCCTGGAGGTTTTCATGATGGAATCTAATGCGTTTGTAATATTAACTTCTTAGCAGAACTTTATCAAACACTCTACAATACATGTATCTACATCTACATCTACATGTACACATGTACAATGTACATGTATTATACAGTTGAGGTACTGTGTACATGTATTTACAAGTGCACCCCCTCCATATGTAATGAAGGTTTTGGGTCCTGTTTCATAAAACTTGTTAACAGTAACAACTGCCACATTTCTGTGACAAATTTGTTCTCAGCCAATCAGATGCAAGGATTTCAGTAGCTTATAACAACTATCGTAACTTGTTATAGGTAACAAGTTTTATGAAACGGGGGCCCTGGCTTTACATTTTGTCCCAGAATCAGGGAGGTCCTATTATAAGAAAATCAATTAATTTTGGGATATACATCTATGTGTGGAAAGAATGTGCAATTTACTCACCTGAGTTGGCGAGGTAGAAAAGTGATACTTTCACAGTGTGAAATCTAGCCTACGACATGAATGAATGTACTTTTTATGTACATATGTAGTCTCAAATTACGACAATTTCAAGTTTATGAATAAGTACATGTAATATATTTTGAATGTTTGTTTATTTCTTCTTATTGCAGGGCAAGCTGTTCATGTTTGATAGAGTATTCAAGCCTAACACAACGCAGGAAGAGGTCTACAATAAAGCAGCAAGACAGATTGTTAAAGGTAACATTAAAACAAGTTTGCTTTATTTCAACATTAAATTACATAGATAAGGCACATAGACAGATGCCAGTGAACATAAATGCGCAAACTTTGGAATATAGATTGAAGAAAAAAAGTATAGACATGACAGCAGTCTGAATGCTGATTATTATTGAATTTGAAAGAAAAAGAAAGAGGAAAGTAGAGAAAAAGATGTAGGTATTAAGGAAAAAAGGGGGAAAACAGTATAAGGATAAGAATCATAAAATGGTAGATGATGGAAAGATGGAGGGGGGCAGAAAAGTGGAAGAGAATAAATGGAAGAGAAATAAACCAGACTGTAATGCACAGAAAGAGAAAAAAAGAGGAAACAGATTTATAGAGAGAGAGAGAGAGAGAGAGAGAGAGAGAGAGAAAGAGAGAAAGAGACAGACAGCCAGACAGACAGAAAAAGAGAGGTACTGTAATGTGGTGTGCAGTATGCTGAGAAAGAGAGAGAGAGAGAGGGGGGGGGGGGTGCGAAAGATGCATCCAGTGCACAAGATGCTTTCACTTAAAGGTCATGTAAAGTTTTGGTAAGCCCTCAAAAACTGTTCGTCAGATTTCTTCAATTTTTGTTGATAAATAGCAAGATACTAGCAATACTAAGACACTGTGAAGATTTCGCCTCCTAAAGTTTAGTATTAAACAAATAAGAGGCAAAAACTAATTTATGTGCCGGGACAGGCACGTAAAATCCCAACAAAGGCAGCATGTGCTATACACTGTACACATACGTGTAAAAGCAATGATGAGTAGCTACACACAATGCACACATGCTGTCTCTATGCGAAGCCCCAAGATTGCTGTGCGGGGAGCCGTCGGGGTGGAAGGGTCCTAGCATAATGGCATTGATCAAGCATTCCTTACAGATATTTACACTGAAATTCACGAGAAATCATAGATGGAATACCAAATGATCTCTTACAGACATCTTTTGATACAAGGAGAACAACATGAGACTATATTTAACATGTTTCTTTCCAATTTCCTTTTTGCTGCCAATACTCTACATGAGCTTTAATAGTAGTGTGTATTTTACAAGCAGTCCATTGCCTCGCATCATTTATCCCAAGCCAGCGAGTGAGCGGCAGCGCTGTGTTGGCTGGGGCGTAATACATTAAATGACATGCATGTAATAATGCTTCCGCCATTCCCCTGCTGTCCCGTGTTATGAGATACCTCTAGGTCGGTGACGTAAGTGCGTAGGAAGACATTTTTCATCTACCATGTCTACATTATTGTGTAGAGGGTTTTTTCCCCCCACACATACATGTATGGATATAATGTACATGTAGTACTGCCTAAATCAACAACATGCATCAGGAGAAAGTAGGAAGACATTTACTCTCTTCATTATTGCAGTGATGCTCCCCCCCCCTCCAATGTACAGTTGCTGCCAAAATCAGCATCAATATGATCTGGAGAAAGGAACAGATTTCATTAATTGGGAAGGGTGTTCTATTTTCCATTTTTCACCTTATTTCTTTTCTAAACACAATGTTATTGTTTTAGTAAAACACTAACTATTTGACCTGCATCCACATTTGATCATTACTACCAGTTACATGTCTATAATACATTTTGCCTACAGCATACTACATGTACGTACATGTACATGTAGCTTGGGGGTGGTAATCTATAGCCTTTACTACATGTTCATGTACACTCGAGTTATTGTACGATTGAACCCACTAGAATTTGATGTTTAAAAAAAACTGCTTGAAATTGTTCATCATCTCTCCATAAGAAAGACATTTAATTGTAAATTTGTGTAGTGCCCTGTATTCCGTCCAAATTTTTATTTTTTTTGTGTATCCTTCATGCTCAATAAAAAAAAATGAAAGCTTCTACATGTATGGATATTTTCACCATTGCACACTTTAAAGTAACAATCCCTATTTTTCCAGTAGTCTGAAGTAACACAAACACAATAATTTTATAGCCTGTGGGTGTTAATTCATGCATGATTGGGGATGGATTACTCTGTATATATTGCTCTGAATGATAATCGCTCTCAATTAGAATTCCTCATAAGTGTTTTGAAATGGATGCCCTTGTGGGAAAAGTGAAAAATTGGGCCCTTTTTTCAGCTGAAAACTCCAGCCAGAAGTTTACCATTCCAAGATTTTCTGAGACTGAAGGCGCTTTCACACCTACCCGATCAGGAAAAATACCCGTAAATTGCGAGAACTTGTTCAGGCCCCAAAATACCCGATAATTATTTCGCGCTTTCACACCTCCCCGAACCAGAGCTCTTTGAGGAAAGTTCTCGAAGTTATGAGCATGCGCAGTACCGTACCAGTACGGTTTATTTTGCAGACGAGGCGCGCGCTTTCAAATTCACTGCTTCTGCAGCGGCGGACGTGCGATGCGAGAGATGGCCATAATACGGAGAAAGTGCGTATGTATGTTCGATGGGATAGCTAGTTCTCGTAATTTGCTTTCACACTGCAAATATCCCCGCGACCTTGGAGAAAGTACGCGTAGTTTTGAGAAAGTACCTACTAAATTCCGGGTATTTTCTTGCGGGGATATTACGAGTACTTTCGTTTCACACTGGCAAAATACCTGGTATTTTCTGATCGGGGGAGAATACCCGATCAGAAAATACCAGGTATTTTTCCTGATCGGGTAGGTGTGAAAGCGCCTTGAGTGTGAATTTAGCTGAAACATGGGTGTCTGCTCGCTATTCATAAGAACCTCTATTCATAGAAAACCGCTATTAATTTAACACGTGTTATGAATAGCGGTCCTTATGAGTAGTTATGAATAGTGGTCCATATGAATGGATGTCCTTATGGATAGCGAGGAAATTTGTCTGTGGTTTGCTCGCTATTCAGAAGGACCGCTATTCGTACAAAACCGCTATTCATTTAGTCACGCGTTATGGATAGCGGTCCTTATGAATAAGTGGTCCTTATGAATAGCGGTCCTTATGACTAGCGAGGTTACCCTAAGCATGTAATTAATCAGGAAGTTTGGATTAATTATTGATCAGAACAATTGCTTGATCCCTCTATGTACATGTACATGTACATGTAGTTTTGTGCAGACTACAGAAGTGAAGTTATCACAGAATAATTTATACATGTACATGTATGTCATGAATGTTTGATACACGTCTACTACACAGCATGCCATTTTGTATTCATTTTCATCTACATGCACCTTGGTATTTGTAGCAAGTTGTTTTCCTGTATATCTTTGTCATCAATACTAAAAATAGCTGTACATACAGTATACATGCACATGATATGTAAAATGTAACCGAGTATGAAATATGCAGAAACATATTTCATACTTGGGCACAAGTAGATTAACGAGAGAGAGAGAATGTGTTCCCTCCAGTAGGGAAACGTAATATTCTCTGTTCATGTACATGCTCTGTCAATTTAATATATCATTCACTTTAGATTAAGGTCATGGTAAATCGAGATGAGATTTAATTTCTTTCATAGAAGTACTAATCATGTGCAGTTAATGCCATATTGGAACACTGTTCAATATCAATTAGAGTCCCTTTATAGCAGAGTTACGATAACCCGTGATTTGAACGCCATTTTGGGGCCACTATTACGTAACATTTCTATTCAATTCCGATGAGCACCTGCATGTTCTAAATGGAAAGAATTCGAACGCCATTTTGGTGCCAACAAAATAGGACATCCATGTAGTAACTCTATATAGGAACTCTAATAATAATATAATAATGTTGTAGAGCTCCCTCATTTTCATATTCTTTGTACCTTTTGTGTGATTTATTTAGAGTATTCTAAAGACAAGTCAACAAAAAAAGAGAATAAACAGAAAAGAAGATCAATATGTGTACTGTAACAGGGGGAGAGGGAGAGAGAGAGAGGGGGGGGGGCAACCTGTAGAACAAAAAATATGTACATGTAGATGTAGAGCTGTTAAATATTTATCCATTATCATTCGTGTACATGTAGACTTTTTCCCTATTTATACAACTGTACATGTACATGTATATACAGTACATATTGTACATACTGTTATTCGTACAGAAAATACATGTATTCATGTCAAAATTGTCAACTTCCTTATTCTAGATTTACAAAATGTACAATGTATTTTGATCTATTAAGATCAGCAGACCAAATTATAACTAATTATCAAAACATTAGGTTTTTTGTGAAAAGTGGTGTGAAAAATAAAGCACAGACATTTTCCATATATATCAGTATTTCATTAAAATGCCAAGAAGGGTATATGGTCCAACTAAGAAATTTCCAGATTTCCTGATGCAAGAGATGATCAGAAATGTAAAAATTTCACTCACTTAGGGCCTCCACTTTCTCCCTCAAGGTCTTTGCATGCTAGCATCATCCCAAGCCTTCAACATCAGCAGTAGATGAAGGCTCCAGTTGCCTACAAGTGGGCACGCTACCCTTGGGTTTTGCCTATGTGCAATGTAGATGAAGAATGGAAAGGGCACTTGACTTCTGTGCCTAATGGCATGCTCCTGGATATGGTGCTCATACGTTCACACACTCGCCTACACACCACACACTTTGCTATGGTATCTTCCGTGTTTATGCCTGGCGAGTGAGTGGGTGTGTGTATGTTGTGTGTGGTGTGTGTGATGTATTGGAACATCTTTCCCTGCTATACATGTATGGAGGAATTCTGATTTAGGCTTTCACATTCCAGGAATTTGATGACCAGTCTGATATATTGTTTTTCAGTTCAACTTACATGTAACTATTTCTTCTGATCACCTATATTGTTTAATACATTGTAGTTTCTTACAGAAAAGATTTCTGAAAGTAGAAGTAATGTACGGTATGAAATATATTATAAAGTTTCTTAATTTTTTTTTTTGTTATTAAAGAGGATGTGACTTTAAAGGACCTTTAGTTAAAAAGAAAATATTTTTTCTCTGACATGCCCATGTACATGTACATGTACTTGTATATAATTGTGCATGAATATATTTAAAAAGTAAAATCATTATTTTGAATATTGTCTGAATAAGAAAATTTTGTCAGCTATTCTTATTCCACCTAGATTCCGGCATCTGTTTGATACACAAGCACTCACACTCATTTAGCAAAAATGTGTTGTAAAGTTTGCCATTATTTTGTTAAAAATTTCTCCCTTTTTTAGATTCAGGTGCTTTATTTTCCTGATGCTCTTCAGCCTACATCATATTGGACTAATTTTGCTTCATGTTATCATTAAAAAATTATAAATGAAAATTGGTGGGATAGCGTCATCTCTTCAATTTCCGTCCAATAAAAGCAACCGTTGAGCTAGTCAAAATGTCAAATGACCGTGGGCCATCAGTCAATTTACATAATAGAGCGGAGCTACATGTACATGTAGGAGCCTTCATACGCCTAGTTCAGATATGACACGGTAACCGCCTAGAAAACAAAATGCTGTAATAAACTTAAAACCAGTGTTGGGTCCAAGACCAGAGGGTCCGAGATCAAGATCAAGATCAGACAGTCCGAGATCCAGATCCAGATCAAGATCCGCAGCTCAAGATCGAGATTAGAACATCTGAGATCAAGATCAGATATGTCCGAGATCAAGATCAAGATCGATCTCGAAGTACCCAACACTGAGTCGTGTTTTCACCGATTGGTGAAGGATTTTAAAAGCTTTTTTCGTTTGATAATTTACATAATAACAATGTTGATCTTGAGCAATCTCCAGTGAAAATTCCGAGAACAGAAGCTCCTACTTGTAGATCAAGATCAAGATCAAGATCAAGACCAACACCTTCGAGATCAAGAACAAGATCAAGGTTACTGATGCCGATCTCGAGACTGGCCTCTAGATCAAGATCATTCTCGAGGTACATGTACCCAACACTGGTAGCTGCACACATCAAAGGCCCCTGAGTGCACTCACTTACATTTATCTGTGTAGTATACAAGATGCAGAAAAGTGATGCGCACTATAATTATGTAATTTTATTTTGCTGGAGCATTTTTTCCCCCAGGTGGTTAACTGCTTCGTGTTTGAACAAGGCTATAGCAATCAGAATGCATTGTATACAGAGTGGGTTATGAAATGGAAGTGCATTAGAGTTTAATCAATTTGTCATCACAACAATCAGGGCTGAGGATTAGTGCTGTTATGACAGCAAAAAAGTATCAGCAGCCACGCCAGGTACAGTATTGGTCATTTTTGTCATGAGAGGGGGGGGGGGGGGGAAGGAGGCTCCTTTGAAATATCATTGTTTCTTTCTTATTAACCTACTAGGATTCATGAAAATGTTACATTTAACTGATTGATTCTTTTGTGAATGAAATATTGTATAAATACAGTGTAAATTTATTACTATTTCCGGGGGGGGGGGGGGGGGGGTTAAGGGGTTAGGGGGAGGAGGTGAACTCGCATGTGACTTCAACTTCATGGCTGCAATGTCAAGCAAACCTCTGCCAATGTCTATGCACAGTTGTATTGAGAGTAAAGTTTGAGAATTTTTATGTGAAATTATAGCAGGCAGGGCTAAAGACACACTGATTGATAGGGGAATGGGTAGACGATCCTTGTGTAAATATTTAGTAGGTGTGGATATGTCTGGCAAGCTCAATTTTCTCTTTCTCTCCTATCTCTGTTTCTGCATCTCGCTCGTTCTCTGTCTCTCTCTCTTAAGCCCCTTTCACAATTGGTCTGCGACCGTTTGCGACCATTTGGTCGCACGACAGGCTGCAACAGGCTTCAATCGCCATCGATCTCATCAGGTCGCAGAAAGGCATTCACAAATGCAACAGCGGTCGTAAAACAAAAGCGACTAGAAGAGACCGTTGCACGAGTAAGTCGCATTTGCTCGCATATGCTCGTGCGAGTGGTCTTGCGTTCACATGCGAGTGTTGCACGAGTGATTGCGAGTGGCTTGACGCCAATCACAATAGTCGCACGATCGATTGCATGGTCGTGCGAGTGGATGTGAGACCATGCGGTCGCTCGTGCGATTGAATGAGACCGGTGCAAGTGGTCGTGAGAGTATTCGTGCGAGTGGCGTGGGGTATAAAAACCCCCTCGACAATTGACCGGTAGTCAGTTTCAAGTTGGCCTTCTTAATAGTCAAGATGCCAAAGAAGAAAGTTACAAAGAAGAGAAAGTTGTTAGAGGAGGGCCCTGTTGCAGAGGATCATCTCCATAGTCCCCCTATATATACCCCCGAGGAATAGTCGCATACAGTCTCATACAGTCGTGCAACGGTAGTACAACGTTGTAAGATGTGCTGCGATCGGTCGTGCAACAGTCTCATGGTCTTAGCACAATCGCACCCATTCGCAAGACTGGTCGCTATAGGTCGTTAGCGCACGTGCGAGTGTTGCACGACCTCCAGCCCACCCACTGCGACTATTGAGTCGTGCGAACTCTCGCATCTAATCGTGCAACGTTGTGCAACACTCATACGAGAATCGCATGACTGGTCGTACGACCTAATGCGAGTGAATCGATCGCATCTGGTCGTGTCTGGATTTTGAGCATGTTCAAAGTTCAGATGCGACTAGTCACGACCGCCTCAGGTTCGTGCGACCGCCTGCAACGACTGCGAGTGGTCGCAAGACACCAAGCAATCGGTCGTGCAACACCCCGAAAAATCTGTTGCAGGCGGTCGCAAACTGGTCGCAGACCAATTGTGAAAGGGGCTTTACTCATCCCTCTCTCTTTCTCTCTTTCTCTCTGTCGGTCCATCTGTCCCTATTTTTCTCTGTCTCTGTCTCTGTCTCTGTCTGTTTCTCTCCCCCTCTCTCTCTCTCTCTCCTTCTCTCTCTCTTGGTAAGAGTAGATTGAAATGCCCTTCCAATTACATGTAGCTTGTTGAATGGATGCAACCATGGCCATACACGTACCATGCATTAAACACTGGGGTATGTGGCTGTAACTTGATTGATGGGCTTTTATGTTAATGGTCATTGGAATGTTTGATAATAAAGGTACACCTATTGCAGCATGTAGGCCTTTAATGAGCACATACATACATGTATATGTCTACTCATCACCTAAAATGCTCAAGGTGTCAGTAATGTTGTTGTAAGCGCACAGAGAGGGCTAATCCATGAACAATGTCTGTTTGTCATGTAAAGGGATGAGTGAAAAAGAGCCCATCTTACATGTATCTTTTCCATACACATGTACCTAGGCATCGAGATTCTAAGTGTGAGAAGATGGAACGTGATAAAGAACATTTTGCAGACAGCAGGGTTCCCAGGTCAATCTTGCTGCATTAGCTGCGTCTGTCGACTCCGCTCTTTGCATATTGTGGGTCATAGCAGAAATAAGATGCTATATCATGTACAGGATTTGTCTTTCAGGCTTACTCGTTCCCATGACACCGTACTCCTCAGCATTCTATTGTAGAAGATTACTTTAGGAGACCATGCTTATATTGTTTTGCTCTGCCCAAATCTGGAACAATCTCAGACCCTCAGTTACGATGCATACATTATCTACGAAAATCCTTTAAAGGCATTGATTAACTTTGCCCAGGATTGAAAAAAAAAATCACTGTTCCAGCTAATGCTGTAATCATAATTGCAAACCTTTAGCTCAGACAGGAATCGCCTGAGTTTTTTAAGCTGATCGGTCGTTTATATATCAAGATATTTACGAATGAACATTGATGTCGGGATAGAGTACCACCGAACCCTAAAGAACTCTTACGGTTGGCATACCTCGCTCTATCACAGAATACCGTACGGGCTGGAAACCCGCTCTGAAATCGCCAAGCGCTGGTGCTTGGTTTTTGTGACTGCAGCACAGCAAAGAAGCCGAGCGACTTGCGCTAGCGATTGATCGCGATTTTCTCTTTTTCAGGATAGTAAACGGGTTCCATTTTCTCTCATACTTTCACATATCCTTAATTGTCCCCGCCGAACGAAGTTCGCGAGGGGACTATGAAACGGGCTCCGTTCGTGTGTGCGTGTGTCCGTCCGTCCGTCCGTCCGTCTGTCCGTTAGAAAATGCTACTTCTCCGTCATTTCTTGGCCGATTTTGATTCCGATTGTTTTATCTGATAGGGCTGGGTGGGGGCTTCCAAACTTCTACACAGAATTTTGAAATTCATTAATTATGCAAATTTATGCAAATTTATTCAAAATTGACAAAAAATGCTACTTCTCCTCTATTTCACATCGGATTTTGATTCCGATTGTTTTATCTGATAGGGCTGGGTGGGGGCTTCCAAACTTCTACACAGAATTTTGAAATTCATTAATTATGCAAATTTATGCAAATTTATTCAAAATTGACAAAAAATGCTACTTCTCCTCTATTTCACATCGGATTTTGATTCCGATTGTTTTATCTGATAGGGCTGGGTGGGGGCTTCCAAACTTCTACACAGAATTTTGAAATTCATTAATTATGCAAATTTATGCAAATTTATTCAAAATTGACAAAAAATGCTACTTCTCCTCTATTTCACATCGGATTTTGATTGCGATTGTTTTATCTGATAGGGCTGGGTGGGGGCTTCCAAACTTCTACACAGAATTTTGAAATTCATTAATTATGCAAATTTATGCAAATTTATTCAAAATTAACAAAAAATGCTACTTCTCCTCTATTTCACATCGGATTTTGATTGCGATTGTTTTATCTGATAGGGCTGGGTGGGGGCTTCCAAACTTCTACATAGAATTTTGAAATTCATTAATTATGCAAATTTATGCAAATTTATTCAAAATTGACAAAAAATGCTACTTCTCCTCTATTTCACATCGGATTTTGATTCCGATTGTTTTATCTGATAGGGCTGGGTGGGGGCTTCCAAACTTCTACACAGAATTTTGAAATTCATTAATTATGCAAATTTATGCAAATTTATTCAAAATTGACAAAAAATGCTACTTCTCCTCTATTTCACATCGGATTTTGATTCCGATTGTTTTATCTGATAGGGCTGGGTGGGGGCTTCCAAACTTCTACACAGAATTTTGAAATTCATTATTCATGCAAATTTATGCAAATTTATTCAAAATGGCTGAAGGTTCATAATGTTTTCATGTTTTATATTTCAGTTGTATACATGCATTGTTGGTATTCTCTTCTTTTGCAAGTAACATTATTATTTTATTCACTAAAGTTTTTCACTGAAGTTTTAAGGTTCAGGCTAGTTAATTTCCACAGATCTGCACTTCCGGCGGGGACATTTATTACGCATTGCGTAATTTACTCATTCACTTGTTATATATGTAGTTAGAGGACTGCACACAATTCACTGGCATTTGAGCTGATTTTACAATTTTTCACAAAGTTAATCAATCACTTTAAAGACTTGCCTCGTTCAGGAAACCTTTTCATACTGCTAAACCAGAAACTTTTGCATGAACCTTCCCTGAAATTTGCGAGTTGTCTATAGACTCACGAAAGTTTCATGCCACAAAGTGTAAGAATTAGATGATGACAGCATGAAATATTTGCAAGTCTTGAAAGTTATTTTCCACAAGACTGACATCATTAACAATTCCCGAACATTTCACTTCACAAACATTTCTGTTTATTTAATTTTATTAGTCCGGTTTTATTGCAATTCATTATACTACCAGAGAAAAATTGTTCCCTTGTACCCATCATCACAGGTAAAAGTTCAAAGTCTAGGAGAAAGACTGTACATGTACATTTGCTGTGACTCATAATGAGAAACAATATGGAGTAACCCTCATCAGAATACAACAAGGTCTTCTTGATATGACATACATGTACATTGCCGTCCCGTATTGCTCTAGTAGATGACCCTATTGATCATTTACACTCTGGATTTACAGTTTTTCCTCTTCAGTAAAATTATGTCTGTCTTATTTTTTTCGTTTTTTTGAAAAGCTGAATATTACAAAAATAATAAAATATGTTACTTGATAAAAGATAGATATTAATATTTTAATATTGAGAGTTTCCTACAGTATGTCTGACTGGATGTGGTTGTTGATTGTGCTCATAATTGTTCTTAATTATAACCCTTTGAGGAAAATTACAGGGAGGAAATAATGTTCATAATACTTAGGCACTTTTTGGCAAAAAAAAGGGGGGGGGGGGAGAATACAACAATCCCAGTCTGTTTCATTATAAATCTCCCTTTCTGTTTGAGATGCACTGTGTAAGTCTGTTTTGAATGTTGGGGTGGGGATTGGGAAGGTGAAGTGCCAGGGGGAGGGTGGGGGGGGGGGAGGTGTTGACAGGTGCCTTTTGGAAGAGTTGTACATGTACCTCTAATTGCAATGAAAAGTAGGACACTTGCACTTTGTCTCTGCTATTTTGGTCAGATTTAGTAATATCAGTGAATGTGTCATCAATTCCCCAGTGTTCAGTTGACATTCAATGTATTTTTGTAAATGGTACAGACTACTCTGATCACATCCATCCAAGCAATTGTACTGTAATGCTCGGCAAATCCAAGAATGACATGTAGGCTTTTTGATATTGTCTCTTGTATATTGCATATAAGAGACTGTCTTCGTCTTGAGTGCTCCAAACAACCATCTCTACCGGGAGCATTATAATTGCGCCAAACTTGTCTCTTGGAATAAATCTTATTCTGGATTGACCAAATGATACTTTTTTGAAGAAGCTTGAGAAGTAAAGTGAACAGCTAGGGGATCCCATGGCGTTACTTTAGGAAAAGGAAAAACAAAAAGATTCTAACACATGTCTCTCAAGATTATGTGGAATGCTGCGAATGGGGTCAAAGCAAGAGAATTTATGTGAATGTTCTTCATGTGCGTTGTTTAAATACAAAATTTTCTCAGGTTTTTGCATTGAATACCAAGCTAGAGGGTTGCTTAAAAAGCACTGTTTGTGTATAAAAAACTAAAATACTTGCACAATCAGGGCCCCATTGCATAAAACTTACCATTAACGGTAACTTTGCCATCAACGGTAACTCCCATGAAAACCTTGATTTTGATTGGCTGTTGAGTGATGTTACCATGGTAGTTACCATTGATAGCAGAGTTACCATAACGGTAAGTTTTATGGAACGGGGCCCAGATGATTTAAATCATTTGCTGAGAGTCAGAAAGGAGTTAACCTTTTAGGCCTGTACTTTTACGTTTGGCCCTTCAGGCTCTCAGCATGCAAAATAGTTCTACCAAATATACATTGGCAGGTTTTCTGAAGTGAACATTACTGTAGCCTAATGTTCAAATTACTTGCCCTGATGCTATGATAATTAATGCCTGCAAAAAATCTGGTTGGGCTGTTTACTTCATGTTGTAAATATCATTCTGCTGGATTATCTCCAGGCAGGGGACAGTGGTACATGTCCTCCATCCCCTCCCCCTTTCTCGGGGGAGCAGAACATGGGAAATGCTTATTTTTTCAACAAACAAAATTTTAAAAGGTCCCCACTTTTGAGAACCTGTTGATGCTCTTGGTAATAGAAATTTGCAGTGTACACATGTATAAATGTAAATCTCCCTGTCTCACGTTGTTGAACTGGCTAGATAAAGAATGGATTTTAAAAAGAAGGAGGGGGGGGGGGGGGGGGTTGGAGTAGATCTGTGGAGGCATCTGTATATTTATGTAAGGTAAGGTGCTTTGGCAGGATTTACCTGTGCTGAGCTGTATGCAGGGAACAAAAAAATGCAAAGAATATTTAGATGAGGTGCCACTTGTGTCCCGGGGAAAAGATGCTTCTTGATTAGCCGAGAGCTTTTAGACAAGACGCCAAAGTAGGTAGTCGGCTTATCTGCTGAGGGAGAGATGGAGAGTTAGAGTAGGAGAGACACGCGTAAAAGTAGAATGAAGGAGAGAGAGAGAGAGATGAGAGAGATGAGAGAAAATGAAAGGAGAAAGCAAGCATTAGAGAGAGCTAGGATAGAAGAAAGAGGGATAGATTAAGAGATAAGAGAGAGAGAGAGAGGTATGTACTTGTAGAGAGAGAGAGATAGGAAAAGAAATACATGTAGATAAAAAGAAAGAATGCGATATATACATAATAGTGAAATACTGAGACAGACAGACAGACAGACAGACAGATGGATAGTGAGAAGGCTTCATAGCTATAATTGTCTGACTCTGAGCACCGAGAGCCAGAAGGGAGTTAATTCATATCACATTACAAAGAGTAATGCCCTTTTGGCTCTTACCTGCAATTCTGACCAATTTGAGATTCTTTGCTGCATGCCAAGTTTGCAGGTTTCTGGCATTCTTATTGCATATAGAGGAGGCGCGGTGGCTCAGTGGTAGAGCAGTGGTCTCGTAACTGGGAGGACCCAGGTTCGAAACCAAGTGCATGCACTAGTGCCCTTTGGTATTAAAGGCATTGATCCTCATTACCAAGTCCCTCGGAGAGGACTTAAAGCCGTTAGTCCCCTGGTTGCTTACTTACAAGCATACATGTACATATGCTTTCTTAGTAGTCAGGTAAAAAAAGAACCTTCAAAGCAAACCAAAACCATGAGGCTGTTCTCATTTTTCTCGAGTTTTATGCTTGTGAGGTGTATATTTCATCGAATTTGCACTGCATGCAGATTTATCTCTTTTATTGAATGACTTTGTAAAATGACTTGCAAAATTACATCTTCATGTGTATGATGTCATTTAAAAGCAATATTCCCATAGTCAATTCAATTATCCTTTTATAGAATATTGTACCGGTATTTCATCAGTCCATTAATATGAACAGAAGAAATAAAGAAATAAAATGATGCAGGCCAAGCCCAGATATTGCATCAGGTATGATTACCATCACTCTGTATACTATTACAGATGCATGTGGCGTGTGTGGTTTTATTGACCCAAGAATTTACATGTACCTGTATATAGAAACTGAGCAAAGCATTTTTGGGTCTCTCTGTTTGCTTGTCTTGTGATAAACTCATCAAGACAAGAGTCAACTCTGCTCTGACAGCGTCTACGTGACAGCCATCATGAAAGCTATCTTTTTTGCCTGCATATACATGAATGCTGCAGTGTTTGCAGTTTTAATGAAGAGTTCAATACTCAGTAGCCACGTTTGCATCTTGTTCAATAAAATTATTATGCATGCATTTAGTTTTAAAAGGTACTTACATGTACATGTACTTTTACAGTATATTGAATTTTGTTTCACTTTAATCTATTTCAAGCTTCTAATAAAAGTATAACTATCTTTGTACTTACTTATTTTGTATGGGCACTTTCAAGAAAATTTTCATAAAATTATTTATTTGGGGAAAGCAATCAAAACAAAGGGTTACACTTTGAACAATTTATTACAGTTCAAAATTGTTCTAAAGTGTCAATTAGCTCATACGCATTAATTCCATGTGCACTGTGTTTGTACTGTTCCTTTTGCATTCACTTATTGTATGATAGCACTTTTGGATGGCTTGTCAATAGACCGGTTCTGTCATGTATACAAATTTGTGCACATTTCTTCTCTGAGTACCTAGTGACGAGCTATTCCATTAACCTGCTTTTTATAAATGAGCCTCAATGCTTGGAATCCAGTTTGAATAAATTAGTTGTTGCTATGTCCGACAAGCTTTCGGGTTGTCAAGAACAACCTTTGTTTGAAAGGTATGTATAAAATTTGTAACATTACCGAAGCGGTCTATTAAAGAAGTACATGCTAAACCCTGGCACAATCACAAATGCCGTCCCAAGTCAGCAAGTCAGTCTTGTGCAACTGACAAAAGACTACATTCTACAAACCTAGCCCTAGAATGATAAATATCAATTATTGCATATGTACATGTACATGTATGTACATTGTTGTAGCCTTTGTTATTCGTGTAGGCCTAGTCTACATGTAAAATTTGTGGGAACACATGTACATGACATACGAGTCTGTAGGCCTATACAACACAGGCAAAGATAGGGTGAACTTTAGTAGCCTATACATACATGCACAAAGAGACAATCATTGTATTCAACACTTTGTTACTGAATATAACCCCGTTATTTGACATCACTCAAGAGTTAATTGATTGGAATGCTCTCCCAATCATTGACACTGAATGCTAAAAAGAACATGACCTATTGATGAACTCTGGAGATGACTGGGTCTATGGAAAGGAAAACCCCAAGCTCATTTTCTCTTCCCCTCTAGACAGTTCAGTGGGTCATATTACCCCTCTCAAGAGAAATGGATTATGCTGTGGTATGCCTACATAATGAGCATACAATGGGATTAGTCATTATATAGGGATGCAGGAGGATGGTCAGTATGGATGTAATTTTTTATAGTTTTAAATCCTGCATAACGTTATGTCTACATGTCCATGCACAGTATTTGGTTCTTTTATGGTTTATCATTATTACAAATTCACCCCTATTTTGTATGTACACTGTAGGCCAACATATGCTGGCCTGCACATTTTATGTAAATGATACCATTTTTTAAAATCCATGCAATTCACCATATTTAGGGCTAAAAGATTGGAACTACATGTAGATAATAAATAATCTCATACGAAATAATCTCTTCATAGGCTTATCAGCTTGTAGGCTGGTTTATGGCAGAAATTGTTTGTGCTTCAGAGAGTATTCTAGCATCTAAACAAATGTTTTTGTAGATCAACCTGTAATACATGTAGATCCATTAAAAAAAACATACATGACAATCTAGATATGTAAACAATTGTGTTTGTCTGATCTTGAAGATACAGACCCTTCTTCTGGGAGAAAATGAGCAGTAACTGTTTTCATTCACTTTTTAAAAACAGCAATTTTTTTTCCTTCTATTTTATGATCTAGTGTGTCATTCTGAGGGAAATGATTCTCCGCTGGGGGAGAAAATGTGACAAAAATAGCTCGTCATTCCTTCCCCCAGGTCCTTATAAGACAGCCATAAAACACATGCTTTGAGTTTGACAGTAGTAATTGTGAATGTGGTATGACTCATATGGAAAGGCTTGAGGGAGAAGGTTGGCAAACTACATGTACAAGATCAATACTGAAAATTGTGGGTGTCTTTGCGTGGTTCAAAAGGACATCTGTTCTTAAAGTGTACCAATCACCCGAAAAAATGAATTGTGTACAGCTAGTATAAAATCAACCTCAAAGAACTTTATCTGGTATTTTATAGGTCAACATCAAAGGAGTATGAAGGAAATCAAGGATAACATTTTATTTATTGTTATTTAGTATACCCCATAGGACAATTATATCCCCTCTCCCTGGACAATTACTTCCCTCTCCCTGGACAATTACTTCCCTGGACAGCTTCCTCCTTACAGCTACCCCCTTTTGTTGGGGGGATGGGGTATTTGTCATAGTGGGATAGTTGTTCTTGGAGGTACTTCTTAGAGGGATCGTCTGAGGGGTAGCAGTCGGGGTGGGGGGGGGGGGGGTAGTCATCCTGGGGTAGAGGAGTGTTTGTATAGTTAGAGGGGGTACATGTACATGTAGTTGGAGGATATGATGAAAACAAGGTCTAATTTGAAATATAAATTTATGAAAATTTTTACTTGAAAAATAATATTGGAAATACATAAATGTAGCTCACACATTAAGCTTAGCAGGATGTAGATTGATGTGGTATTCCATGCAATAGTACAATTTCTGTCAAAGAACATGTAGGTCATGATTGAATTAGGGAGGAAGTTCTGCTTTAAGTTAATTAGTGGTAGGGTTTCAAGAAATCTGTCTGGCTTTTAATTTTTAGCCTGAAAAAAGGGATACCCAGGGAATGACATATCTCTGAATAATCCAACTTGCCTACTTGTAGCAGTCACAACCTACATATACATGTATAATGCATATATGGAAATGGAATAACTTCCATTATTTGAAGCCTCACCCTAAGGCATTTACATGTAACATCAGGAAATGCATTGTTGTATTTGTGTATTGATCAAAATAATGCTTTCTGTAATTTTTTTTTTTTTAACGATTGTGATGGAATTTGGCACCTTTCTGAATAGAAAGTATGCAAGTGTGTTTGTATGTTTAGTCATTTGGGGAAATGGGGGATATTGTGGCCCACCGGTCCATTGATGATTTCGAAACTGTTGTCTTTGTAATTCTGTGTAATTTGTAGTGATGAATATGTTTTGTTTCTTGATGAAATTAATTTTATTTCTTTACTTTGCTAATGGAATTATGATAATGAATAGGTTGACACATGATACTCTATATAATATGTCAGTGGACTTATAGTACTTTGGTTTCAAACCTGGCCTACAAATTAGTCAGCTTACAAAATTTAATAGGCTTTTTGACTTGCAAAATATTGCTTAGTTACGTACTATTCAAGTTCAAGTTCAAGTAATGGTTTATTTCAGATAAGATTCAATGCATGATTGGCAGCCCAAGGGCTGAAATTAGCATGTTTACATTGGAGAAATACATAAAAATTAATCGGCAGGGCTAAACGAGGATTTAGCCCCACCAATAGTACATGACTAAGCTAATTAGCCCACTTTCTGTTCACATTGCATTTTACCAAAGTGGGCTAACTCCACGATAGTACGGGATTATTTTAGCCCTGGAAAAAAACAGCTTTAGTCTTTGTCTTTATAATTAAAATGCAATACTTTTGTCTTGTACCATGAGCAGATTAAGATAGATTTATTTTTTTTTGTTTTTGTTTTTGTTTCATTAAATAGATGTACTGGAAGGCTACAATGGAACTATCTTTGCCTATGGTCAGACTTCCAGTGGAAAGACATTCACCATGGAGGTAAAATAATCTGTTTATCTGTCCATACAACATGTGTCATCCTGATTATAGTGGTGGTGGCAGGGGTGGTGGTGGTGGTGGTGGTGGTGGTGGTGATGATGATGATGATGATGATGATGATGATGAGAATTGATAATGAGGATGAGGATAATGGTGGTGATGATCTTGGCGATGATGATGATGATGATGATGATGATGATGATGAGGATGAGGATAATGGTGGTGATGATCTTGACGACGATGATGATGATGATGATGATGATGATGAGAATGATGATGAGGATGAGGATAACGGTGGTGATGATGGTGATGATCTTGACGATGATGATGATGTTGATGATGATGATGATGATGATGCTGATGATAATACTAATGTATACTGATAATTCTAATTACAATGATAATGATAATAATAAAATAGTAAGAAGGCAACATTAATGTAACTAACAAGTGGTAACAAAAATGCTGATGATATTGATATTGATGATGAATGGTAATCATAACAATAACAATGTTAATCATGACAATAGTGGTAATAACAGAATTAATACAGTGATAAGAACTGTTAATGAATCATCTGTTCTTTTCAATACTTTCAGGGAGTTATGGGTAACCCACAATACATGGGTATCATCCCTCGTATAGTGCAAGATATCTTCAACCATATTTACCAGATGGATGAAAGCCTGGAATTCCATATAAAGGTATGTAACAGTCAGGGGTAGTATTTATGTTACTACAACGATGTTAATTGTCATAACAAATCAAAAATTAGGACAAGCCATCAGTTAATGTTTCTGCACACATGAACATGTAAGAGACATCTGTGAAAGCGCCAATAAGAAGTAATTATTCCACGCAATGCCAATTTGTTATGACAATTAACATAAAGATAACAGTTTTTCAGAATATGACCCCACGTGATTCAACCTTTGCTCTCGATATAATTGCTCCAGGCATCCTCTCATCAAAGATAACAGGTTAGGGTTGCAATTGCATTTTAAGTCAGGTTCACACGAAGGGAGCTAAACTTTAAGTTTCACTAATGTAGTTTCAAAACGTTAAGTTTACTTAGTTTCTCGCTTGTGGTTAACGCCGAAACCATGAGCAGTGGGGAGGTCCTCCTCATAGTTATGGACCGTGTAGTCAGAATAAACTATAAGTTTAGCATTCTCATTGTTAACGATGACCTCTCTGCTCATGTTAAGAGACTAACGCTCGACTTGTAGTCTCAGAACAACGACCGTCGTTTCGGGCCCGTGTGAATCATCGTTGTTGTTAGTGAGCCCTTGTTCCATTAACTTTAAATTTCGCTTTCTTAAAGTTTCGAAACTACAATTCCCTTATGAATGTAGCTTTAGATTAGGTATACAGTTAGGTTTTAGGTTAGGTTTAGGTTTTAGGTTCGGTTTAGGTTTGTGGTAAGGTAGTGTATGGTCCAAGGCTGACATTAGGACTAAGTGTAGGTGATTCAGGATCACAGAGTTATTATCGTTGGAGCATGAGTCATACAACCAACAGCCAAACCCCTACAGAACTAGCTGTGAGACACATTTCGTTCAGCTACATATACCCGCTATTTTGAAAGATCTGAGTTTTTGTTGTCATATTGTCAGGATAAAGCAAGTCCATTTTCCAGGCGTAGACCACTAATCTTCTGGAATATCCACTCCTGTTACTTCCTAATTAAACAGATCCTGCCCCCGTCATAGTCTAGACAGGTGCCAATGTTTACATGGATAGAGTTTCATTCCTTTCTGTAACATTGGATGTATACATTCTGCTATTGATTTCAGCTTGTATGGTCTACATGAATGGGTAGCCGTCATTTACATGGCAACATATGCTACAAGCTTTATTTCATCAAGTACAGAACACTTGTTTGATAAGGCCCCACCTAACTTTTTTTTTCTTGCAGGTGGTCTGGATTGAAATTTTAGAGTATGTGTGCATTTTTAGTCAGAAATTTTAATGTACTTTTCAAAACCATTCCAAAATGTTTAATAACACCTTCATAAAAAGTAGAATTATAATTAACTTGAAATCAGAATCTGACACATTTTCACATTGAATGAACCACGGATATGTTACTATTGCCCTTCCTTTGGCACCCACTGCTTCCTTCCACACCTCTCTCTCTTCTTCCTACTCTAAGGGCTCGTTCACATATGACGAGATAAACTCGCGGTTTACCACAGGGGTTTCTTAAGTGCAGTGAGCTTTGCAGTTTTGTATATACACACAGATAAGTTAGTCAATTGCACAAAGCTACTTTTTTTCATACCCACTTGCCATTCGTTCACATGTAAACCCGAGGAGGCACGTCTCATTTAGACCTGCACATCATCCACGTACACAAAAACGGATAAAAAGAGTACTTTTTCAGCATTAGGCGCATAACCCGGGTTACATGTTTAGGGTATCAAAAACAGCAAAAATCAGGAAAAAGGGTATCAAATGTAGAGGTAATAAGAAGAAGATCATGGGAAGGGGGGGGGGGGATATATTTGGGTAATGTGTTCCAAATTAGGTTAAATTTCTTTTATGGTTCATTTTTGGCTAAAAAAGGTCTGTGATGATGATGTAATCCTCAAATAGGATGTAAAATACCACGCAAGATATAAAATCGCTGTTAAGGGTATAAAAATCAGAGATAAGGGTATAAAAAGCAAGGTTTCCCTGCTTAGGGTATCAAAACTAATCCTACTGCAATCCCCGTTTAGGGTGCTTTTCAGAAAGTGATTTTCGCAGATGATGTACAGGTCTCAATGCGACATGCCTCCTCGGGCACGTTAAAAAAAACAAAAAAATTTAAATGTGGTTTCCTACCTCAAGTGAACGAGCCTTTATACTGTTTCCCATGGACATGTAATGAGGTAATATGAAGAGGACATCCCTCATCTGTGGAAGAGCACCTGCCATGAACATGTCAATATGGCTGCTCTGTCAAAGAAGTTCATGGTCACCCCATGCTCGGGTTTCTAGTTTCAGGATCTGTTTTACTAGGTGCGTCTCCATCAGCCCGAGTTTGCTCAAGCTCGAGATTCTAGCCCGATCAGCGCTTCTCGAGAAAAAAGTCCGAGTTTGAAAAACCCCGTCTCCATCAGCCCGAGTTGAGCGATTCCCGCTCGTTCTTGGAATAAACTCGAGCTTCAGAGCATGCGCACTTCGAAGATGGAAAATTAAAAAAAATATATAGGATAAATGAAGAGAAAAGAGCAAAGAAACACATAAGGAAAAGATAAAAAGAGAGAAGGAAAAACAAAGAAATACATAAGAAAAGAAATAAGAATAGATAATTGGGATAACAAAGAAATATATAAGGAGCAAAAGGAGAGAAGGAAAAACAAAGTAATACATAAGAAACAATGAAATACATAAGGAAAAACAAAACAGAAAAACAAAGAAATATATAAGGAAATGCGAAGAAAACTGGATAGAAAGAGGAACAAAGAAATACATAAGAATAGAAAGAAGAATAAATAATGGGGAAAACAAAGAAATACATAAGGAGAAAAAAAATAGAAGGAACAACAAAGTAATACATAAGACACAAAGAAATACATAAGGAAACAGATAAAATAGAAAGATAAACAAAGAAATACATAAGGAAACATATAAAATAGAAAGAAAAACAAAGAAATACATAAGGAAACAGATAAAATAGAAAGAAAAACAAAGAAATACATAAGGAAATATAAAGAGAAGAGGACAGAAAGAACAAAGAAATACATAAACAAACAAAGAAAAGAGGATAGCAAGATCGAAGAACAGAAAATGGGGAAAACAAAGAAATACATAAGGAAAAGATAAAAATAGAGAAGGAAAACAAAGAAATATAAAGGGAATAGGGTTAAAAAGAAGAACAAAGAAATACATCGACAGAAGAGTAGACAACAGGAAAACAAAGAAATACAAAAGGAAAGGATAAAAAGATAGCAGAAAACAAAGAAATACATAAAGAATCATAAAGAAAAGAGAATAACAAGAAGAACAAAGAAATACATAAGAAATTAAAGAAGAATAAAACATTGGGAAAACAAAGAAATACATAAGGAAAAAGATAAAATAGAAAGAAAAATAAAGAAATACATATGAAGAGAAGAGGAGAGAAAGAAGAACAAAGAAATACATTAGAATAGAAAGAAGGAATAAATAATGGGGAAAACAAAGAAATATATAAGGAGAAAAAAGAGAGAAGGAAAAACAAAGTAATACATAAGAAACAAAAAAATACATGAGGAAAATATAGAATAGAAAGAAAAATAAAGAAATACATAAGGAAATATAAAGAGAAGAGGACAGAAAGAACAAAGAAATACATAAACAAAGGAAAGAGGATAGCAAGATCAAAGAACAGAAAATGGGAAAAACAAAGAAATACATAAGGAAAAGACAAATAGAGAGAAGAAAAACAAGAAATATATAAAGAAAATAGGATAGCAAGAAGAACAAAGAAATACATAAGAATAGAAAGAAGAATAAAGAATGGGGAAAACAAAGAAATACATAAGGAGAAAAAAGAAAGAAGGAAAAACAGAGAAATACATAAGGAAAAGGTGGAAAGAGAGAAGAAAATCAAGAAATACATAAGGAAAATAACATTTCTAGGATTGGTGTCATGAATATATTAACCTGAGTCAAAACCCGAGTGCGTCTTCACCTGCGAATTAGCGGGCTAATTCGCCAAATAGCGCGCTATTTCACAAAAAAACCCGAGTTGACTTAGGCTTCTAGCTCGAGCTAGAAACCCACGAAATAGCCAGCTAATTGCGTCTTCATTACAAACTAGCTCGAGCTAGTTCTGATCGGGTTAGTTTCCCGGATCAGAATTAGCGGGCTATTTTGGAAACTCGGGCTGATGAGAACGGGTTTACTGTGTAAAATTTTTATCAGCATGCCTTGTTTTGAAAACTATACTGGTATGGTGTTACCAGTCATTTGATTCAGCATATGTGAAGAGTTCAGAAATGTATGACAAGCATTTAAAAACTAAATCAACAGTAACATGACACAAAGTTGGAAAAACATCCTTGTAATGAGTCTATTTCTACCCCCATCCCTACCCCCCCGCCCCCATGTAATGTTTGTTATAGGAAATGAATTAAAAAAATCAAAAGATGACAAATTATATTCAATTTAATTTAAAAATAGTTTCTGCTTCTCCCTCAGTTACTCTTAAGTTATCGTCAGCAAGCAAGCAATGAATAATTACAGATCCAAAGGGATAATCATAACTGATACACTTTAATCTGTGGTGTCAATAAACAAATCTCCTTTATGTCTCCCATCTCCCTATTCTTCCTGTAGAAAGGAATACGAAACACATAAAACTGATGTTTATTTTGAATATCAAATTATTCTTGAAATTCTTTCATCATATCTGCTATCCTTGGTGGTTCACCATTTGCTAAAGGTTTTGATACCACAAATGTAATTTTTACATTACCATATAGATTGATTTTGCCAAAACCCATCTGTAATTTGAGAACTAGGGCATATAGTGATCAAAGAATAATAGGAATACAAAATCTGCCTGTCCATGTTGATATGTTTGCAACTCGTATTTTTCTTATTCCTGAAATGCATCTCTAAGAGTACATGTAGGTCTATGGAACATTATTGCTTGTGAATAGTGAATATATCTCAAACTGATTATGTGACACAATTGAATCATGTATGAGGGAGATGAATAAAGGAGAATTGAAGAAGGGGAATAGCGGTTAAATTGATGGCACCAAAGACAAAACTATAGAATGATTGATCATGTGAAAGCTCATTGTTTTCACAGTAGTATCATTGTCAAATTCGACTGCCAGAAAGTGAGAGAGATGGCATTATGATGGCAAATTGCCACTAAAAGATTAAGAAAGGACATGATTAATACATTGTGGGGTGTGTGTTATCTGTATCCGTTATAACAGAAGCACTCAAATGTTTGTTACCAATTTTCATGTACGGTACATACATGAAATAGTTTTATGTTCTTTCTTTGTATTTGAATGCTGTGTCATATAAAGGCAAATAATTAATTCTGTTTTATGGAAACCACATACTATTCACAACTTACATGAAATTACTGGTTTTGCTATATTTCAAATCTTAAATTTCTGTCCTTGATAAAAAATCATATTTCCCCAATTGATCATACATGTATGTGAATGATGATATTAAGATCTTAAATCATGAACTAATGATAATAAAGACTCTAACAGTGTCTTTTTAATTAGGTTCATTTAAATTACTGTAGAATGAAAACAGAAACTGTTAATTAAATATGAGAAAGTGATTTATGAATATAAGGTATTAAATTATACTAATTAATGTATTCTTGTTCTTTATCTCTTTCTCCCCTTTATATGTATTACTTCTCTGATTCTCTGATTTTCTTTGTGTACTTTCTCTGTCTTTTTTGTTTGTTTGTCTCTCAATGTTTCGCACTCCTCTCTGTCTCCCTTCTCTTTCTGTCTCTTCCCTCACTGTCTCTCCCTCTTCTTTGTCTATCTCTTCTATAAATCTGTCTTCCTATCTATATTTCACTCTATCTTTCTTTCTTTCTCTCTCTCTATCTTTCTCTCTCTCTCTCTCTCTCTCTCTATCTTTCTCTCTCTCTCTCTCTCTCTCTCTATCTTTCTCTCTCTCTCTCTCTCTCTCTCTATCTTTCTCTCTCTCTCTCTCTCTCTATCTTTCTCTCTATCTTTCTCTCTATCTTTCTCTCTATCTTTCTCTCTCTCTCTCTCTCTATCTTTCTCTCTCTCTCTCTCTATCTTTCTCTCTCTCTCTCTCTATCTTTCTCTCTCTCTCTCTCTCTCTCTATCTTTCTCTCTCTCTCTCTCTCTCTATCTTTCTATCTTTCTCTCTATCTTTCTCTCTCTCTCTCTCTATCTTTCTCTCTCTCTCTCTCTCTCTCTCTCTATCTTTCTCTCTCTCTCTCTCTCTCTCTCTCTCTTTCTCTCTCTCTCTCTCTCTATCTTTCTTTCTCTCTCTCTCTCTCTCTCTCTCTCTCTCTCTCTCTATCTTTCTCTCTTTCACTGTTGTTCTATCTCTTCTGTGACCTACAGGTTTCCTACTTTGAGATCTACATGGACAGAATTCGAGATCTGTTAGATGGTGAGTCATGCAACGCTCTTGAATAATCAATGCTAAGATAAATAAGGGATTTATGCGAAGCGGCTCAGGGCTGTTTTTTCCATACTCCATATATTCATTTTAACAGAATATAGATGGATGAAGACATGTTGAGAGCCAGCAGGACATTAACTTATTAATGTCATTTACATGTACATGTATACATGCATATTGGCTCAGGACTGTTTTTGTATCCTCTATATGCTCATCTAAACAGATGGATGAAAACAATGCTGAGAGCCAGAAAGGCATTCAGTCATATCCTTAAGAGTTCAGGGCCCTGTTTCATAAAACTTGTTATCAATTAACAACTGCTGCAGATCTATGACAAATTTGTTCTTCGCCAATCAAATTCAATGATTTCAGTAGCTCATAACAACTATCGTAATTTGTCATCGATAACAAGTTTTATGAAACGGGATCCTGGCCCTCTGTAGGCTACATGTATATATTCATTTAAAGAGATACTGCCCCCCCCCCCAAATCAGCTTTTTTACATTATGTAGATGTACATGTAGATGGACATATAAACAAGTGCTAAAAAGAAGAAATTTGTGTAATTTCTTGCCCACTCTCTCAGTCTCTCATTCTCGATATTTCATGGGTCAGTTGGCAAGTTTTAAAAAAATGTATTCATTATACTAATGAATAGTGATGAAGTTGTGTGATATTTTTTATGGTAGGCCTAGGTTTTATGTGTTGTACTCGTGTTTTCCGTCACGTAGCTAGCTCTTGAGAAAGTATTGATTTGATTCAGCTGACAGCTTGCTACATGTACATTATGTGCATGTACATTTATTATACCACTAATATACATGTACTTGTAAGAACTAGTCTGTTCTGAAACCAGGGAAATGTAAACTAGTTATATTTCCCTGCTGAAACTAACGAAATTACATTCTACATATAATTACCAAATGTTGCATTCTACAAAATGAAATAGATTTTATGTAGTATGTTTATACATGTAGGTTCCTATTGATTTAATTGCATCACACTTGAATCTAAGGGAAAACATATTAATTGAAGCATTGTCACTGTATTACTCCAAAGCAAACAAGATGGACATGTAGATTGGTCCTAAATTAATGATGAGATAGGGTTAATAGCTATCACAAGTACACCGTTGTGAATACAGTAAATATACTTTGATAAAATTGGTCCTTGAATTTGAGTTTAAAGTTCAGGTTCAAAGGTGAATTTGACTGTCTGTTGTATGACTGATATGACCTACATGTAAATGTGGGTACTGCAGCATGGGTTGTTTTTTTTTCATGATGCAATATGCACCTATTTTGTATTTATTTTAAATACAGTAATGTGTCCTTGTGGTGTCATCTAAAATTTTGCATTGTTATAGAAGAAGGTACATGTAGTGCCAGGTATCTTATATGTATCAAAGCACTTGATATGTAAATTAATTATCATCTTATCTTAAAACCTGAGTCCATGGATATTGAGAAGAACATGACCTGCATTACACATCACATTCATGTACACTAATACATAGGCCTACATTTTTATGTAGAAATTATTAAGTCTTCTACAGTTCCCCCTTTTTTATCTGCTTTGAATTTCTTGTCAAGATTTACTTCTAAATTCCATTTGATTTGGGATATCAAGAGGGATTAATTGGTTTTATTGATATCTTTTAAATAGAATTGAATCACTAGGGATTTGGCAGTTTATCCATATGCTACATGTATGATTTACTGCACATTTTACACAGCTGTCATAAACCATGCAAACTCACAGGTACCATTAGATGTACATGTAGCTTACATGGAGAGATCCCGTGAGTTATGGACATGGCTAAATGATAGATAGAGAGATAGGCAGACACTGTGACATTTAAGAGTCGCTCTAGGCACAAATAATAAATTATATGGGTAGTATTGATATAGAGAAAAACAAAGAGAGAGGAGAGATGGGTGAGATATAGAAGGAAGAACAAGAGTGAGAGAAAAAAAAAACTAGAGGGGAAGGGAGAAGATATTATTAGAGCATGGACCCTACATGATTAGAGAGACTGACAGAGAGAAAGAGGGAGAGACAGAGAGAGAGAGAGAGAGAGAGGGGGGGGTGGGGCTTTATAAAAAATGGGCATAAGGGAAAGGGGAAGTGAGAGAGATAGAGAGAGAGAGAGAGAGAGAGAGAGTTATACCCATGAAAAATATTGTTGATCTTTTCTGGCAATAATTGCTCAAGAATTCTTTTTTGGAGGGGGGGGGGGGGGTCAGTGTTCATCTTTTCCCTCATAATATTGACACCCAATATTTCAATATACAACATTAAAAAAATAGAAACAAATTAAAGCAAATATATCAATTGTGAAGATGTAATAGTCAGAACATGTGTGGGATGCAATTGTGTTGTTCCTTTCCAATAAATACACACCATCAATGATTAATGACATGGCTGAAAAACCAGATGCTCCTGAAAGATATTAAATCCTTGTACATCATACAGCCCTTTCTGCAGAAAGCGATGCGAAGAAAGAGAAAGGAGGAGAGAAAGAGATGGATTACGGGATGAGGGGGCGGGGGTGAAATATAAGAGAGAGAGAAAGAGTATATGGATTAGGAGAAAAAGAGGGAGATAGGTAAGGGAGAGAGAGAAAGAGAGAGTGGGAGGTGGGTGCCAGAGAGCGATGGAGAAAGATTATAGAGCCACAAACATGACCCAAAGTTTTTGAGAGTTAGGTATTAATGACAGCTATTTTTTTATATCAATATTTTTTTGTGTTTTGAATATCCCAGTCCTGTCCTAGGTAAAAAAGTGATCACAAACACAAATTTAATTTCACTTTTTGAACGAGGGAAAGAGGTACTTGCATTTCACTCAGGTGGGCCAAGGGTGAACAATTTCCTGCTGAGAAGGCTGGATACATACATACATGCATATGATGTCAAAAATGGTGCATAAACATGTGATTTCTTTATTATTTCTTATATCTTCTGTACTATTTCTTATATTTTCTGTACTTTTTCTTATGTTTTCAGTATCGAAGACCAACCTGTCTGTCCATGAGGATAAGAACCGGGTTCCTTTCGTGAAGGGGGCATCCGAGAGGTTTGTTTCTAGCCCTGAGGAGGTGATGGATGTCATAGAAGAGGGCAAATCTAACAGACATATTGCTGTAACAAGTAAGTCAAAGTAACAAGGTTTAATTATTATTCTCTTTCAACATGGGATACTGTAAAACCAGAAACGTTCACGACATGAAACTTTTGTGAATTGTAAACAAGAGCCATTGTCAAAGCAAGAAACTTTCGTGATTTACAACAAATTTATTGTTATGTCAATTATGATTCAGTGATCTTGTGGCTTGAAACTCTTGCGAATCTGAACCATTTGCAAAATTCACGAACATTATATGCTTGCGAAATTTTCTGGTTTACAGTATTAAATGAAATGGAAGTAGTTGTGAAAAGAAAATGTGAAAATAAATACATGTATCATGACAATAAAATTTTTGGGTGCCTTGACATATGCTCTGGCGACAATCCCACCGTGGTTTATTTTGTTGCGATTTGGTTTAAGATTTGGGTTAGAGTTTGGTATAATGTTTGTTCCATCCTGTTTGAAGGGGTTTTGTAAGTGTAGGATATTGACTACTGAGCAATTGTCGCATGTACATGTGTAGCATGTATCCAACATTTGACGCTTGAGGGTTCTGTAAATCAGTTAATTAACTCAATGTAGTTATTCAGGGTTTCAGTCGGGTCTAAAGTTGGTCCATGTTCAGCATGCATGGATACTGGCCAATGATTTGAGGACAACTGCGAGGAATTTAATTGTCCAGGTTAGTTATCCGCTGTCAAGGGTAATTGTCCTAGAGGTTATTTGCCCGTGGTAGTTGTCCCAGAGGATATCCGCCTGGGAAAGTTGTTGAGGGATGATACAGAGAAAAGTTGTCCGCATACAGTTTTATACCATTTGATATTGTTTTACATGTAACTGTAAATACCACGAGCAGTGTGCCTACAGAGTATTATAAAATGTATGTGTAATATTCGGAGCAAGCACATTAGAAGACATCACTATTATTACAAGAATAAATAGAAGGAGCAGTAATAACAGTTGTATAATTATTTATGACTTCATCTCATCCTTCCTTTAGACATGAATGAACACAGCTCTCGTAGTCATAGCATCTTCCTCATCCAAGTCAAACAAGAGAACATGGAGACTAAGAAGAAACTCAGTGGCAAGCTCTACCTTGTAGATTTAGCTGGTAGTGAGAAGGTGAGTTCACATTTACTATTCTTCTTGTGCAGTTTGAACTTTGAAACAGAAACAAAGCCTTTAGTTAGTACTTTTGTTCAATTCAGTTCAGTTCATTTATTTCGCAAAATTACATGAGTATGTATACATTGAAAATGTGTAGTGTCTAGCATCTTGTAAAGCCAGTGGCCGAAGGTCGATGGATGGACCCATGATGTAAATAACAACTTAGTAATAGAATAAAACAGAATGAAATGCGTGAAACAAGCAAACTTTACTTTGAAATGTTATAGATTAGTGTTACGTTCCCAATGATTGATATAACTGTTGTAAGTTCAGTTGATACATTTGCTATCATATGAGAATTTTGTAAAACATGTCCTGCTCCTTGGAGAAAAGAATATTGTTAATTTACAATAGGATGATATTTTTTTTTTTCAACTTGCATAATAAATCATCTCCATTCTTGAATAATTGATATAATGACCTCTTTTGAACCCTGTTCAATTCTTTTACAGGTTAGTAAGACTGGAGCAGAAGGAACCGTCTTAGATGAAGCCAAGAATATCAACAAATCTCTCTCTGCTCTAGGAAACGTTATATCAGCATTAGCCGAAGGAAAGGTTAGTATATTGAACACCTCCTTATAAATAGATTCATCTACACTCACCTTCCTCTTTTCTTTTTTAACCTGTTGACTACTGAATTTTTTAACTCTCATAGGCTTAATACAGGAGCCACCCGGTTCCCGTAGTCTATGGGTTAATACATTCCAGTATGAAGTTTTCTAAGGAGTGATCTAGACTTGGTAAATCAGTATTGATGCCTTACCAAGAGGCATGTGCACTGATTGAATTTTTTTTTTAATGTCCATTTTCTAACCATTTATGCTCATAGTCTGTTGCTTTACCCCCTGTTCAGACTTCCAAAATTAATTATATGACTATGCAAGGATCCCAGTTATTAAATTTTCATAGTGTGAACATCATATAAAGAAACGTTGTATAACGAAAGGGATGTTTGAGCATCGTTTCACACAAAAACCCGATAAAGTATCATCATCCCCTTGTTGTCTGAACATCGTATTGTACGAGAATCACATTTTGTGTACCTGTTAAATGGTGACTGGCTGGATTGTTCCTGAGGGATTGGAGAATTTGCACGCATTGTGTGCGGGCAAACTTGAATCTGATGAATGGGGTAACGAATATGATACAATAAGGTGCTTTGGGACATATTGCATATATTAATCACTGTACCAACCCTATTATCATCATTATGATTATTGTTATTCTTCCAGAAATCTCACATCCCGTATCGTGACAGTAAGATGACCCGTATCCTTCAGGAATCCCTTGGAGGTAACGCCAGGACCACCATCGTCATCTGCTGCTCTCCCTCTTCCTTCAACGAGTCTGAATCAAAGTCCACCCTTATGTTTGGACAGAGGTGAGTTACTTGAATCATGAACTTGTTGCACCCATATGGTGTTTTGACAGCTGTCCAGGATGGAGTAATGGCTGAAGCGTGTGCTCGAGTTTTGTCTGCAAGTGAAAGAAGCCTGGCGTTGTGTAGGTGGAGGCATGTCAATCGGAGGATAAAAGGGAGGGTGATGAATATCGGCTTCCCTTTTTACAGGACTTTTCTCTGCCGTGGCCAAAAATACAGCAATCAAGCTAGATGTTACAGCTACTGCTTGGACTCTGTTCCATATGGGGATAACCGGGAGGACCTGTAGAGTACAAGTACATGTACATTGCGTTTTATCGCATTTGTGGACTGTTGTAATAAGTTAATCTTTGTTATTATATCTCAGAGCTAAGACCATCAAGAACACTGTAACAGTCAACATCGAGCTGACGGCTGAAGAGTGGAGGAACAGGTATGAGAAGGAGAAAGAGAAGAACGCGAAACTCAAAGCTCAGCTCCTCATCCTGGAGAACGAGCTCCAGAGGTGGAGAGGAGGTAAGATGAAGACAACGTCAGTGTGGTGGTCATCTGATATTTGCTCCAGTGACATTTGCTATTGTTAGGGTTACGGTTGCAACTAGGTTTTGCATTCGGGTTAGGTTCAGGGTTAGGGTTAGGGCTAGGGTTGGGTCTAGAGTTAAAGAGAGGAATTTGTTGCTGGAATATGTATTGTACAATCTTGATGACACAGGCCTCAAATTTTGCTGATTTGAGAGCGTACTGGAAATTCTGGTAATTAAATTGGGTTTCAGTAGAAATTTGCTTGAATTAACTCTGAATTGTCATCATGTATTAGATGGGTTGCTTGGACCAGCAAAAAATAAAGAGACGAACAAAAAATCACGTTGGAAATCACATTCACTTCTAAGCATTACTCGGGTCTGAACACGGACTGCGTTTTATGCACTTATCATAGTCTCATAATGTAATATTCCCTATACGAAACAGAATAGGGTTGATATTATTGTCATGATTCACTTGTAGGTGAGAGTGTGCCAGTGAATGAACAAGGCAACAAGAACGATGAGATCTTGAAGGAAATGATGCCCAAGCAGACGACAGTCCAAGTCTCCGAGGAAGAGAAGAACAAATGGGAGGAAGAGAGAGTCAAACTGTTTGAACAGCTTGATGAGAAGGTAAATCTGAGTTTAAATACTTTGATCATCACTAGCCATTAAAACATGATTTGGAGTAAGTGTGACTGCTGAAAAAAGAAATCACCTTAAAATGCATTGACCATCACTAGCCATTGGAATATGATTTGGAAGAAGTGTGACTGCTGAAAAAAAAAAATTACCTTAAAGTTCACTGGGCCTAAATTCTCTCCCTTTTTTTTATTTTTAAATGTTCCACTTTAATAGTAGCAGATCATATACTTGTAGTCATATGATGCACTCCAAAATGCACATGCAAAAATTAAAGCAAACGTTCGTGGAAAACAAGCCTGTTCAAAGTTATGTAGTTCAAAATAATCAAAACTGATTACATGCATTTAAGCTGCATCTCAAATAATCAAGATGATTTTTAAAACTATTTACTCCAAACCATAATGCCGAGGGCTGATCTTTTTCAATCTTTGAAATGAACATTCTATTGACTAAATATGTTTTTAAAAATCATCTCGTAACTTAAAAGATAAATAAGTCATCATACCCACTGGTTGGTCTGTTTCGTTTCAACTGTATGCATGAAAGTTTGCTTATATAGATTGAAATTCTTACATTGTTTTTCCCCTTTTCCAATGTTAAACAAGATTGTCATGAGTGCATAAGTAACAATTCCCTTAGCAAGAGCTCATATCTCATTATTTTTATTCAAAAAGTGTACCGAGATTCTAGAGGCTTAAGCACTAATTTAAGAGAAATCATGAATTACAGGTCAAATTAAACCTGTTAATTTAAACAAAATAATCAACCACGTGTAAAGTGGTCCTTCAGACACATCTCTACTGGCCGGTCAACCTGGATTGATCATGTCTAGATGGTGTGGGTTTGTTAGCTGTTGAAGGTTGGGACCGGATAAAGGGACCGCCGCTTTAGGATCTTGAAGACAGATCTGCCTCATCCCTTGATGCTGTGGACTCAAATGCAGGCTTTGGCGACTTTGTAGGCATGCGTTCCTTGTATGTTGAGGACTGGGAAAGGACCAAGGAGCTGTTGTTGGAAGTTTTTTCGGAAGAGAATGACAACTCTGCCTCATCCCATGATGTTGTAGACTGGCTTTGGTGACTTTGTAGGCATGCGTTCCTTGTATGTTGAGGACTGGGAAAGGATCAAGTGGCTGTTTCTGGAAGATCTTTCGGTAGAGGGTGACAACTCTACCTCATCCCATGATGCTGTAGACTCAAATGCTGGCTGGGGTGACTTTGTAGGCATGCATTCCTTGTATGTTGAGGACTGGGAAAGGAACAAGGGGCTGCTGCTGGAAGCTGCTGGAAGATCTTTGGGAAGAGGGTGACAACTCTGCCTCATCCCATGATGCTGTGGACTCAAATGCGGGCTAGGGTGACTTAGTGTGCTGAAATTCCCTTGATGTTGATGGCTGATAAACTGCTGCCTGACAGCTGCTTGAAAACACACCGGCTTTCCTCACTTTCACATCAAGTATTTCTTCAATGATATCTCCATCTGTTTCATTTTTCTGTACATATTCATATTTACCATCTCATAAGGCAAATTTCTTTTTTGTTTGCCTGCTCATTGTGACGAAGTCATAGTTGTCCAGTTTTATTACCTTGTTCACCTCTTCCCCATTTTCAGAAATATGAGACACATAAACCCGCTTGTTATGAACACTCATACTGAACTTTTCACTGATATAAGAAAATCTACCAAAAAGTTAATTAGTTCTTCTCATGAGATTATATTTTGAGAATATGCCTCAATCACGAGTACAAGAAATTGCAAGGATCCCTCCACTTCTATGATGTATACGTTGTCATGACTCATGTTTCCAAGCCTTGTATGAATCCAAGACCAAGACATCATTCATTGGCAGTGTAGCCTTTACCCTTGTAGATCTATCACCCAACCCGAAACTTCTTTAGTCGAGCAGCTAGCAGCAGATCAGAATATTGTGGATCAGCATGCCTGTACCGTACCCGCCGGGGAGGCTAGTGCCAGCTAGCTAGGCACCTGGCCCAGCCGGCCATCGACCCGGTGGATGAGACCCTCCCATTGGGGCTAAATTCTTTCTGAAATTGTGGGATGATATTAAATTCAACATCAATGACTAATTTAATACTTTCTATTTCTAGAAGAAGAAATCCTATTCTCCATGCAGAGACATTCTTCTCACTTTTAATATTTTTATGATATCATTTGTACCACCAGGACAGCGAGATTGACAACCAGTCCCGACTGACTGAGAAACTCAAGCAACAGATGCTGGAGCAGGAAGAGCTCCTATCCTCCATGCAGAGAGACTATGAGCTCCTTCAGAGTCAGATGGGTCGTCTGGAGGCAGAGAATGCAGCCGCCAAGGAGGAAGCTAAGGAGGTTCTTCAGGTCAGTATCTTAAAGACATATAGGGGTTATCAACGCTTGTAACTGTGAAACAGCCATCTGAAATATATGTACTAACAAGGGCAGGGAAGCATCTCTGGACAGTTTCTTCTTGAAGACATACCGGCAGGGTTTCTTGGAAGGAATCTGTGTATTCCTTGGTCCAAATTAAGTGAAATATGGTCTTACAGCTTCCCATGGGGTAGTTGGGAGGACGGAAGGTATTTTGTAGGTTGGAAGTGTGCATTGACCTGCAATATATGCATTTCCCTTGTCAGAATCCTTGTCCTACTAATTTCCCCTCTGTATTTTCTTTCTGATGTGCCCCATGGTTGATATTACAACCAAGGATGTTATGCACTGGCAAGAACTCTGTGAGTGGGGGGTTTCAATCTTAGCAATAAGCCAGTTCGTAATTACAATATGTGCATGTGCAGATAAAGGTCATTTGTACAGAGTACAATTGACATTTATACGCTGTCATTTTGTATGCACCATGATGCGCGCACCGTTATGATTTTACTTGTTAAACAAGTAGTGCGTCTACCAAAACAAATGCGAGTGTGCGTATAAATTGGGGTCATTTCAGGGTCATTTGTACCATGAACTAATTACGAACTGGCTTATTGTAAAGCAGCCATCTGAAATATTACCCCCTTTCATGTCATGGGCAGCAATTTCCCTAAGAATATGCATGTTCTATTTCATATTGGGATTAAAAATAGCTATATTTTTTTTTCCTGAAACAGAAAGAGGTACATATGTGTACATTGTGAAAGTTGTTCCCAAAGAAGATAATTAAACCAAATTTACAATGAAAAAAAGATATAAGACTCAAAATTTGACTCTTTAAAGTTCCTTTATAATAGTTGTTGGCCAGAAGGGATCAACGAGGGCATGAAAGCTTTACTGGATGCTTTTACTCATAAGAAAGTTTGTGACTATCATGTTTGATGCATCTTTTTGAAATGGTTTTATATGAGTACTGGTAGTCATGAATATTTACAAAGAATGACTTGGAATTATGATCAGAGCAAAGTAAGAAATGTGGTGAAATACTAAATGGCAGGAGTACATGTTTTGTTTCTTCTGCAGGCATTGGAGGAGATGGCTGTGAACTATGATGAGAAGTCTAAGGAGGTCGAGGATAAGAACAGGATGAACGAAACCCTGAGTGAGGAGGTCAACGAGAAAATAGTAAGAAAAACTTTCTAGCACATTATTGATTTTAATCATTAATGTCTTATCTGGGGGGGGAGGTAATACTTATGGTGAGGAAAAGTTGCGTAGTTCTGTTGAATTTCTGAAATGTAATTGAAAGTTAAAGGCACCTTTGAAAATCTCACTGTGTGCTGACATGTTGCATTTGCCACACAATCCTTTTGAAGTGCACCCTTACTCCAATATAATAATGCATGAGTGTTGTAAACGAATCCGCCAGGCTCTGCTGAGCTAGCCACTTTAGAAACGCCATCTGTAGCCCAACGACATCATTACTTTAAGTGTCGTCTTTTAATACTTTGGACTATCTCTCAAAATATTTTATTTGTCAGTTGAATCTGCACAAAACCAGGAGAGAATATATTTTGATGTTATGAGAGAATGTGAACAATATTGGTTTTGTGAAAGTTGGTAGTTTTTTAGTACAAAAAGTGTCTTGGAAATTTGAAACTTGGGGCATTCCTGAGAATTTCTCAAATCTATTGGAAATTTTGAAAACCTCTTTCTTTAATTTTAGGTAACAATCTCTCAAAATACTTTATTACTTTAAATACTTTACTTTATACTTTATTTGTTTATTTAAATACTTCACTTTATACTTTATAAAGAATTTCTCAAATCTATTGGCAATTTTAAAAACCCTCTTTCTTTAATTTTAGCTAACAATCTCTTAAAATACTTTATTTATCAGACTGCCCTGCACACAACCAGCACAGAGCTGCAGAAGCTTCAGGAACTAGAGCAGCATCAACGTCGCCGCATCACTGAGATGATGGCCAGTCTGCTCAAGGATCTGGGAGAGATCGGCACTGCTCTGGGAGGAAACGCTGCTGATATGAAGGTAAGGAATACTGCTGATTATAAATTAGGTGGATGGATGGGTTTGTGGGTCAAAAGCTTTCAGGAAGATAATGGCCAGATTGCTCAAGTTTCTTGGAGAAATCAGCACTGTTCTTGAGGGAAACGCTGCTGATATGAAGAGAAGATATCTGCTCAGGGTCGTTGGATAGATAGGTTGTTAGGTTGGTAGGTATATCTGGGAGAGATCGGCACTGCTCTGGGAGGAAACGCTGCGGATATGAAGGTAAGGATTATTGTTCATTGTAGGATGGGTGAGTGGATTGGTAAGTTGTTAGGTTGTAGTTGGATCTAGGAGGAAACACTGCTGATATAAAGGTAAGATATACATGTAAAGGTAAGAAAGACCCATGAGGCTTTGTGGCTGGTTGGGCTAGTTTGGTAGATTGGTAAAGAATTCACCTCTCTGAAGCCCAACGCTGAGAACATTGGGAAAGTTGGTGCAGATTTCACCATAGTCTCTTTTTTGGTAAGAATAAATTCTAGTCAGCTTCTGTCAACATGAAATTGTACTTCCCAAACCAATCAATACCAGTAACTACCATTAACTACATGTACCATCCTATTCTCCTGTCTCTGTGAGAATAAACTCTATAGAGTCATCCCTCTCTTTACATAATCTACAGGTCAGAAAAAACACTTTTAACACCCCCTTTTTACACAGTGAGCTAAACCAGGATTTTCCTTGTGTTGACCACTCGCTGTTTTCTAGCCGTTTTTTCGCCGTTTTGTTGCCGTTTCTTTAGAAGTAAGGACACAGGAAACAGACAGGAAACGGCTAGGAAACGGCTAGAAAACAGCGACAAATAAACAAAAGGTTTTGAGGGTAAATATGGAAAGCTGAGTGTAAAAATAACAATTATTTATCAGTGTATTTGTGACAAAACAGCTACAAAACGGCTACAAAACGGCGAGTACCTATTGTGCTAACTGGCAACGAAACAGCTACAAAACAGCTACAAAACGGTTACAAAACGGCTACAATACGACGAGTACCTATTGTGGTAAATGGCAACGAAACGGCTACAAAACAGCTACAAAACAGCTACAAAACGGCGAGTACCTATATTGTGCTAAATGGCAACGAAACAGCTACAAAATGGCTACAAAACGACGAGTACCTATTGTGCTAAATGGCAACGAAACGGCTACAAAACGGCTACAAAACGACGACTACCGATTGTACTAAATGGCAACAAAACAGCTACAAAACAGGCACAAAACAGGAGTACCTATTGTGCTAAATAGCCACGAAACGGCTACAAAACGGCGAGTAGGCCCAGTGACGGCGGAGCGCCTTTCAAAGTGCGGGGGGGGGGGGGGGGGGGGGGGGCTCCTACAAAGGTTTTTAAAAAGGCGGAAAATACCACTTTGCTTTGACACATTAGTATATACCGCTACAATCTGAATAATATACACCATCGAGGATCATTTTTGACACATTATTGTTTCTATCAGTGGCATATCCAGGATTTTGTAAAAGGGGGGCACACAAATGCAGGGCTGTCAACTTTGGGGAACTGCTTGGAGGGATATTCATATTTTTTTTCTTCTCGCTAGCCCTCCAAAAGTCGCTCAGTGGGGGGGGGGGGGGGTGTCGATTTTTTTTTTTCGCCAGCCCTCCAAAAGTCGCTCAGGGGGAGGGGGGAGGGGCATCAGATTTTATAAGGTCCAGTTTTCCTTCATAATTCTCTGACAAGCAAAACATTTTTTGTCAAAAGTTGTCAGGGGCAGTCTGCCCCCTGCCCACCCCCCTTGGCTACGCTAATAGTTTCTATCTTACCATGGTTCTAGATTATTTTTTTTTAATATATACTTTGAAGTTGTGTGTAATGGTCTAATTTAAGATTTTTTTCTAACGCTCCTAACATGATAAAAAGATATACAGTAAATGTGAGCGAGCACAGCGAGCAAGCTTTGGAAAAATTTTAGAAAAAGGTCTTCATTCCTTTAATGATTTAGGGGCACTCATTTTTTCTAAATTAATCATGTAAACCTGATTTCTTTCAGTCATTTGCTTTCTTTTTCAAAGCTTGGATTCGATTGTCGCAAAGTATATGTTCATGTTCAACAGCGGGATGAAGATAAACTGCTTCTTAGCGCCGCTCTAGTTTATAACTAGAGCTATAAAAAAATATAATAATAACTGCTTATTGCAAGATCAACGCCCTGACAACTCTCTCTCTCCTTCTAAATCACACACATGTATCATAATTTCGACAGTTCTTCTTAACTCTGTTTTGAAAGCTAACTTTCTTTTCTGTTCGCTCTTTAGTTTACTTTTTACCAGATTAAACACCGATGGCTTAAAACAGCTTCATAATAAAGAAATCCTTTTACCCTGCTCTAGTTCACTCTACCTTTTAAAAAATGTATACAATCTACTGCTTTCTAAAAGCTAAATTTCTTTTCTTTTCGCCATGTTGGTTAAAGAGTTATAGAATCTGCCCCTTTCAAAGAACAAGGATTAAGTCACTTCCTGCTCAAGACGATTATTGATTTTTTTTTTCTCCCTCGTTGTCCTTTTAAATCACACGCTTGTTTCATAATCTCGACACAGGTCCTTTTCTGTTTGGTTAAAAAGCTAAATTTCTTTTCTTTTTGGCTTTTAAACAAATTAGAGAATGGGCCGCTTATCATGCTTATTAATTATCATTTTAAACAGCGGGATGAAGATAAACTGCGACTTAGCTTGAAAGTCATCGTTTCTTCCCGCTCTGTTGACCCGAACTTTATAAATAATCATGCACTTGTTTCATAATCTCGACCCAGGTCCTTTTCTTTCTAGTTAAAAAGCTAATTTTCTTTTCTTTCGGCTTTTAAACGAATAAGAGAATTGGCCGTTAATTATCATCATGTTAACTAGCAGGATGAACATGATGAAGATAAACTGCTTCTTAGCGCCACTCTAGTTAACTTGAGCTTAAAAAGAAAAATGATAATAATGATAACTGCTTTTTGTAAAATTTAACGCTCAGACAATTCTCTCTCTCCTTCTAAATCTTTCATTCGTATCATAATTTCGACAGTTCTTCTTAATTCTGTTTTGAAAGCTAACTTTCTTTTCTGTTCAGCTTTTAAACGAAGAAGAGAACTGGCCGTTAATTATCATCATGTTAACTGGCGTTATGAACATGATGAAGATAAACTGCGTCTTGGCTTGAAAGTCATCGTTTCTCTCTGCTCTATACTTGAGCTTTAAAACAAATCAGGCACTTGCTTCATTATCGCAACCAAGGGCCTTTTCTTTCTAGTTAAAAAGCTAATTTTCTTTTCTTTTCAACTGTTAAAATAGTTACAGAAATTGCCGCTTATTATCCTCATGTTCAACAGCGGGATGAAGATAAACTGCTTCTTAGCGCCGCTCTAGTTCATGGGCCTTGGAGCAGGGGGGGGGGCTGCAGCCCCCCCCCCCAGCCCCCACTTTTTTGAGTAGACATGTTAAAAAAAAAATCTTGGAAAAAAGGCTCGAAAATAAATGAGTGAAATCAGATCAGCCCCCCCCCCTTTCAAAAACGCTCCGCGGCCCCAGTAGTTAACTTGAGTTTCTAAAAATAATAATACCGTAACCGCTTTTTAAAAAAACTAACGCCCTGACAATTCTCTCTTTCCAAATCACAGACCTGTATCATAATTTCGACAGTTCTTCTTAATTCTGTTTTGAAAGCCAACTTTCTTTTCTGTCCGCTCTTTACTTTTTACCAGATTAAACACCGATGGCTTAAAACAGCTTCATAATAAAGAAATCTTTTTACCCTGCTCTAGTTCATTCTACCTTTTAAAAAATGTATACAATCTACTGCTTTCTAAAAGCTAAATTTCTTTTCTTTTCGCCATGTTGGTTAAAGAGTTATAGAATCCGCCCCTTTCAAAGAACAGGGATTAAGTCACTTCCTGCGCAAGACGATTATTGATTTTTTTTTTCTCCCTCGTTGTCCTTTTAAATCACACGCTTGTTTCATAATCTCGACACAGGTCCTTTTCTGTTTGGTTAAAAAGCTAATTTACTTTTCTTTTCGGCTCTTAAACAAATTAGAGAATGGGCCGCTTATCATGCTTATTAATCATCATTTTAAACAGCGGGATGAAGATAAACTGCGACTTAGCTTGAAAGTCATCGTTTCTTCCCGCTCTGTTGACCCGAACTTTATAAATAATCATGCACTTGTTTCATAATCTCGACCCAGGTCCTTTTCTTTCTAGTTAAAAAGCTAATTTTCTTTTCTTCGGCTTTTAAACGAATAAGAGAATTGGCCGTTAATTATCATCATGTTAACTAGCAGGATGAACATGATGAAGATAAACTGCTTCTTAGCGCCACTCTAGTTAACTTGAGCTTAAAAAGAATAATGATAATAATGATAACTGCTTTTTGTAAAATTTAACGCTCAGACAATTCTCTCTCTCCTTCTAAATCTTTCACTCGTATCATAATTTCGACAGTTCTTCTTAATTCTGTTTTGAAAGCTAACTTTCTTTTCTGTTCAGCTTTTAAACGAAGAAGAGAACTGGCCGTTAATTATCATCATGTTAACTGGCGTTATGAACTTGATGAAGATACTTTACTGCTATTGTACCGCCGTTTCCTCTCTGTTTTCTGGCTGTTTCATCGCCATTTTATCGCCGTTTCCTCTCTGCTAATCATTTATTGTTGTCACTATTGTACCGCCGTTTCCTCTCCGTTTTATGGCTCTTTTGTCGCCCTTTTATAGCCGTTTTCTCTCTGCTAATCATTCATTGTTGTCACCACTGTACCGCCGTTTCCTCTCCGTTTTGTGGCTGTTTCCTCGCCCTTTTATAGCCGTTTTCTCTCTACTAATCATTCATTGTTGTCACTATTGTACCGTCGTTTCCTCTCTGTTTTCTGGCTGTTTTCTCTCCCTTTTATCGCCGTTTTCCCTCCGTTTCCTAGCCGATTATTAGCTATTTACTCGCCGTTTTGATAAATAGAAAGATTAATTTGTTTTGGAAAAAAAGGTTTTTCAACCATGTGGCACTCCGTAGTTATCAAAGAAAGCCCATAGAAAACAACAGACTAGCCGTTTTGTAGCTTAAAATTCTCTCCTTTATCGCCGTTTTTTCGCCGTTTTGTAGCCGATTAAAACGGCGAATTTTGTGCAAAACCTTTTCCCCCATAGGAAATAACACAGTAAACGGCTACAAAACGGCGAATTTCTGCACTTTTGCACATTTGGTTCACTGTGTTAGGTAGCTTAGCGAAACGTAATAGCACGTAAAGACGCAGGAGAGACGCAGGGCAAAATTGAAGTTTTGTCCTATTTGTCTGAAAACTGAAATCAAATAAAATTTTTCATATTGTTTTGCTTAAAAGTGTCAATAGAGTGAATAATAATTCTACATCCTAATAATTTGGTTCTACCTCTAAGGGATAAATTTATGATTTTGAATAAATTTGTCTTTTGCGTCTTTCCAGCAGTTTTACATGCCATTGCGTTTTACTATTAAAGCTACCTTAACGCCATCGTGTTTTTCTCTCTTCAGCCTAACATTGAGAACATTCAGAAGGTAAGAAGGTACATGTAGACAAGGAATTTACCATGGCTTGTCTCTTTACAAGAATAATTTGTAATCAGTGTACTATCGCTCCATCTCTCTCTACATGAGCAGCAATTTAGAATTAACTTTAGTCATTGTCTGTCAAAATGAAATGTAGCTCTCAAAACTGAGCATCCTCTTCAACTCTTATCATCCTTTTCATATCTCTTCAGCCCAACGTTGAGAATATCGAGAAGGTAGATGAGGAATTCACCATGGCCCGTCTCTTTGTGAGTAAGATGAAGACTGAGGTGAAGACGATGTCACAACGATGCAGACAGCTGGAGCAGAGCAATGTGGAGCATGAGGCTAAGATCCGTACCACAGAGGAGGAGCTGGGATCCTGCAGGATGACCATTCAACAGGTATGTTCTCATGGTAGTTCTTACATGTATAATGATACAGTGAAATCTGTATACAAAGATTGCTCTAGAGAGACGAGGAGAGTGGTCTTTGCAGGCAGGTGGTGTGTATGTAAAAATTCCCTTTTTTCATGTTTCAATGGAAAATATCCGTTCTAGGGAAACAAAAAAATTTGGCCTTTGTAGGTATATGGTCTTTCAATACAAGAGATTACTAAAGCAGATTTGACTGTACTTCACAAACTTTGACTGCTTTAAAGGGCATGGTTATAATAATTACCTGAGGGGATGTTGAAACTGTGGTGTGCTCTGAGGCAAAGGTTGAGGGACATAGTACATTCTTGAGACTGCCAGGGCTATAGTTTTATGTACATGTATCTTATTGTGTATATCCAATGTTAACATTAATCGCGCTTACAGAGTCTTCGCGAATTATGCTCAGTTTTTTCTTATCTCATCAACATTTTTCGTTATTGCCAGCTGATTGTGACATAATGGTCGTAGATGTACTGTATATGTACATGAAAATTGGTTACTGGAGGAAAGAAATTCTTTGTTGTTTTCAGGTTTTGGCAGCTTGGCTAAAGCCAGAATAATATTACTTTGTACACACCTTGCACATCCGGCCCTGGGATGGATATGCATGCATTCAGAATGTAGCAATTATTATTTAAACCATGTGTAATTCCGATTTGTTCTTCCTTGCAGCACGAGGCTAAGATGAAGTCTCTGTCTGAGAACATCCGAGAGGTTGATGGCAAGAAGAGGCATCTTGAGGACAACCTTGACATGCTCAATGAGGAGGTCGCAAAGCTCAGGGCAGCAGGTAAGACATTACAATGACAGTGTCAATGATAGTGTCAGTGACAGTGACAGTGACTTTGATAGTGACTTTGATAATGACTTTGACAATGACTTTGACAATGACTTTGACAGTGATAATGACAATTTCAATGACATTCAGTAATGACAGTGTCAGTGACATTGACAATGGCGGTGCCAATTACAATGGTAGTGACTTGACAATGACAGTAACATGGATATTGACAGTGTCACTTACAAAAGCAGTAACTTTTAGACATTGGCAATGAAATTGACAGTGAGAATAATGCTGACAACGAATGTTAAATTCTTTGTAATTGTGAGAAGGACAGACGGGTACAGTGACATTGTAGTGTCTACATGTGTATGTCCATAATGACTTGATAGTGACATTGACAATGACTTTGGTAGTATCTATGATGGCATTAATAATGAAGATGACATTGATATAAGATTTGGCAACAGTGGTACCCAGACAAGAACAGTGAGATTGGCAATGACAGTGTCAGTTACAGTGGCATTGACAACAACATTGGCAATGCCTATTGTTTATCTTATTTCCTATCTTTCTTTTTTTTTTCCTTTGCAGAGGAGATGCGTCTTGTAGATCAGGAAGACAAAAAGCGTGAGGAAGAAGATAAGATCCAATCTGCTACTGAGATGCAGGTTTGTGTTAACCCATTCACCCTTTCGAGACAATTGACCACATTTTGTGGTTTGGCTCAATAACTTTTGATTCAGAGCTCAAAAAAAATATACCTGGTGCATGACTAGAAAGACCAAAAATTCCTGCACATACTATGTCCATTTTCGTTGCATGACCATATTGCGTTTGATACCAGGAATTTTGAAAACGAGAATAAGCTTTAAAATCCTTAAATTGGCAACACGTTAAGAGGTTTAAAATCATTGCTTTTTTATCAAATTGGCAATTTTTTTTCAACTTTGCATCAAAATTCCTCACCATGTATATTGTTTTCAAAGACATTACACCTTATTAGAACCATGCTGCACTAAACGAGAAATATAATTGTTGCCAATTTGAAGAACAAAATGTGATCAATTTAGTACTTAGGTACATGTACTCTTCGATTTTGAAATAACATGCATTTTCCATAGACTTCCAGCCTGAGAAGATTAAGTTCTGCATGTATGCTTCCATGGGAAGTATCCATTTCCCTTCAGCTACAATAACAAGAATTGCTCTTTGCAATATCAAGTCTTAACAGTACTTTGTGTTATATTTTGAATATGGGGCATTTGATGAGCGATCATTTTGAGGGGAAATTTATACCATGCCATTTCGCCACTATGACATATAAAGAATGAAAAATCCCCGAAATCATTTTTAACCCTTCTCTTTCAGATCAGTCTAAAGTCTAGTTTAGCAAAGGAAGTTAGTTTGAGGCCTAGATTTCCCCTTGATCCAGCATTGACTTTGACTGAATTAGTGGAGCCATTTTGTTTGGGATTTTGTGTCACTGAATAAAGAATGGATTGTCTTTGTTTTCAGGCCTCCATGATAGAACAGATGGAAGCTCACCGTGAAGCTCATCAGAAGCAGCTTGCCAGTCTCCGAACTGAGATCAACGAGAAAGAACATCAAATGGAAGAACTTAAGGAGTAAGTCTTGTTTTATGTGAAGTGTTTGATATTATATTTGATTACTTTTATTTCTTATCTATGGAAAGAGACAGATAAGGGTTAGAAAATAAAATTTGCAGCATTTAGAGCATATTTTCCCTGTGTTCTGTATGTCTACAAACATATCCAAAAGTTGATTTTAGTTCAGTTTTAAGATGTTGTGTAGATTTCTAGCGGGGGGGGGGGATCTTTCTGAGTGTGTGAAAATGTTTGAAATTGTCTTGGTCTTCGTTTCTCGAGTTTTATTTTTGTAGAATGAAATGCCCATTTGTTAAAGATAGTTAAACAGTTAGCCCTCGAATGTATGACTGATTGTGTAAATGTTGTGATTTTGGTTGGACAGTGTTAACCAACGCCTGACCCTTCAGCATGAGAAGCTTCAGCTGGACTATGAGAAGCTCAAGATTGAGGAGGCTGAGAAGGCTGCTAAATTAAGAGAACTCAGGTAAGAGACACTGTGGATTGTTGATCAACTTCATCAGAATGGTTTAAATGCTGCTATTATTTAGATGCTGTAGAATCTTGTTGAAGCCGAGTAGATGGGACCACAATGAAAAGGCCAAGAGATTTAAGCCCCCTTAGACTTATGATTGGTCCAAATCGATCGCAAGTCCTCCTGTCAGTCCCAAACTTTCAAGCTCCCATCTTTTATGTTATTGTGATTGATATCAGTCTTGGATTAAGTTGCGATCGTTTCGGATCAGTCACAATTCTTCTCACGATGCTTCCCTGACATGAGTGCATTACAAAATTCTTGACATTTTGCTTGTATGCTCATCTATTTTTAGCATATTGTAATAATAGCATCTTTTATTGTGCACATATGTAACATGTAAGCCACCCATTAAGTTGCTCAAGGTGGTGATATTATATAGTCTGCTCAGAGCCAGAACTCTCATTTACGATGAAGTTACAAATTATGTAACACCATTCTGTCTCTCAACAGTCACCAGATGATATTCCAGTCAGTCTTATATATGCTATATATTCTGCGAGCATCAGTTTAACTTTCATAGATATATGCTTCTGTATTGTGAAATAACTATCGAGGATTGACATGAGATTTGTTTATCGATCCACAGCCAACAGTTCGACAGACGTGAACAGGCCAAGCAAGACCTCAAGGGTCTCGAAGAGACAGTAGTAAGTATTTCTGAAAACTATTGAATTTGTGCACCTTCAAAAGAGCAATAGAACTAATGTTCCCTGTTCCAAGTTTTATATATATTCTAATGTACAACAGTTACATTAAACATTTAAAAGATAAAGTTGAGTACTGGTAGTGTGATTGCATTGTGAAATAAAATGTTTAGAAAATATTTGGAAACGTCAATTATGTAGTGCATGTACATTTGAATAATTAGGGATTGTCAGGTATTGGAATCATCAAAGAATTTAGGGCCCAGTCTGAATACATGCAAATACCTTTTGATGCATGTGTAACATTTTTTTATGGAAGACTTTGATTATATTTCTTTTCAGGCCAAGGAACTTCAGACGCTACACAACCTTCGCAAGTTGTTTGTGCAGGATCTGCAGAATAGGGTGAAGAAGGTATGTGATTGGAGGCTAGTTTAATTAGTAGGTTATAGAGTTCATGACATCTCAAAATTGGATGATAATGATAATAATATCAAAAAACTGTTTTGTACAATGACAAGAAACTAATCGCTGTGCTTGACACATTGTATTATTACCCTGGTGATTTCACTCAGTGTTTATTCTACACTCTCCACTCCTCTGAAGACACTTCAGTCACTCGCAATTTAACTGGCACATACATGCTAATCCAACCATGATGAAGTTGTTTCATTTCAATGTTTGGTTATTCTACCATTGATATAAAAACTGAGAAATTGATGGAATGATCAAAGAACTTTTAAAGACCTCTCGTAAATGCATGACGTTATGCTCCAAAACCTTGTTTGTTGTACTTTTATTGTACAAGTAATGACTATACAGTAAAAAAGTAATATTTCATCCAACTATCCCCCCCCCCCCTTAATTCATAATAAGTTTGTCTTTCAGCTCCGAATAGTTGTAACTATTTACTAGTAGAGTTTGTTTTCTTCATGGCAGTTAAATCTTATACCTTTGCATGCTTTTTGTAGGCTCTAGAGGGTGGAGATCGTGATGATGATGCAGGAGGAAGCCAGGCACAAAAGCAGAAGATCTCTTTCTTGGAGAACAACCTGGAACAACTCACCAAGGTTCACAAACAGGTACGACACTTCATCTTCAGCTGAAGTCTGAGCAACATATTTTTGAAGCTACATGTACTGTAATCTATAGTTCCGGTTATGGAATTGCATTTTGGTAAAGACTAGCTTGAAATCATTCTGAATTTGGTATGTTGCAGTTAATAGGTAGGCTGGACTAGCCAAATATAAACAAAATTACTGAAAACCGACTGGAAATGACATTCACTGAAGAATGCATGTAGGTCACATTTGCACATGTAAAACCTTGTCTTATGCATGTAATCTGGTCTACTACATGTAGCTCTATTTTTCTTTGTTCAGAACACAGCAATTACTGTATACACCATGAATTTTGTGGTCATAAGTTTTCACGAATAGAATTGCCAGACTATTTTGTGAGTGGTTGTAATCGGGAAATTCTCAGATCTACAAACAGCAATGATGATGTACTTTCACAAAGCTAAGTGGTGAATTTCTGACCAGGAGACAACAAATTCAACTGACTACTTATGTTTTTATGCAATTAGACCAACATTTTAGCATGTTGACGAATTTCACAAAAATAAAACCCCCGCGAAATATATGGTGTATACAGTATTCATTTTCTGTCAAAACTGTTCAGCAAATGTGTTTACTAAGTAGGTTTGAACATTCGATGTCAGCTTTGTTTGATTTGGTGAGAAGTTTTTTTTCTGTCATTACCAGATAGCAAGAATACAGTAGAAACAGAGAATATTGGTCTTTCAGAATTTGTTTTGTGGCATGATAATTTTTTTACTGGTTGTCAAGAAGTATGTTTACAATCTCAGTCTAACTGTCATGATTTATTCTTGATTTCAGTTGGTGCGAGACAACGCCGACCTGCGATGCGAGCTGCCCAAGCTTGAGAAGCGTCTCCGAGCCACATCAGAACGCGTTAAGGCCCTGGAGATGTCTCTCAAGGAGACTAAAGAGGGCGCCATGCGTGATCGCAAGAGGTGTGTGCCACATTCTGTTCTCTTGGTATTTATGCAATGCAAACAGTTCCTTGACAGAAATTAATGGATGATATTGCTACTCCAGAAATGTCAGAGATGCGGGTATTCTAATTAAATATGAGCTCGGTCTAAACTCAAGCTTTACAATGGAAGGTAGACCGAGCGATGAGTTTAACTGAATTAGTAAAATACAAACCAAGGGGTTTGTGCCTGCATGTTCATACATCTGTAAGTACATGGGATAGATAGATAGATATCAAAATAATCCTGATACTCATCTGCTAAAGTTGCTACCAAACTTCACCCAGTGCAATCAGTGAGTTCGCTCTCTCTTCTATAATATTTTTATGATATATCAACTCGGGTTGTGTTTAATGATAATTGCAACTCTGTGCGTAAGAAATAGGCGATTATAACTTTGTGATTGATTGAAGGATTTTCTATCGATCAACTGCAACCCTGCACCCGACAGGGCTTATAACACCAGATAACCTCTCATTCAGAGACTAATTTTTCATTCTCTTTGTTGTGTTTACCAGGTATCAGCAAGAGGTTGACAGGATCCGAGAGGCTGTCAGACAGAGGAACTTTGCTAAGAGGGGTAGCAGCGCTCAGATTGGTAAGTAAACAGTCTGGGATATTGCATTAAACGTTTTAAAATTGCGGCGGAGTGGAGGGTGGTGGATAGTTGTCCTCTTTTTAATCATAGAAAACCAAACTAATTGCAGTGGAACCTTCTTGTACCAAATCCTTAAGGACCCAGGAAATTACCTTGCTATGTTGAAACCTTTGTTACATACATGTATATATGAAGGCTCAAAAAAAATAGTGCACCACAAAGAATTTGGACCAGCAAATTTACCCTATTTTCACGAGGTTTTTGTTATAAGGGAGTTCTTTGTAAGGAGGTTCCAATATAGCTACAAAACATTTTGATTTATGCACCTTTGATGTTATATTGGTATCTAGGTAATGCTGTTTGATTTTTAATTTGTTTGATTTTTATTTATCTATTTACATGTATCTGACTTTTTACAGTTGTTTTTCTTTGCCAAATAAAATAATAACAGTAGTAATGCAAATTTCTTTGACTTCCTCTCCCTTTCAGCCAAGGCAATCCGAGCCGGTCACCCGCCTACATCCCCTGGTGGTCCCGTTGGCATCAGGGGCGGAGGAGGAAGCTACTCTGGTATCAGGGGAGGAGGTGGATCACCCGTTATCAGGCCCCCATCTCAGGGGAGCCCAGATCCCATCGCACAGAACAACAGCTTTGAGAAGTCGTGAGTTGGAACCTACTCTATTTCTATTTATCTCTGTCTGCTTTAAAGGGATTCGGTTTGTGGAGGCTTGATTTAATAAATTGTTGAATTTTTCTGTCTGTCTTGTATAATGATGTTTTAGAAGGCTAAATAAATAGCCAGGCATAGCAAGGTTTTCAAATATATAATGCTATTATTAAGATATATATGGCTGAATACTCCCATTTATGAAAGCGTATGGCCATACGCTTTAGTCTAACACTCAGTCTATGGGGGAAAATGAGTCTGGCATTTCTGGTCACTTGCATATGTTTACTTTTGTGAAGCACATGATGATTTTGAAGTGCTTTTTTTTTTTTCCTGGGCTTCATTTTTTACACCATATTACATACACTGATGGCATGTAAGGCCAGGCAGCTCAGATTTTATCAAGCCTCTACAAAGTTACCAAATCACTTTAAATCTATAGAAAAGCTATCAAATGAAGGAGAGCATTGGAACTGGCACAAAATCTTATGACTTCCTGCATGTTAGCTGCCAAAGTCAGCGATAATGTAGGGTTACTGTGCCAAAGTGTAGTTATCGGCAACATTTTTTGTTAATTTTTTTTTTTTTTTCAAAAAATACATTCACATTGTATACCCAGATGTTGTGTGTCCGGACAGGTCATTTTTAAACAGTTAATCGAACAACTATTCATGCAAATTGAAACAAATCTTTCACAGGATGGAAATCATGTGAATTGCAAATGTTCACTGATTTTAATGTTACTTGATGCATATTTTTCGTAAAATCTAAAGGCAAAATTGACAGACTAATGTTGTTAAGTGTCCAGACACACCCCCCCTCCCCATAAAAACCTTGTAAACTTTTCATTTCTTCTATAAATGACTTGAAAGCATGCAATGCTTTAGACAATTTTCATTCTCAAATTTGGAGACAGTTTACTCTCCAAATGGAGTGATGTTACCGGAACTACAGATCAGGGGCAGAGCCAGGATTCTATAAAGATGTGGGGCGCAGTTATGAAAAAGAAAAAGAAAATCTGACAAGCTAGCAAAAACAAAAACAAACTAGACATTTAATTCGTCAATGGGGACGAATTAGGTGGTCTGTCTTTAAATGGTAAATTGTAAGATGTGGTAATGATTGTGCAAGATAATAATACATGATAATGTGATGATATGGTAAGATTAAAGATGACGATAATGACGATAATGATATGATCATGATGATCAGATTGACAATAATGATGACAATAACCACAATAACCTAAGTGGCATAGCGCCCCTTCAGGTTCAATTTTAGGGTTTTTTTTTCGAAAAGTGCTTGAAATGAATTTGGGAGGATTTGGATCATTTCTAAATTTTGCGCGCGCACAGACGCGCGGACGTACGCGTACGCGTGCGTTTAACGAAATGACCTTGACTGGAATGACAGTGACCTTAACCATGCCAAATATGAAAGAGAAATGACATTTCGTTATGAACATATGACCATAAGTTGATTTTCACAAAATGGCGCCTGGCTGACGTCACAATAACCTGATGACCTTGAAAAAGATGTGGGAACTTAACCTTATTAGGACTGATGACTGACGAAAATATGAAGAAAATTGACGTAGCCGATTTTGAGAAATCGTGATAACGAACTGGACGATTTGATATTGCAGGACATGTGGAAGATTATCCCCTTAGCTTTAATACACGACAGGGAATGAGATTCTACACAAACTACTGCACACTACTTTCAATAGACATAACACGCAAAATTAGGCAGTTTATCACACTGTTTGTGATGGTATATGTTATAATAGTCGAAGAAGATGGTAGAATGAAAGGCAAAAAAAAAAAAAAAAAAAAAAAAAAAAAATGGACCCACCGGGAATCGAACCGGGGTCGCCGGAATGGGAGGCAAGTGCTTTACCAATAGACCAAAATATTTCCAATAGAGATAACACGTAGACGAAAAACAGGATTCTCAAATGACATTTTGTAGTTAACAAATGGGCATGATCCCAACATCTGATCAAAAATTGGAGGGCACATTTGTAAAAGCTTATGGTCTCAGCTATAACATACTAAAATTTGGAAGAAAATCGAGCAGAAATAACAGAGATACTGCTCAAAGAAGACGGGAATGTAGAATCAAGATTTGAGAAAAAGTCATGTCCCATAGAGAATACACGCAAAATGTGAAAAATTGACATGCCTCCTTTAATTGCAAAAAAACGCCATGATGCCTTTGTCAAAATGAAAAATCGTGGTGACTGATCTTGTAGAGAATTGTCTCAGCTACAACATATCGAAAATTGGATGAAAATTGACCAACTATGAGTGAAATATTGTCAAATGAATACAAAATTTATGACGTCATTTTTTCAAAATCGAATTTTTGAGTTCATATGCAAATGTGACGACGTTCCGATCGATTGACCCCCAAATTTTTTTCATGAATTACAATCTACAACTCATAGGCTTTCAGAAAATGTAAAAAAAATGGGGGGTCCCCAGCCTTTCTGACGAGCTATGGCGGATTCCATATAGGCATGTTTTTACCACTTTTTACATTATATTGCCCATTAACGCGCGCGCGAATTTTAAAGTTTGACGCGCGCGTGTGGCATTATGGAATGTCGAGAATGACTGTTAATAGTTGGAAATTGTCAAGAATAGTGTCAGGAAGACAAACCATGCGAAAAAAACGGCGTTTTTACGTTCTGTAAGTGTTGCGCACGCGCAAAATGCGCGCGCGGACGCATACGCGCGGAAATTTTTGAAATGCTTAAAATGGCCTGAAACGAATTATGATTTGATCAAAATTTGATTACGAGCATTTTTCGATTTTGACGCGCGCGTACGTGCGCGTCATGATGCGTGCGCGGATTTTGATGACATTTTATCTTGACCCTTGACCTGAAGTTCATGTCTGTCAAATATAGTTTATTTTTGATAACTCGTTATGAAGATATGATCGATAATGTGATTTCACAAAATGGCGCCTGGATGACGTCACGATGACCTGATGACCTTGAAAAGTTTCCTGGAACTTGACCTTATATGACCTGATACCTGACGAAAATTTAATGAAAATTGATTAAGCCGAATTTGAGTGATCACGGTCACAAAAATGAGAGGGAGAAAAATGAAAATAAATAAATAATAAAGAAAGAAAATTCGTACGAAATTAAGAGGTGATCTGTCTACGACAGACCACCTAAAAAAAAGGGTGATTGAATTTTTCAATTTGGTTCTTTCTTTTTTTTGTACTAAAGAAAATCTCTCACATTAAAAAAGGGGGATATCAGATTTTCAGTTGCCATTCGGGTCTTAAATTTTAAAGAGGGACAATATCACAATTAGGGGGGGCATTGGCCATGTGAGCCCCCCCCCCCTCCCAAATCTGCCAGTGCTTCACATTCCCTTTTTAGTGTTTATTATTTGTTATCCTGTTTCTTGTTTTTATATATAGACTGAATCCCAACGATGCTGAGAACATGGAGAAGAAGGCCAACAAACGCTTGCCCAAACTGCCACCTGGTGGTATGTATTTTTTCATTTTCTATTTTCAATTTGGCACCGCACAAATGTCACTTGATGATGATACCGAGCAAAACATAATGAGAAGATTCTGAATTAGATCTTAACATATTTGAAAGAAATTGCAGAAGCCTAGTTCAAAAAACTGCATGAAAAATTAATGGCAAGTAGGGTTGAAGAAAAAGCTGTGCACAACAAAGGCCCTTAAAGGGAAAGTCCAGCTTGATATTAAGTTGGTTTTAAAAGAAGCGGAAAAAAGGAACAAATCAATGAAAGTTTGAGCAAAATCTGATAAGAAATAAGAAAGTTATGAATTTTTGAAGGTGTAAGCAATCAAACACAAGTTGGCAACTCTGTGACGTATCTTGTGAGCTCCTCTTCCCTTTGCTCTGTACAAAAAAAAAATTCATAAATTTTAATTTTCTTTGTTTTTGATAAGAGAATAGATTTGTATCATGTTTGTTTCATGTAAAAGCATATTTTAAGTGAAATGATGATATCTAGGGTGCATGTATGATAAAATATATTTTAAATAGAAAATGTAAATTCATGATTTTTTTTCAGTACATGGCAAATGGGAGATGAGCTCACAAGATACATCAAGGAGCTCCCAATTTTTGTTTGATCGATAACAACTTCAAACTTTCTTATTTCTTATTGGATTTTGCCAATCTGTTCCTTAAAATTTTCTGCTTCTTTTATAACCAAGTTGATATTAGAGTGGACTTTCCCTTTAAGCATTATTATCTCTTTGTAGGAAGATATAGAAATTTCAAGCACACTCTATTTTGGTAATTTCATTTTTGCTGCAGTTTTCTTGAGATGGTTTACAGTATTGTATGTAAATGAGGCTTACTCTGTTCTAATAATTTGCGGCTCTGAATTCAACATCCATCAGCATGGTGTCCCACCTCTCGTCTACACTCATGATATCTGGCAATGTGAAAATGGTAATTTGAAGTTGTTATTGTGAATAAACCATTTTTGAATACTAGTAACAAATCGATTTGTTTGACCACCAGGTAACAAATTAACAGAATCAGACATTGCTGCCATGAAGGCACGAAGCAAGGCAAGGAATAACACACCGGGGAAAGCTCCATTAACTAGTAAGTATCTATGTAATCTCATATTTTTGGCTAAGATTATCAATTTCCTACTACATACAGTTAATTTTCATTTTGAAATTGAATTGAAGTTTTCGGATTGACTTTACTGATTTTCCAGCATGAGATTCTACTGATTTGCTGATGAAAAAGAAATGTGAAAATTTCACAAAAATTTTTAATCAGTAAAGTAGTTTGTTACATGTATATAGCAATCCAAGTCTTAATACTGTTAGTAGCTTTTGAAATTTGAAACACTGAATATTTGTGTGGGACTTTACCAGTCTTTTTTATATGATTTTTTTTTTTAAGTGGAAGTTCCTCATCTGAGAAAGTTCCACCTTGTCTTGAATAGTTCATTGAACTGAAAAAAAAGGTTTATTGTCCTGAAATGATGATTACATGTACACATGTATATTGACTTGAATTAAATTAAAATGTGTCTCCTCTCCTCATCTCTCTCTCTCTCACTCTCCCCCTCCCCCTCCCTCCCTTCCTCCCTCCCTCCCTCCCTTCCTCCCTCCCTCCCTCCCTCTCTCTCTCTCTTTCTCTCTCTCCCTCCCTCCCTCCCCCTTTCCCTCCTCCTTTCTCTCTCTCACCTTCCCTCCCTCCCTCCCTCTCTCCCTCTCTCTCTCTCTCTCTCTCTCTCTCTCATTTCATCCAATGAACAATGCAGCAAGCGGAGAGCAAGGGAGCTAATGCGTGAGTCCCAGTGTTCATCTGAATCATACCATGTAGCAAAAGGGTTCATCCAATACTTCATGTGCAACCGTTAAGAAAGGATGTGTAGAGATTCGTAGTATGTACATTGTAAATTGTAAACACATGATGAAGTCTAGTGCTTGTATTGCATGGAACTCATTTGCATTCACACAGCAAGGTATTGCGTTCACACTTGACTCATCGTAGTTCTCCATACATACATGTATAGTACTCAAATTTGTGTTCACGTGGCAAGGTATTGCATACACACTTGACTCATGTAGTTCTCCTGACATAATAGTACTCAAATTTGTGTTCACGTGGCAAGGTATTGCTTTCACACTTGACTCAATGCAGTTCTCCTGATATGCAATACTCAAATTGTGTTCACATGGCAATGTATTGCATGAACATTTGAATTATTGTAGCACTTGCTCCAATCGTATGGTACTCAAATATGTGTTTACACAACTGGATATTGCATTTACACCTGATTGTTTGTAACGTTTCGAATCATATGGAACTCAAATTTATGTTCACACTGCAGGATAATGCTACACAGCGATTGGAAGATGATGTAAAAATGTGTTTGATTGCAAAAACTTTTGGGTATGATTTGAAGTTCTGGGATATCAAACATGTAATATGACAGTTTCAAGAGAATGTACTTGGAGACGTGAATATCAAATTTTCAATAGATGCAATGCATTAGAACATTTTATTGTAACTGAATTAAACTTAATTTAGTTGATTGTAGTACAGTAGTTGTAGTTGTTTGACAAGCCTGTAGCTAAATTTGCTTGTATGATGGCTTTCAAAACAGTGAGTAGAGATAGAAAATTGAAACTTCAATTGAGAATTAGAAATGTAGAAGATGCAATCACTCTGTAAATCACATTCAAACTCTCAATTTTTATTGTGAAATGATTTATTGTAGTGGGTATTATGTATTGGTAGTGCAATAAAGTCATAAACGTTGCTTTGTGATACACTATCTGAGAATTTTCAAGTTTACATACATGTATTGTATTGTACTGTCATGAAATATAACATGTACATTTGGTGGAAAAGGCCTGCTATATTGCCAGTAATCTTAGAATTGAAAGCATGCAAGTCTTTTCCATTAATGTTCATTTTACGTTTTGATTTTATAAGTGGTCTCCTTGATGGCATAAATGGCTTTTCTGTCCTTTATCTAGAAAAATGTCCAGCAGCATTATAAACCTATTATAAAACGGGTTCAAGAATGTAGCCATCCTGATGGGTCAAATAACACCACGTGACCGTGCAAAAAAAAAAGTACTAACGCAAGGCGAGGGGACTAACGCACAGCTAATCTGCATCAAACACTAAGATTGTTAGAAAACACTAAGATTGTAGACCCATTTTATAAAACTATTAATACATGGTTGTGAGTTCGTGCGTTAGTGCGATCCAGCAACACGCAGGTTTTTATTGTAGTGTCTAACACACTCGGCTACGCCTTGTGCGTTAGTACACCATGATAAAAACCTTTGTGTTGCCAGATCGCACTAACGCACTCCCAACCATGTATTAATAGTGTAATAACAGGATAGTGTTCCCCCCCCCTTAACTTTATACTTGTACAGTCAGTGAAATGTAGCAGATGATCTCTTTCAAATGCTTAGATAACAAGGAACATAATTATCTGTTCCCCATTTTAATTTCAGATTATGTCTAAAAGTTGATAAGGACCCAAACTTTTTATGTCACATACCCATGCACTTGAGCTAGAACTCTCAATCAAGTCACATCATTATTTTCAAGGATTCGGTTAAACCAGGGCTGATGTTTTCTCTATATGTTATATATAATAGAGCTCTGATAAGTAAGCACCTTGTTGGGGGTTTAAACCTGGCCTATTTAGTCTTCTTTTAAAAAATCCTTTCTAAATGGGTTTAGTCTCCACAATATTTTGATTTTTCAGTTCATATCTCTAATATCCATTGTGTGTTAAGCATACATATTTAAAAATATGTATGTCTAAAATTATGTTGTTTTTTTTCAAGATGCACACTTATATCATGTCATAGAAATGCATACAAGAGATTTTGAAGAGTTGCAAGAAATTTCAACCAAAACTATACTTCAATAGTGATCTTTTCCATTGAATGAGGTTGGCCAGTCTAGAAACAAGACATAAAATATAAGCTTTTAGCCATTTCTCTGCACTTCTCTTTCTTTACGCCATGGTAGGAATGCCAGTTTGACTATGTATTTGAGAATTAAGATCAACTGTCAATAAATTTGTATTTTTGTCAGCATTACCATATTGAGTTGGCTTTATTAAATGCAGAGTACTTTTCCTAAATAAAGATTTTTTTTTTATTGAACACTTCGGGATGATATTTTTATAACCTGGGAGTGATATAGTTTGGAAAATATAACTTAGATCAGTAGTGATAGGCTTATCAACCAGGAGTTTGGTTTGTTCCAGTGCTCCAGTGAAGCGCCTTTGGGTGTGTCGTACAAGAGCCTGGTATCAAATTGAACTCTGGTGCTGATATCAATTTTATTTGAACAGACTCATTTCAAAAGTTTCATAGAAGCGTTTGTCTCATCAAATTCGCTCTCTCTTTTGTTTTCATCTGGAGAGAAAATAAAAGAACATTCCAAATACAATTTTATAAATACATAATATTGATTTTTTAAACTGAGAAGTGCATGGAGATTGCAATGTATAGATAATTCAAGTGAAATTCATATCAGTTAGACACAGACATCCTGTCGCTATAACATGGGTATTTATTAGAAAAGGATTAGGTCTCATTTAAACTAAAAGTTACTCCTATGGCAGTTGAATATTGTTAAATCAATCGCTATTTCATGAATGTACTTTATTGCTCTATAAAACATGTTTCTTCTCGAAACAGTTATGCTCTATTTTGTGTGCAGAGACGGTGACACATGTGTTATCAATGTTTGTGCAAGAAAAAATGTCTATATTACAAGAAGTCAAGGTTGTTCATTGACCTTTGACCTTTGAACTCTGGGAGGTGGCCAGTTGTATGTACTCTAGCTCTAGTTGTGTGTGTGTGTTATTTGTATATATGTTTACTTTTAATGATCGTTCACAAGTTATATTACGGTTCTTGTACATGATCGCTAGGTGTAGTGCTTAATACTTAGCTGTGTAGGAATAATAATGATATTTTGGATTTGTATAGCACCTAATACATCCACAATGTCTCTAGCACTTTACAGATTAATAGCTTCAACATTCAGTCTACTGCAGTGTATTTCAATAGAGTTCAGAATAAGAATTTTCTCCTACACATTTATCTGATGGCAGAGAAGTATTAAAACATATCTTTAGTCCTCATCAAGAAAATTCTCATACATGATGTATATTGTCATTATGGAGAGCTGTCGTTATGATTTGACATGGTCCAGTCAGTTCTTACATGTAGTCCTGTGACACACCGATCAGTCATCTAATTTGTGGAAGGAAAAACTAATGAAGAATCTTCATTATTCAAACTACACGTTATTTCTGATGAAGAGACCATTTTGCTTTCTTCCGCATAGCTATTTGCCATGTTAATTATAAAATGTTATTCATGTAGGACAGAAAGAACCCTAAGTATTAGATATCTATGCTATCTGGTAGTTTAATCCAAAGACATGTTAGTAATTTTATATGAAAATTGTAGACTAATAGTTCCCTCATAATATTTTCTAGTCAATCCTTTATGTTTTACCAAAGTTTGATTTATCTGTATAAGCAGTGAGAAAGGAAAGAAAAAATAGGGATTAATTCCAAGAATGTTGTAAGTAAAGTGTATATATGACTTTGATTGTAATTTTCCATATTTAACAATCCAATGAAACTGTATAAATGTCATCCTATTTGTCCTCCCACAAGTAGCTTTTGGAAGTACAGTGGAACCTCGTTATAAAGAGCACTGATATAACAAACTCTCGTTATAACAAGGTGATTTTCCTGGTCCCATCTCTTTGTATTCTATTGTATTTTTGCCCTGATATAACAAGGTTTCAATATAAAGAGGTAATATCTCTGGTCCCAAGGACCTCGTTATAACGAGATTCCACTGTATTGATGTTTGGAAACCCTCTGAGTTGTGCTATAGTAGACTGTATATTTTATAGTACGATCTCAAAGGCCTATATTCTTGAAAGCATTCCGATTTAAAACTGGCTGAATCTAGTCCTCTGATTGATGACAGGCCAAATGTCAGCCCATGAATTCTGTATGAATTACCGTAATTATGTTGGAAAATAAATTAACAAATTAAATTTGGGCAGGAAAAAGAAATTGATGAAAAATTCATTTCATGGTGACAAGTTTTTGTATTTTCATTTATTGTCCAGAATAATTAAGCTCTGACATTTGGCACTTTATAAATCAGTGGACTAACTTAGTTGGGTTTAAAGTTAGGTGGCTTTCAAGAATACAGGTCAAATAGTTCTTATGAGAATACACTATTAAAGAAAATTGAATTGTATAATGTATATATATTTAAGTCACTGATTTATCAGTAATTCACGCACAGTTTAATATCTATATCAAGAGCACCACATACTTAATTTCATTGTGATATCGATATAAAAGACTAAATGCTGTATATAAATGCAAATCCCTTCCATGATGTGTGCATCTGGTAGAATTTATGTACCATGTGTATTGGAGTAATACTCTCTGTCTGGTTATCTCTTTCAGTGCATTTTGATGAATATGCATATTCATGTGAGAGCTGTTGCATATTCATACTTCCTCTTACTGATTGAGTTGTTAGTGCATATTGCTGAACTCAGTGCTTGCTTTTAATGGGTTACGAATGAAATATTTTGATCCATATTGCTGATATGAAAAGAAGATGGTTTCTAGAAAACCTGATTATAACAATGACATGAAAATAACAGCGTGTGATGTTGTAGAAAAATTGTATTAATTGCAGTGATATAAATATTTCAAGTGTATACATTAGTCTAAAAAAATATATTTCCCTCTGTGTATGGAGGTATATGTGTACATTTACTGTAAAGAAAGAAAAGAGAAATACATGTAGACTCGGCATTATGTGCTTTAGGCCCATAGTGATGTCAAAGTAGCGTAGAATTTTAAACGACTGCAAACTGAGAAGGTATGTACTTTGTCTTGTAAATTACTGCCATTATTATGTTGAGTTTATTGAATTATGTTCCATTTATTTAATTATGTTCAAAATGATTATTGCATTGTTTTTTTCTAGAATTATTATGTCATGAATTGTTTTGCATGAAAGAGTTCAAAATCGAAGTGAAACATGTGATCAACAGTGTTTTGTGTCTCTGTCATTCAAAAATGACCTTTATTGCAAGACAGTAATTAGTAAAGTGTAATATTTGTTCCAAGCAAATAATATCTCGTGTTTTATTTGTGCTTTAGTGTGGGCTATTACCATTCTTGCTTCCTATGATGTTCTAGTACATACTATTGCCTGCTGGCTAGTGATTTGGTCGAATAACTTTACTTTTAAATGTATCATTGATATAATATGGATGGATCTAAAAGTTTGTGGTTTATGCTTATTTAAAACAAACAAATCTCAAAGTTACCATTATTTTCTCCACTCTCGTATTATTTTTTGAAAAATGTCTGGGGGAAAAAAAATGACTGTACCACCTTTAAAGAAGGTCTAAAAAAAAAAGTGTAATTGTCTTTATGACCATATAATGAAAATTCTGCACTTAATGGTAAACATTGATTCCCCCTCCCCCCCCCCCCCCAAAAAAAAATCATATTTCTTGCCCTCTGCATACATGTGAGTCACAGTCAGAATTATGGAACTTCAATACCTAATTCGTTAGGTCATATTTCCTCTGCTGAGAGCTACAGAAGTGCATTTAATGGTATCATTATATATTTTGTTAATGCCCTTCTGATTCTCAATAGATGGTGTAAAGTTTTTGAGAGAGAGAAAAAAATACATCATCAATTATATCTTGACCCACCGGTCATTTGATTGTGGAGTCAGGGACAGGCGAAAACTAGCCAATCGGAACTGAAAATGATATTTAACAACTAGACGTTTACTACATATGGCAAATATTGATCATAAGGGTGGTATCAACAGTTTAAGTTCATTATCGTCTTCTTCTTTTTTTAAATAATTATTTATGGTTTTTTTTCCATGATTTCTTTTTGTTTGATTGAAGATCTATGGTATGCCCACTGCAGACCAAAGTGAATAAAATCTTATCCCTCATGGGATCAATCGGTATAATGAAGTTTGTTTTTATGTTCTATTTATTTGCTTTCATTTTATCCCTTACTCCATCATCTTGGATCATCTTGTTTTTATGTCTTGCGTTTCATTTTTGTGTCGTTTTTGCATGTTTTCTCCTCTTCATCTGCTATGTATGTTACTTATGATTGCGTTTTGTTCAGAACTTCCCTTTGGAAATGGGCATAATCATGAAATGGTCCCCTCAGTGCCAAACTCTAACCCTAAACTTATACTTAATCCCATCTTAGACCCTCATCCCCATCATCTTCCTTAAGTCTGGTGCAGATTTATTATGCCAAGAAATATTTCCCCAAAAGAGGTGCACGTCTCGAGTAGTAGCAAGCATTGTAATTTAATCTGCAAAAGTCATCAAGTAGATCTATATAGGTCTCATTTGTGTACACAGGTTTAACACTTTAATTTGATTTAGCTTGTCTCGGGTAATTTAAAACAAATCTGTACCCAAACTGTTTTTTCTGGAAGCAATTATTAATAAGGAATTATGTCTATTAGAAACTCAGAGACAGCAGAAATTAATATATTTTCAAAACATCAGAAAGTTGACCACAATTTCATGATACACACTGTATTCCATATACTATCATATTTTGTCACCTTGCTCTGCCTAGCTTCACAATGTACCTCAATAGCTTAACCCTTTCAAGACAATTGACCACATTTTGTGGTTTGCTTCAATAACTTTTGATTAAGAGCTCTAAAAAATATACCAGATGCATGAGTAGAAAGAGCAAAATTTTCTACACACACTATGTCCATTTTTATTGCATTACCATATTGCGTTTGATGCCAGGAATTTTAAAAACGAGAATAAACTTTGAGATCCTTAAATTGGCAACACATTGAGAGGTTCAAAATCATTAGTTTTTCATCAAAATTGGCAATTTTTTCAACTTTTCGACAAAACTCCTAACCATATGTATTATTTTAGAACACATTACACCTTATTAGAACCATGTAGCACTAAAAGAAAAATATTATTGTTGCCAATTTGAAGAACAAATTGTGATCAATTTAGGCCTTAAATAATTCCTGTCCTGAAAGGGTTAACTAGATACATATATGTATAGTGTAGTATTTTGTTATAATTCTTATTAGATTATTTTTGCCATAGCAGTATGATTTAAAAAAGAGGACATCAAAATGTGATAAGATGCTACTAAATGGTATCTTTTTCACTTTACCCAAACACATGGCCCCGAAGGTACATCTAGGGCAAATAGGAAAGAAACTATACTCGTAATCACTTTGAAAATTAACCGAGGAAAAAATTGATGTAATGTAACATTTGCAACGGTATCAAGATCGCGAAAGGGTCTAAAATTGAAAAGGAGAAAGGCATTACGTATACGCATACATGTATGTATTAATGTAAATGATTATATTCAATGAAATTATGTTTGAAAGTAGATCCATGATAATCAAAGGATATTCTACATGTATGTTTAATGTAGCTAGAGAAAAGCAGTTGCCGAAATGCCAAATTTTGGTGAGTTTCATCCAGCACTATTCCTTCAACTTTGAAAGTCTGTAATATTTAATATTTTGCTTCAAAGTTGGTTGATAATTGTTATAAGCATTAGCCCTATCGCTATGTATACCAGTAGTGTGTAGCCTTAATCACAAAACAAAATTAACTTGAATTGAACTATTGCATATTCATGATGAAATTAATGGATATTCATGATGAACACTGATAAATATACAATATGTGAAGGGGGAAATGTAGCTCCATGTTGCACCTGTATAAAGCTATCCAAAGTTTGAGCATTGATTGTTATACGATAGGGTCAGTTCACACTCGCATGATTAAATGTTGTGTATGAGATGTTTATCTGTTGTTCCCTGAACGTTGTTAAGAAGATGATGTAAACAGCTGAATAAACTACAAGCAATTCATTTGCAAGTTGGATGTGTTTCTTAAAAGTAATATATGATGCTATCACAAAATATAATAAGTTTCATGGACGGCAAGATAACCTACAACATACCAGAAAGAAAATTGAAGTGGAAGCTTGGGATAACTGTCTCCAACTTTCTATTCCTTATCATATTTTCTTTTCTTTCCTGTTTAACCATTCCTTTGTGTTCTTCTCTTTTCATATTTCCTTTTCTTTTTCTTCTTCCCATTTCTTTTCCTTCCTCTCACCATCTCTCTTTCTCTCTCTCTCTCTCTTTCTCTCTCTCATCATGATTCCTTTTACTCAAAATTCCTGTGTCCACCTTTCTACCCCTTATCCTTTCCTGGGTCTGCTCGCTATTCATAAGAACCACTATTCATAGAAAACCGCTATTCATGGAAAACCGCTATTCATAGAAAACTGCTATTCATTTAATACGCGCTATGAATAGCGGTCCTTATGAGTAGTTTTGAATAGTGGTCCTTATGAATGGATGTCCTTATGAATAGCGAGGTAATTTGTGTATGGTTTGCTCGCTATTCTGGACCGCTATTTGTACATTTAGTCACGCGTTATGGATAGCGGTCCTTATGAATAAGTGGTCCTTAGAATAGCGGTGCTTATGACTAGGAAAGGTTACCCCTCCTTTCCTATACTTTCTGTATGTACACGTACATTGTATATACTTTCCCTTTGTGTCCTCTTCTTTTTCATCTTTCCTTCTTTCTCTTATTCTCTCTCTCATTCATTTTTTCCTTCCTCTCTCTCTCTCACACACTTCCTTTCTAGGTTTTTTCCACTCAAAATTCTTGTGTCCACCTTTCTATCTCTTATCTTTTCCTATATTTTCTGTGTGACCTCTTCTCCCTGTGTCTTTCTCTCCTCTTTGTCTTTCCTTGTCTCATTTTCTTTCACTGTCTCCCTCATCTTTACCCCTCTCTCTCTTTCTCTTCTTTCCCTCTCACTTCTTACTCAAAATTCTTTTCCTATATTTTCTATGTTTGACCTTTTCTCCCTGTGTCTTTCTCTCCTTTATGTCTCTCCTTGTCTCATTTTCTTTCACTTTCTCCTCTTTCCTCACATTTACCCTCCTCTCTCTCTCTCTCTCTTCTTACTCCCTTCTTTCCCTCTTACTTCTTACTCTGTACTTTTTTCCACCCTCTCTACACACATCTCTTTCTTTTTCCATCTCATCACTAATAAATATCCCCCCCCCCTCCTTCCAATACCCTCCCACAAGATTGGATACTTACAACTACTAATACAATGTACACGTACATGTATTCCATTCCCTAGATTTTCTTTCATCCCAATTCTAAAAAAAAAAAATCTCAGTTCAACACAAGGAACAATATGTAGCATAAAAACATCATAAAAATTTTGAAATATTCAATTTGATCTGTTTCTTTAATATTTCCCCCATGAAAAATGGGGGCATAAATTGCTACAAGAATTATTTACATGTATTAGTAAAAATACAAATAAGATATATATCTAAAAATATACATGGTATATCAGAGAGTCAATTTCTAGCAAAAATCAAGTTTTGCACTACAAACAAGGTTTCAATTATATTACACGTACCATATCATAAATTATTACAGAAATCTTTGATTACTTCATAATTTCAAAGGTATACAATGTCAGTATTTGTAAGTAATACATTTTTTTGATACTGTGCAAAATTGCTCCACAATGTTGAGTACAATGATTGAAAATACCAAGTGAGTACATGTCTGTTTTTCTCAAAAAACATTGAATTTTAAATGTAATTTTGACCATTTCTGTTTGAAAAAGAATATCGGTAACTTTTTCTTGAAATCCTATCAGATTGGAAATTTCCAGACTGTTTATTGTCAGCCTTTTAGGACACACTTACACACAATTTAACAACTTTCATTTACATATGGAAATATTCAAAAGTACCCTTAAAAATATGATGAATAAAGGAGAGATTAAAGGCAACTTATCAAAATCAAGAACTGTATATAATACAAAGAGATTCCAAAATGATTTAAGCAAGATTATAGAACCGGGACAATAGAGTTAAGGCTAGGTATTGGTTTCTGAAGTCCAACGCAAACTATGATCCAATTGCGATGTGATTTCAGAATAAATTGCAATATCATTACATTGTCTGTATAGAGCCTGAAGGGTGTTAAAGTGGCATTAAAGTGGTGAAACTTGATCAGCGCCATCTTACAGTGACTGCTAAATTAAGATTATAATTTGACAATTAATTGCATTTTATTTTGAATTTTGACAAGCAGCTTGGATAATAGGCACATCTTATATTTCAAACTATTATTTTTGACTTTGCAAATGTGAAAAATTGCCTACATGTACATTCTAAGCTTCTACAAACTAGAATGGGGCATGATGGGAAAATGAGAGGCACAGACACTTATCAAATCCTGTTGAAAGATGGCGCTATTTAGGGCTCCAGTTTACTGTCAATTTAACTTATATACTGTTACACAGAGTTAATACCCTTCTGGCTCTAGATGATACATGAAAATTCATAATATGAATTAAATCTTTGTAATAAGCCTGTATGTAATTAGTTCATGGTACAAATGACCCTGAAATGACCCCAATTTGTACGTGCATGCGCATTTGTTTTGGTGGACGCGCTTCTTGTTTAACATGTAAAATCATACTGGTGCACGCATCGTGATGCTTACAAATTGACAACGTAGCAAGGTCAGTTGTACTCGGTAAAAATGACCTTTATCTGCACATGCGCAAATTGTAATTACAAACTGGCTTATTGAGGTCAAGTGTATGGTGAAATCGTAATTGCATGATGAACGTCCTCCAGTGGGGGGAAAAGGCCAAATAAGCAACAATAGAGGACAGACTTGTGACCGGTTTGATGACTTGACCTTACTATGACTTGCAGCCAATGTGGACATTTTCTCAGGACAGAATGCCCACATTACCCAGCAATTATGATTTTACTATTCATATATGTTTATTAGGATCCTGAATCTGGAGAAATTTACATTTTCAGTTTCATTTTCTAATGATACTGCCATTTCTATGAAAACTGGGTCGCAGTTAGATTGCAGAGTGTAAGTTGGGCTTTACTAGCCCATAATATACTGTACCATGATCACCATCCAAGGAATGCATTATAATACATGTAGCTCAGTTATAAAAGTGGCAATAAACACTTGAACATTACCCTGCTTCATGATCCATTTACATTGTCTTTTGGAACCGTCGAAACAGTTACAGGGGAAGAGATATGTATTAACCAGACAAAAGTGGAAGAAAGTTAAAGGCTAACACCAATATTCATAAAAGATGAATGAATAATATCTGGCTCCACCTGGTCTACAGATTTATCGAGTATCAAAGGCCAAGTCCACACTATTATCAAGTTGATTTGAATAAATAAAGTAAAAATCACACAAGCATAACTGAAAATTTTATTGAAATCGGATGTAAAATAAGAAAGTTACAGCATTTTGAAGTTTTTCATTATTTCTTGAAACAGTGATATGCATAACATTGGCAGCATGCAAATGAGTGAACCGATGATGTCACACACTCACTTTTCCTTATGTATTTTATTACTGTATATGAAATATATATTTCAATTTTTTGCTTCAATAATGTAAAACATGGTTTGACTCCTTATGGAACATGTAAAATCATATACATGTAATTGTAACTTATTTTGATACAAGGGAGAGATTCTTTATTATCACATCCATAAAAATTGAAATATTTGAAATTTCATATAATAAAATACATAAGGAAAAGTGAGTGTGTGACATATCAGTTCACTCATTTGCATAAAGCCCATGTTATGCATATCACTGTTTCATGAGATAATGAAAAACTTCAAAATGCCGTAACTTTCTTATTTGACATCCGATTTCAGTGAAATTTTCACTATTATGCTTGTTTAATTTTACTCTATTTATTCAAATCAACTTGATATTAGTGTGGACTTGGCCTTTAATCTCTTTGCTTTGCACAAGTTAATTCATTCTGTAACATGAAAAAAATTTAGTTGTGAAATGAAAATTAGTGAATAATTTCATCATGACATGAATCTTTGATTTTTTTCTGTACAGAATTATGGAATTATAATGGCACATGGTGATAAATATAAAAAAACAACAATTAGGAAGCTTTTATGAATATACCGGCAAAAAAAAAAAAAAAAAAAAGACATATGAAATATGTAAGAATTTATTTCATATTCTAGAGAAAACACAAGACTTTATAGATGGAGAATGAGGATGATGATGACTGTGATGAACATTTTAATACTGAAAGATATTCATATTATAAATATTTACATCTTACACATAAACAATCAAAAGAGAGACAGTCTGAGAGAGGAGATTGGAAGATGACATAGAGAGAAAATAAGAGAAGTAAAGACACAACAATAAAAAGAAATTAAAATGGAACACACACATTAAGGTTTACTACACGTATCTCTTCTACATTTACATGTACTGGGTGTTTAAAAAAAAAAATAACAGTGGACACTTTTGCCATAATTACCATTGTGTGTTGCAGCTGTCATTTCTGCAAACCTTTTGCTGCCCAGTGTCATTGATGATTCATGATTCTGGGTTAAAAAATGTTCTGGAATTTCAGCTGCAATGCACAATCGTTGTATTTTCAATTAATTACTGATACACAAAGATTTTATGGCCTTGATTTTTCAAAAAGTGAAAAATCTAATTAAATATTCAGAGCAATATTTTCAGAAAAGGGTCTGAGCCAAAATTAGTCAAAATAAACCCTAAATTTTCAATTTAAGATTTGTGTCTGGTTGTATATCACATGAAAGCTGAGAATCTACATGAAAATGAACATGTCTCTTCATGGTCACGTTCCGTTTTTTTAAAAATAACCTTTAAAATGGAAAATAGCGCCCTCAGAGCACGACGGGACGGAATTACTGGAAAGAGCAATTCAGTAAAAAGTGCAAGGGCATTTGAAAAATAAAGTTTGGAGTTGGAATACTACATGTATATGCAATATTATTCAATGCCCAATGTTAGTTCTGGCAATATTCTGTTATAATTGGGTTAATATTTAACTTTTTGGTGCAAAATTGGATTTTGGGGCACTTTGACACCCCCTTTTTATTTTTTTGTTCAGATAAACTGGAGTTTATAGACTGAGGACTTATAAAGTATCAATAAACTATTGTACCATCACTTCTGTACCATTAAAATTGATTCCCTTATATTTTGAGAAGAATTGTGATGTGTTACTTTTTTGTCGTCCCGTCACATTTAGGGGGTATTTAAAGTCTTAAAATCTTAACTTGATGTTTGAATGTCATGTGCTCTGTCATACCAATAAAAAATCACAAGACATAGCTAGTCTTCAATTTTAACTTTGATAGAATTTTACTTTGAATCTGTCTTACAAAATTGCACCATTCCATCATTTCGTCCCGTCGCGCTAACAAAAAATATTGTTACCATAGAAACGGAATTACGATCGGTCTTGTGTTTGTAGTGGAAATGTTCTTCAATGTAAACTTATTATATAGGGAAAGGTATGAAGGCAGTAGCATTTCTTATTTTCTTGTGAGGAGAATAAATCCTATCAAATTCCGTCCTGTCACGTTGACAGGACTTTTGGCTCAGACCCAAAAGTATTCAGAGAAATGTCATGAGACTTGTTCCCAATAAATTTTACATCCTTCAACTTTACAATGTAAAATACTCGGTCTGATAAGATTTATTATTTTTTGAGTATTAACGATGAAAACTGTCCACTGATATTTTAAACACCTAGTACATGTACATGTACACTGAATTGTACTTTTGCACAAAAGAATAACTTACATTTCACACACAGCTCAAACCATGTTCACGTACAGTAATATGACCCATGCTTTGGCAAATATTGCTCTCAAGTCATTATCCTTACAGAATTCTTAACGTGATGACTATTGAATACTCTGATTCCCATATACTTAATAGAGGTACCACCCAGTTACAGTAAGCAATTGGTTAACTGCAACCCTGGGAGAAACATTATACCCAACCCAAAAACTAAACCTTACTTAACCCTTTCTAGACAATTAACCACATTTTGTAGTTTGGCTAACAACTTTTGATTCAGAGATCTAAATAATATACCAGATGCATGAGTAGAAAGAGCACAAATTTCTGCACACACTGCCCATTCTTGTGGCATGACCATACTGCGTTTGATGCCAGAAATTTTAAAAATGAGAATAAGCTTTAAATCCTTCACTTGGCAACATAGTGAGAGGTTCAAAATCATTGTTTTTTTAAAATCAAAATTAGCAATTCTTAAACTTTTCAACAAATTCCTAACTATGTATATTGTTTTCAAAGACATTACATCTTATTAGAACCATGTAGCCAATTTGAAGAACAAAATGTGATCAATTTAGCCCTTAAACATTTCCTGTCCTGAAAGGGTTAATACAGGTACCACCAGGGGAGAGCGTTTCATCAAGCGTTTTGTCAGTGATTTTTACTGACAAATTTGCTCTCAGCCAATCAGATGTAGAGATTTCAGTATACTATTAATACATGGTTGGGAGTGCGTTAGTGCGATCCGGCAACACAAAGGTTTTTATCGTGGTGTCCTAACGCACGAGGCGTAGCCGAGTGTGTTAGACACCACGATAAAAACCTGCGTGTTGCCGGATCGCACTAACGCACGAACTCACAACCATGTATTAATAGTTTTTTTAAACGGGTCTACAATCTTAGTGTTTGATCCGGATTAGCCGTGCGTTAGTCCCCTCGCCGAGCATTAGTACTTTTTTTTTTGCACGGTCACGTGGTGTTATTTGACCAATCAGGATGGCTACATTATTGAACCCGTTTTATAATAGCTTATAACAATTTTCGGTAAAAAATCACTGACAAAACGCTTGAAGAAATGCTCCCCAGGTTCCAGTAGGCAATGGGTTAACTTCAACCCTGGATGAAACATTATATACCTAACCCTAAAACTAAACTTAAAGGCCCCAATTCACAAAGGAGGTTTAAACCATGGGTAAGGTTTAAACCTCCGAAGACATACTAAAATAAGTGTAAATAAGCGCACAGTGCCCATGCATGCTCTCAAAGAAAATATATGATTGGATCAGATTCCGTGCGCAGTACGCTTAAAAAACCCAGGAGGGGGTTTAAACCATGGTTTAAAACAAACCTCCTTTGTGAATTCGGGCCAAAGTGTACCAATCACCTAAAATAATAATTTGAGTACAGCTAGAATGTATAAAATCAACCTCAAAACACTTTACCTGGCTTTCTATGGGTTAACAGTTCAAGGAGTACGAAGGAAATGAAGGAAAAATTCAGAGCATCGCACATTCAATATATAATTGAGTTCAATATATTTCCATAAAATTGCACCAGAGTAATTATTTTTTAAAAATCTGTTATAGCAGTAGACATTTAATCCCCACACTCCACAATAAACATCTTGGAGTAAATTTTCTAAAAAGGACATTGGTACAGCAAAGTTGAAATGAATAAACAACAGTATACAAGGTAAATTTATGTTGCTACTGGTTGATGCAATTTGTTCTGTATGCAAAAACATATTTGTCTCTATGAATGGTATAAAGTGTACCAAAAGAAAAGATCATTAAAGTAAACATATTGCAAAATTTAAAAAAACAACAAATGAAGACACTTGTATACTGCTAAATTTAAGTAGTTTTGTTTCAAAGAATCTGATTTCATATCTAATCTCTCTCTTTGACAAAATGATAGTGATAAAGAGAATAAACCTCTAGTATTTCAGTTTTCGTTTCAAGAGAGAGAGAGAGAGAGGGAAAAAAAGTCTTTATAGACAGGTGGTTTGACTGTAGTATAGATCTAGCCATTGAGGGCGCACTGGCATCATGGCCGGGAGGGGGGGGGGATGTGCACTGGTCTTACTTGGGGCATGAAGCATAAGATAACATGGCCATCAATTAGGGGGAGGGTGCAGGAGGGGGTCCCATCATCTTTTCTCGCCCTTTTCCCCTTCAATTTTTTTTTTTTTAGTCGGTAGGAGGGGCACATGTCCCCCATTCCCCCTGTAGCTACACCATTGGTTCTCACACCTGAGTACTATGTTGTTGGTCTGTTTGAAATTCCTGTAGGAACTCTGACCGTCCAGTCAGTGGCTTGAGATCTTGTCCAGTCAGCTTTTTGAATTGCTCCAAGATTTGCAGCTCCCGGTCATACATCTGAAATCAAACAAAGCCATGATTGATTACAACTTCAACAATTCATAACTTTCTTATTTTCATCAGATTTCGCTGAAACTTTCATTGATCTTTTTCTTCAATTTTTCTGCTTCTTTGACACATATATATTTTAACACAGAGTTTAATGCCCTCCTGGCTTTCAACAGATGTTATTAGACAACTCATATAACCAAATAAATTTTGCTATTCATAGTACAGTACACGTATAGATCAATACACTTTATCTCACTAGGGCATAATTTATAGCATCCATCTACATATACATGTACATGTACATTTTTGCTGTATATATGTTGGCAAGCTAGTCAAGAAGATCCAAATACTGACCAGTGAAGCTGAACTATTGCAATAATAGAACAATATGAACAAAAGGGCTTTCCCAAGAGTTCTACATGTACTATATAGGAGATATACATGTGCATGCAAGCGCTACATTATAAATATGCAGTTATATTAATGAAAGAAATGTAATGCAAAGAGGTCCATCTTCCCTTTGACTTTAAAAGAAAAACATACATACACTGTAACATTATAAGTTTTATAAACTGGTTCTAACACTCTAAAAACAACTTACATTTGACTATCAAATCTCCTCTAAAAAGGAACTTAAGGCTTTGAATCACGGTCACAGGGACAACCAGTTTCAGTATTAAAGACTGTAGTGGCGTGTCCCAAATCAAACATGGTACGCCCCTCATTAAAGGCCCCCCCCCCCCCCCACTTTCAAAAATAACAAACATATATGTTTGTGTACATTCTGTTGCCTTTCACAGCCAAAGTACATGTACACTGATTCTTCTTACCCCCACCCCTCGTTGTTATCCGTGCTTGATTACAATTGTAATTTTTTTATAGTACCTGTTTTTGGAGGTACAGAAAATAATGCATATCACACAACATCATTTGACCAATTACACAACTGTATGTTCTTAAAACATTTTTAAAGATAAAGTTGAGTTCTGGTCATGAGATTGAATTGTGAAAGAAACTGTCTCAAAGCAATTGGGAAAGGTTGATTATACAGCACGTAAGAATTGGTGTATGCTGTAAGGTCTTGGAATCATCAAAATGATAAGAAATTGACTCAATCCTGCTGAGAGTCACATGCACTGCACACAGAAATGTGTATATGGGACTACAAACAATTGTTTGGCGCGAACATTTCAGCTGTTTCTTGTCATATTTTGATTGTGAGGGCATTTGAAGAGCAATCCTTTTCAGGTGACATTTCTACTATGATAATCTTTAAAAAAAAAAAAAAAACATGAAAAGAATGAGAAAGCTCACAGATTATTTTTATCTTTCCCAGAACTCAACCTTCCCTTTAAACCCTGTTCCCACATGAAACTGTAGTTAAGTCATGGCGGGAAAATAAAAACAGTCAATTTGTAAATGAATGGCAAATGGAGGTGAATAAAAGAATGACCACTAAGCAAAGGATCTGATCTGTGTGTTTTATGATACAGAAATGTAAAGCATAATACACTCAAGTTATTTCATTTTGCTGTTTGATTTTTGTTACATATGCTATAATATTCCTACCATTTTCCATTGTTCCTGTGTCTTGTGATCATATCCAATAAGATGACAGAAGCCATGGGTGATGATCACCTAGAAACAAAATTACAATAACAGAATTAAATAGATTATTTGTAGAACTTTGAATGAATATTGACCAATAGCACCTCTAAAAGTGAATATCAATGTAGAGCTGGTAGAAATGGTCTTTTATCAGAGAAATATGTAGACTTAATAAGCCAGTTCGTAATTACAGTTTGTGCATACATGCAGATAAAGGTAATTTGTACCGAGTGCAATTGACCTTTATAAGCTGTCATTTTATGTGCACTCTGATGCCTGCACCGGTATGATTGTACTTGTTAAGACAAGTAGCACATCACAGCCAACCATGAACATTACTTTTGCATGTGTTTGCGAGCATAACTTAGTGTCCTACAATACGGTGACTGAAATTGTAGCCCTAGATGTAACACTACAGTCATATCATGCCATGTGTGACCTATTTTTGTCACTTGAATAATCAATTAAATGATTCAAGAAAGTACTTTTTTCTTGCTCTTTTTCTTGCTCTTTTTCCCTCAAGATAATTTTCACTAATTACTTTGGTGTCCAACCAGTTATGAATGCAAACACAGCCATGTAGTAATTACAACAGGAAAATACATTTTGATTTCTAAAAAATCTACTGGTGATGGCCGAGCTCTGAAAATTGGTGAATGTATCCTTGGATGTGTGAGGTACGATATACATGTAACAGTGAAAAAAAAAAAAATTATATACGGGAAACTTGAATTATGAGCACTTCTGCAACATTTAGGGTACCCATGATCAAAGCCATGCTCAATAGCATCCCTACATCGCAAGTTTTAAGAATAATGAGTGATGTCTAGTACCATTAAAAAAGAAAAAAAAACTAATGTTATTTTTAAGAAGGATTCAATTTGTACCCCAACATAAATGAGGCAAAATCTATAGATCTATCTGTCATCATGAGAGTTAGATTTCTAAGAAATTCTATGAGATGTTGTAGTCTGTCAATACAATTTGGCTCCATATGACCATTCCAAACTTTCATACTGATTTTTCAACCAGTATTCAAAAGAGAATGAAACCCTGGGGGAAAATCAATTTTATTGAAAAGAGAGGATAGAGAGATGCAATTTTTAAAAAGTTCCATCAAAAATCGGTTACGAAATGAGAAAGTTATGAAAGTTTGAAAAGTCTCAATTTACTTCCTATGGCGGTCCTCAAATTGGCAATGTTACTTCCAAGTGACAGGTTTAGTAGTACAACTCTCCATATGTTTTATACATGAAATTTCATATTTTCCCCATTATCTCTCAAGGTGCAGCTTGTCTCCTTCTTAACTCAAGAAAATGTATATCATGGAAAAATGTATTTGACACAACATATGTTGATTTCACAAAAAGACAAGCAGCATCTTTAGAGATAATGGAGAAAATATGAAATTTTGTGTATAAAACATATTGAGAGTTGTACTACTAAACCTGCCATTTTGAAGAAACATTGCCAATTTGAGGATCGCCATAGAAATAAATTGAGAATTTGCAAATTTTCATAACTGTTTCATTTCGTAACCAGTTTTGATGGAACTGTTTTTGAATTGCTTCTCTCTATCCTCTCTTTTAATTAAAATGGATATTTCCCCAGGGTTTCATTCTCCTTTAAAAAAATTAATTACATATCATAGAGAATCGCAAAGACTTTCAAAAAAATCAACCTAAGGCACTTTCAAAAAAATCAACCTAAGGCAATTACAATAGCCTTTTCCATCACCTATTGAAATATGTAAACATAACAATGATGTATTACATAATCCAAACATGATTTCTACAGGCAATACGATAAGGTATAGATCGAAAATGCCCTTGAGTTGATTTCTCGACAGTCTTTGCAATTGTGTTTGCAGTGTAGTATCTTTAAAGGTTAAAGTCGCTCAGGTAGGAGGGGTGGGACTGTTATGAAGTACTTACCGGTAGTACATCGTCAATGGGTGTGTTATGCTTGGCACAGTCCCTCTCAATGTACCCCATCCCAAGGAACATGTCACCCACGTCTGCTAGGTCACTCCAGGGATCGGGCAGGCGACCTGGCTTCAGATTCTGAGAGAGAGAGAGAGAGAGACAGAGACAGAGAGGAGGAGAGAGAGAAGAGGCAACAGAAAGAGGGAAAGAGAGATAGAGAAAGAGATAGAGAGGGAGAGAGGAAGAAAGGGAGAGGGAGAGAGGGAGAGAGGGAGAGAGGGAGGGGGATTTGGAACATGGAGAGGAAGAGAGCAGGAGAAAAAAACAAAGAAAGGTGTTGAGTGAGGGAGATGAAAATCATTAACTGTAGAGGTGTTGTGGATCAGTGGATAAGTCCCCGGACTGTGAACCACGAGGTCCGGGGTTCGAATCCCACCGCAGCAAGATGTTAATCTACATTTGCCACTCTCCACCCAGGTGTTAAATGGGTACCCGGTAGGATGCAAAAGTTAATGTCGTTTGCTTCGCAATGTGAGCGCCACGGCCATTGCTGGAATACTCCCCAGGGAGAGGAAAATGTGCATACATTGTGTGCGGGCAAGCCAGAATCCGATGACTGGGGTAATAATATATCTGTAAAGCGTTTAGAGACATCGCCGATGTATTAGGCACTATATAAAAGCGGAATATTATTATTATTATTATTAATAAAATAAAATACATTTTCTTCTGTATCATTAAAGTATCTTTTATATCATACAAGTATAGGCCTTTTATCTATTCAGATGATAATGTTAAAAAATCTATTTTAATAAGGTAAGATCATAAAGAAATTTAATTTGTTTATACAATGAATATTCCATGAAAGATCTATCCCTTGTCCAGTTGTCCTCAGACTCCAGTAATCTGGTGAGGCCTCTTGTTAAAAATGCCTCAAGGCTGGACACCTACTGTTCACCACTGGTCAATCAATCAAAATTTACATGTAGGCCTTAGTAAACATGTACAATACGCAATGAATTTGTACAGTACATATACTTATGTAAAGGTTATGCCAAGCACATGTTGTATACTATTAAATATCATTTAGAATACTGCCTGTTAACGTTTTTTTTTTCAAAGCGTTTTTGTCATCACAAAATCTAAAATCCAGGTACATGCATACATGTATGTACATGTATACATGTGAGCATTTTCATGTTATCCTTTATTTCCTTCATACTCATTAACTGTTGACCTATAGAATACCAGACAAAGTTCTTTGAGGGTGATTTTATACTTTATTTTTTCAGGTGATTGGTACACTTGAACCTGCCACATGCAAATGTCTGTTTACACTCTCCATTTTCTGGAGGTGTGTGTATTACTGACCAATCACAATGCAAACATCTAAATCACCCACTATCTGTGCTTTTGAATTGTCAATTGGTCATCAAAGTCATAACAAAGTCACAGTCTGCTTACTAAGGTACATGTATATCTGCCTAGTTTCCCAATGTTACCACTAGGTAAGGAGACTACATGTAGTTGATTTCTCTTATCCCAAATCTGAATAATAAAATACATGACATAGATCTATAAATTACAGTGCTTTAAAAAGGTTTCTCCATGCAAGCAGTTTCAACAGATGCAGCAAGTATACAAAAGTAAAAAACATTTTTATTTTCAAATTTAATCAAAGGCCTTAAAGGGCAATCCAACCTTGGTAATAAGATGATTTGTATGAAAGCAGAAAAATAAGAAAAACAGGATGCTGAAAGTTTGAAAGAAATCGGACAAGGACTAAGAAAGTTATGGGTGTTTGAAAAATGAGATCACTACATCTATGCGAATCTCAAATTGGCAATTTGGTGAGTCAATTGTGACATTTTTGTGGACAACTCTCCCATTTGTCGTACACAAAAATATCATTAATTTGCGGTTTTCTTCGAGGCGCCTTTACCCTCGGGGCAGTACTCAAAATATATTGGAGATAGCATATTGTTATAGGTCCTCATGAACAAAAAGATCCTACTGAGTAATGCATTTTGAAAAAAAGTGACATTTTAGTCATTTTGTGTGTTAGAGCGAATGGGGGAGTTGTCCACAGCTACATCACAGTAACATTACCTATTCGGCCAATTTGAAATTCCCATATGCATAGTGATTACAACTTTCAAAAAATCATAACTTTCTTATTGCTTGTCCGATTTCATTCAAACTTTCACCAATCTGCTTCTCTGATTTTTCCTCTTTCTTTCAAAGCAACTTGCTATTAAGGTTGGATTTCCCTTTAATCATAAACTACATACATGTATATTAAAGTAGATACATGTACACTTACATACATGTATGTATTATGAGAGTGTTAATCCAACAAACTAAAAAAAAAGAAAAAGAAAAAAAGAAAAAAAGAAAGAACAGTGACAAAAGGTCACTGGATTAGACATTACTTTAGCTCTGCAAGCTATAGACAGAAGACCTCTGATAAAACAAATAAATACATGCAAATAGGCACTTGTACCTTTAGTCCTTTACAGTGTTGATCCTTCATTTTTCATTTGGATCAGGTCCAAAAACCACACTGATTTCATCATCCCATTTTTCAGTAGGAAACTACATGTACATAATGTATGTACACTGTATACAGCATTATGCATTCAAACCCATACTCAGTGCTCAGGCTAACCTGCCACATACATATATATGCAAAGTTTTGTTTGTACACTGTCTGTACTGTGGAGGTGTGTGCATGGCTGTCCAATCACAATGCAAGGATCAGACACACCCACAACATATACACAGTCATCAAAGTCATGACAAGGTCACACTCTGTATACTGTGCAGTGAATTGCTGTAGATTACTACATTGTAAACTGTAGGTCTGCTCAGAGTCAGCCTCAGATCAGGACTGTCATTTTAGAGAAAAGATCCTTGCACACCAGATGATTCTAATATGATACAAATTCATTTAAACTCAACAAATACAGACAAAATATCTTTGATATACAGGGTCTATTAATCCCAGTCTATTTCTTTACCAAGTTCTCTCTCACATCACCTTTCTTGCTTCTCTTCTTGATGCCATTTCCTATTTCACTCTAAATGTATAACTGCAAATTGGTTGCAAGTTTTAAATGCATGCAGACCTACTAAGTCTCACGCATTAGGTGTGACAGTCATGCATCTGGGCCCCGTTGCATAAAACTTACCATTCATGGTAACTTTGCCATCAATGGTACATGTAACTCCCATAGAAACCTTGATTTTGATTGGCTGTTGAGTGATGTTACCATGGTACTTATCATTGATAGCAGAGTTACCGTTAATGGTAAGTTTTATGCAACGGGGCCCAGGGCTCTTACTCACGCCCAAAACTCTCTTTCTCATGCCAGGCCTCACAGCATACATGTATATCATTAATTATACATAACGCGTGGCGAGCACACGGTTCCTCGCCTACCTGTCGCTGATGCGTGGAAAATCTCACGCATTGCTGGCCTTTGACCTTGGTGTCTCTGTGCATGTGAACTAGACCTCTTATTTTGGGATACTGCATGTGCTATGACCTCAAATTTCACTTTCATTATGGAATATGGTCCAATGATCCAATAATATTTCATAATTTTGTAATATAGACTACAATTTTGACAATTTTTGTTCTCTTGCTACTACACGTTATACTTATAGGTTTTTTAACAATCATTTTCAAAAGGCGAAAATAATATTCAAGAAGCAAAAACATAGTACACTGTATGATTAATTAATGAAACTTAAATTCACTATTTTTGTTTCATAATCATAATTTTGTAAATAACAGTTAGATCTTCATAAATCTCATAATTTTGACAAAGTTACCTCTTGCTATCAGAATGTTAGATTTTTACAATAATTTTCAAAAAGCTGAAATAAATATCAATTTTTCCAATCCGATCCAATCAGGGTATTTATAAAGCGCCAATATCTAGTTGCCTAATCAAAGGTGCTGTTGAGACTGAAAAACTACCAAATGTCTGTTCATGATTCTAACTGGGACAGACGAAAATATATGACTAGTTGTAAGCAATCTGAAATAGGTACATGTACATGTCTTGAGTTGAGTTCTGAAAGTGGATAGCTGGTCACAGGAGCGAAGAATTTGAGGAAGACCGTTCCACAACCTCGATGCACAAGCAGTAAATGATCGATCACCTACAATGTAGAAGAGAGCGTGTTCGAGGACTCTCAAGCAGGTATTTACCTGCAGATCTCAAATTAGTTGGAGGATTATAAGGGGTCAGCAAGTCTGAAATGTACACAGGGGCAGATCCGTGCATTGCCTTCCATGTTTTAACAAAATAATTTTGTATTCGATTCTCTGTTTTACAGGAAGCCAGTGCAGTGCAATAAGTGTAGGGGTTATGTGGTCAAACTTTCTCCCTCTTGATAGAATACGTGCAGCAGAATTCTGAGCATATTGTATTGTAATTTCTTTAAGAGAAATTTTTCCAAAGAGAAATGCTGAGTTTATTTACATGTATGGTGGTGGATCCAGTGTCCGAACACTTTTCAGAAAATCAACGATAGCAAATAAAATATCGAACGAATATCTGTCAAACTTACATAATGAATGCTCAAAGTCCTATAGAAAAAGAAGTTGATGGAATTTTAAAAAGACAACGGAGATTTAATGCGATATTCCCTTCCGAGTGAACCCCTTCCCAACGACACGGTGTTTTGGTCCCTTGAAAAAGGTACTGTATTTCCGAACGTGTGAAACCTATGGGAAAAGACACAACCTTTATTTCAATAGTGTGGTTTTCATACGCGTAATCCCAAGCGTATGAAAACCCATTTTAGGCGGTTAACTGTACACGTTCGGTAATACAATCTGTTCGGAAATACAATCCTTGACTATACAGTAATTGTCTATGATAATAACATCTGCTCCGTTTCTTTGTGGTGGAGAACTTGCCGTGCCAACAGTGGCCAATGTCCTATAACTTATTTTATTTTATTTGTCATTTGACTGAATAGCTAACATGGCAATGCAATGCGCGCTCGCAATCTGACCCGTGTTTCGAGCGGACAGTGATCAAGCGTCGTCGCCTTACCTCATGGGCAGGAAAGGAGAGCACGTCCGTGACTTCATTGGTAGCCCGGTAAATCTTGTTCATTTGTCTGATGTCTTTATCCTCCACGCATATCACTGAAACATCGAATCTTTCAACACGAAGAATGCGACGAAGTGCTTTCACGTCACTTTTCATCTTCTCCAAGTTAAAAGCCACAGACTTCTGGAAGTTTCTCACGATAATGGACATATTGACAAATGCAAGAAATGTAATTTAAAGAATAGATTTTGGTCAGTAAACGTCCGGTACGTCTGCTCAGCTCAGTGTAGCTAGCAATCTTGTTGTTTTGACTATAGGGTGCCATGTGTATACGTAAATACAGTAAGCGCCGATATTAAAATGAAATTCAATGAATGCCTAAAATTGGCAATCGTTCTATTTATTCTTATTATTGCTAAGAATTTGAGAAAATTAGAAATAAATTTGTTTTCTTTTGAAAAGCATTTGAAGCTTATTTTTGTTACAGAAGATACGAAATTATGCTACATAGCACTGTAGGTAACTTATGGCGCCCCATAAAAACATTGTCGTCTGCTATTCCCCTCGATATTTCCACAATACAGGCCAAATGAGCAGGGGATTAGGACAGTGTGACCCAGCGTCTTTCAAAGTGGGTGGGGGGGGGGGGCACCAACAAAAAGGGACACTTTTTTGGGGAAAAAGGGCACCTACAAAGGGTGAAAACAAGGCGGAAAATACCACTTTGAGACATTAGTATACCGCTACATTCTGATTAAGATACTATCGAGGATCATTTTCGACACATTATTGTTTATGTCTTAACATGGTTCTAGATAAAAACTACTTTGCAGTTGAGTGTAATGGTCTGATTATTCATTTGCGAGCGAGCGAAGCGAGTGAGTAAAATATTTAAGATATTTTGAATAGCAGTGATTTTCCTTATATGATAAGAAGACAATGTTAAATGCGAGCGAGCGTAGCGAGCGAGCTTTGGAAAAATAGAAAAAATTGTCCTCCCTTAGGGAATTGTGCCCCTCCTACCCCCTGCTCCACTGCCTCACATTGTGCTGATATCAGTAGGGGTATCTATTATTATGAAGCCTCACTGATTATTTGGAGCTAGGTATATGGCTCTTTTGTGAACTTTAGGGCACAGTTTGTAAGCGACACCGGGGTATATAGGTAAAATATATTAAATATATATAGGTGTATAGGTGGGGCACTTATCAGAAGACAAAAAGGGCAATTATCAAAAGGGAAAATAATACTATTAGGAAAAAAAGGGGTCAGTCATCAGAAGTAAAAGGGGCACTTAAAAAGAGGCATTTATCAGAGGTGAAAAGGGCACTTATCGTAAGAAAAAAATAACTATTAGAACGGAAAATGGGCGCTAATCAGACAAAAAAAGGGACACTTGTCGGATTTCAAAGGGGACATTTATCTGAGCTTAAAAGGGGCACTTATCAGAAGGTGAAAAGGGCACTTATTAGAAAGAAGAAGGGGCAGTCGAACGAAGAAAAGGGGTCACTTATCAGAGGTAAAAAGGGCACTTATCAAAAGGGAAAATTGCACTATTAGAACGGAAAATGGGCGTTAATCAGACGAAAACAGGGACACTTGTCGGATTTCAAAGGGGGCAGTAATGTCTGAGATTTAAGGGGGCACTTATCAGAAGGTAAAAGGGCACTTATTAGAAAGGAAAAGGGGCACTATACGAAGAAAAGGGGGCACTTATCAGCTATGAAAAGGGGCACTTTCGGGGTACTTGAAAAAGTGGGGGGGGGCACTGTGCCCCCCCCCCTGCCCCCCGGGAGCGCCGCCTCTGGTGTGACCAGATTTTCCAATTGAGAATATGTATGGAACCTTTGGAGAGGGGGGGGGGGGGGGGGTGGGAACGTGATACCGATCATGCAGTGAGCAAAAGGAAATCTTGAATTTTTTCTCCTGGAATGATTCCAACAGGATTCTATATCTGCCCTCAAAGACAAAAGTAATAATTTGTAAGGCTTCTATGATAGTTGATAATTACTCAATCATAAGTGACTGTGATTTGTATTATTTTGAAGCAGAGTTTCTAAGTTTTATGATAGCATGCATTATGAAATGACATTTATTTGTCTACATTAAAAGGACATACAGGAGAGCTACATGTATAATGTTTATCCTTGCTCATTCCCAGAATGACACATGTCATATATGACATTTACGCAGGGACAGATCCATGATAGTCAGTAAGGGATGAGGGAGGGAGGGGGGGGGGGGGGGGGGGGGAGGGTTCAGACTATGCATTTCTTCCCCAGAATATTGTTTTGAATGTTCCACCAGCCGCCAAAAAGCTCTTTTCTTTCAGTCAGAACCTTAAGCTTATATATCCACAATTATCTTACCCTTTTTTCATTTATTCCCTTTTTTATCTTTTGTTTTTTCTTTTATTTAGATTAATCATTAAAACCATTGTTCCTGTGCAAATAATTATATTTCATATTGTCTATCTATTCTTCTATCAAAATTGATTATAATTGCAAGTAATTGTAGATACATGTATTTCCATTTGCTGTTTTTAAAGTTGCTGATGCTTTTTTAACATTGAATGTACATGTACTCACACATAAAAAAATCCCTGTTTGGAGACAGAGTTTCAATTTGTCACAACAGGTCCTAAACTAGTAATAAAGATATTCAAAGGGCATATGTAGTCCAAAAATCAAACCAGAATCAAAAGAAAGATATAGATGTATAAAAATGTATAAAAACACTTTATTTCCATTTTCTGACCCTTTGAAAGGGAGGCAATTTAAGGTATCAATTTGTTTCAAAACAACTGAAACAAGATGAGTGAGGTAACAAACACAGATATATACAGACAAAAAAAAAACAACACAAAAAACAGGAAAACAAACAAAAACAGGCATATATATATATATATACAAATAATACAAAAAAATGATAATCTTGCAACTTCCTATCTCAGTCCTAAAGACACAATATATCCACATAGAAACAAACTACATGTACATATAAACATATAATTTCTAAAGCACATTCCAACATAAAAAATAAAAAAATAGCCTCAAATCTCGGGTTCTATGATTTTTTCAAACATATATCTAGCAGAATACATATAATATCTATAAAAAAAATATATGGCTATCAAATCTATCTTAATGTTGTGTATTTTACAGAAAACTTTCAAAATGAGTTAAAATCATATATCCTAATGCTTCAGTAAGACTTATATGATATATGGCATAAAGATAACTATACAATATAAAGACAAAGTTTGCATCTATACGCAATTAGGCAGTCAAATTTGAATAATACATTTGTAATAAATTTAAGTCTGGTTCAGTGTTCACATATTACTACACAGCATTCGCCTACCAGGGGGGGGGGGGGTGTTTTGGGGTGTTTTAGGTGTGCAAATACCCCCGTTTTGGTGTTATTTGATGTAAAACACCCCCCTTTAGAATTGCTGCTAACCTTTTATTTTTTTGTTGGCTTGTCAGATAATTTTGGAGTAAAAAGACACCCCCAAAATACTGATAACCTTTTTTTTTTTTTGCTTGTCAGAGAATTTTGGAGTAAAAACACCCCCCTTTAAAAAATCCTGGGTACGCCACTGCTACACAGTACACAAGTTGACTTTTCTGTTAAGTTGCTCAGTGGTTGAATAGTTCCATCAATCACCTTATCTTGACTGAAAGACATATTGTTATAATGATTATAACATATTCAGCATTTCGACAAACAAGTCACAAATGCAAATTTGTTGGCAAAATGGCAATTACTGACCCATAACATGGAGCTATTACATGTCCAAACATATATAAATACACACAATATTATTGTTGATTCATTCTAGAAATACTACCACAATATTTGCACAAAAGTGTGATTCTGACTAAATTTGACATAGATCTGTATGCCATTACGCCTCAACCTTATGTTTTCTATTTCTCACATTTCATATGAATATAAGTAGAATGAATATATTTATAATGTTTCACTTTGGTAAGCCATATAAGGATTTCCATGGAAACACAATCATACTTGTTAAACTCATCATTTGCTTTGTTTTTGTCCATCTCTAAGATTACAGTCTTGTATAACCAATATATAGGAAAATTCGGATCATTAACTTTTTCTTATCATTATTTTACAAATAATATACAGTCATTTCATATTACTATTTACATTCAATTCACATTGCACTTCTCAAATATCTATGCACACTTTTCCAAACAGTAAAAAGGGGTCTTAATAAACAGACTAATGAATTGTAGAATCGTGTTTCAAAAGTTCACAATGGACATCTCCGATTGAAAGTCTGAATGCAAACAGTAAACACATGTCAACACATTATATTGCCAGTGGAAGCACCATAATTCTTAAATTTGGAGGAGGGGGGGGGGAAGATGAGGGCAAGGAAAAAGTTGGCAGGGGGTAGGGAGGAAGAGACAAATCTATTTTTTTTTAATCAAGACAATAGTAATGTGTCATTTAACTGACCAGCCCTCTACAACACACTGACAGGAATGGGAAGGGGGTGGAGGGAGTTGGAAGATGAGAGAAATCACCAGGAATATATTTTGAAGAAAGGGAATGGTTTCAACTACCAGAAAAAATTTTTTAAAAATCCACAATCAATTTTGGGGCATGGGATGATTGGTGGGGGGGGGGTGGGGGGGGGGGGGGGGGGGGGGGGGGGGGGGGGGGGGGGGTTACATGCCCTGACCCTGAGCTTTCACTGATTGCAAAGCATAACATATTTCACAAAACTAGATGTATCCTGTATTTGTAAAGGCCACCGCACACCTTACGATCGGTCTGTGATCCGATTTGTGAAATAAATGGCTATGGCATTAAATATTGGCATTTTAACAAATAAAATCTACCCAATTCAGGTTCTGAAAAGTAATATGAATACTAAACACAGGGTTTTGGTGAGCTGTCAGCTTTCTACAGGGAATAAGGGCAAAATTAATTTCAAATCGTAGGCAGTCGTACGATTTTTGTGACGTCACTACGACTCGGAGCCGATTTGCCCATTCCATCGACTAGAAAACTCGGCAAAGGCCTTATTATCGAGTTTACTATCTGTATGACTATTCATACCCTCAATCAAAAATTTTTTTTTTTTTTTAATGATTTGTCAAATGATATTACATTTTCTTCTGAAATTGGATCGCAGACCGATCATAAGGTGTGCGGTGGCCTTAACGTGTAACGCATCAAATTAATGCCCTTTTTTCAGAAGTTACATACATTTGGAAGAACAAAAGCCAAAGCATACACATATTAAATACATATTGCACGTAATGGCCAAAAACAGTTATCTCTCTCACTATAAAAAAGCATATAATGAATTTTATTTTTGTCTTCGACAATACTGGCAGTATTATACATACACATATAATCATCTTACTGTTAATATTCAGCTTTCTTGTCAAAAACAAATTTTCTCCCACTGTAAGTAAGTATTTTTTTGCTGGCTAATTCATTATCAAAATATTCACCACAATGTCAATGGTTGAAGGAAAGAATGTTATGTTTTGAAATGTACTATTACCAAAAATAACAAGCATAATCCATGATAAGTACAAAAGCAGATCACCTTAATGGCCAGGATATGATAAGCAGCAGCATTATTTAATTTCACTCATGAGTCATGATACTTTGACATAATTCTGGCTTAGATTAGTCTGATCTTAATATAATAAATTGAGAAAGAACATATTCTTATTAACATGAGAGTAGAAAGAAACACTGATGACATCTAAAATTTTTCTGAAATTCTATTGGGCTGTCTTTTGACAGCTTGTATGGTGGAATGAGGGAGTCTTGGAAAAAAAAGGTCCTACGTAACTCAGAGTGCTAACTTGTGCCTTTGATCAAAGGTAGTAATCCTCAATTACCTTAGTCCCTTGGATGGGATGTAAAGCTGTAGATCATATTCTTCATTTCCTATACCTACATCACCGAGCATCCCTTCTTCATTTTCTTCAATCTAAAGCTCTTCCTGACTGAAGCCCTAGAGAAGTTACTACCTGTAACTTCGCAGGAGGCAGTGTTCCTAGTCCAAAAGTTATTGGCATTGTCGTACAGGAAACTGGGCCTTCCTTCTTGATCTAATGTAGCATCCCACCATGGGGCAGCAACGTACTCCTCTTCCTGAACATAAGAAATACAAAGGAATAAATCACTCAATTTTTGCTAAAGAAATTCAGGCCATGATACCTGTGTACACAGAAGTTAGCTCCAAATTAACTTGTCTTCTATCTGGCTCAAAGCCAAGCCAGAGACTGAATTAGATTTACTTTTGACATTTGCCTTATGGTGCATACATAAATATATTTTGATGCAAAATAAGTAGGGAATGATATTCGAAAGGTTAATTTGGAACATTCTGTATAAAAGAGAAATATGTCAGGGAACTGAAGAAAACCTTCCACCATGTTTGTTATACATCTTGTAAATTGTCAAAGCTTATTTCTGTTTACATGCTGAATGATGCAATTTAATTTTCTTGTTTATGTTACGTAAAAGACTGAATGTATGACTGCAATAAAATAACTCATACGGGGTAAAAAAAAAACATAATCTTGTCTTCTCTTCGATATACAAATTATATCTTTGGTGATTGGTTCCCTTGAAATAAAACATGACACTTTTAAAAATGGATTTCTAACCTGTCGCCTCTCAGGGCTGGGCTGAGCAGCCTCTGCGCCTCCAGTTTCATTTGCAGCTGCTGCCTCCTCCGTCTTTTTCTCTTCTTCTTTTTCCTCCTCCTTTTTTTCCTCCTCCTCCTCCTCTGGTTTCTTCTCCAGCTGCTTCATCACATCCATCATTTCATCTGTCATTCTTCCTTCATTCTTCACTTCATCGACGTACGCCTTGAGCTGGTCATCTCCAGATTCTCTGTAGCACACTTAAAAGATCAAACCAAAATACCCCATGTTAATGCCATTCTATAGTATTTTTTGGGACCAGGGAAAATAAATCATTACGGATTTCCCTGAATATGGTAGTCACAGTTATAAGTATTTTAGGCATGCATTTAAATACTGCTGACTTTCAACTGCATATTTATGTTAAACAAGGATCTAGAATGCTTAATTAAGTCAACATGTCTTATTACTTTTTTGGGGCAACAGTTTTGTTTGCTGGACAATGTCCAAGCCTATCAAAGTGGGGCTATAGCCCCCCCCCCCCCCCTCCCTAAAGAATGCCTTCAAGGGCAAATTCATTTTTGTAGGAAAAAGTTGGAAGAAATAAGGAGAAAGGAGAGAATAAAAAAGTGGGTTACCACTCATGCATGCAACCATCTTCTATTTCCCAAAACACTCTTGGAATAATATCAAATGTAAAACCAGTTCTCAGAATACCCCCTCCAAAGCATGATGCTCTTACCTGCTAGGAACATATCCGTGATCAGAGAAAAGTGTTGAAACTTGATGTGAGCTCCACCGGATTTCCTAGCCATGTGACCATAGAAAGAGTTGGCTGGCTTGTAATTTGATGCCTGGACACCATAAACCTGATAGACACCAAATATTGTTGTAAAGATTAATATTTTTCATTCGCCATTGTATAGCTAGTCCAGAAAACATAATGATAATGACAATATTAGCTTATCGAAAGGTGACCATAACCATCAACATTCCCCTTACTTTAGGCAAGAAGGCTACCACTACACAGGACTCATCATTCAAGGAATTTGTCAATACCAGGATCCATTTTCTATACCTGGGTTGACAGAAACACCTGTAGATGAAATGCTTTATCTGAAGGTAAGGATTCATACTCTAGGTTTCTTGACTGAAAATAAAATAAATGGATGACTACCAAAGAATCTCAGTATTTTCACTGATACAACTAATTTTTATGATTAAAAAAATTAGAAATGAATCCATTTTCAACTTCCATGATTTGATCATGACAAGAGGAAACCTCAACAGCAAAGAAATATTGATGAACCCCTGGAAGAACAGTACTCACCTTAACATCCTTGTCGCAGAGTTCCTGTAGCTCATCTCTCCATTTGATCTTTATGTTCGTGTATGAAGTCGGATGAGGGACTACATCACCAATGATCACCAAAGCCTTGGCAGCGTCTTCTCTCCAGGAAAGACCATTGGCGTGTCTCAATACCCATTCATAACACTGGAAGGGAAGAACAATACCTTGTCTAAACACATACTGCAAAACCAGAAATTTTTGCTATCAAGAAACAAATTTCACAAGTGGTCGAGTTTCACGAAGGATTCATGCCACATAAAATTCGATAAAATCACAGTTGAAACACCATAAAACTATTGCAATTCACCTAAGTTTCTTGCTGCAAAATTTGCTGTCATTAAGAATTTGAGAAAGTTTTACGCATGAGAGTTTCAGGTTTTACAGTTTTCATACTGTAGACATGGCTTAAAACTAACATCTTTTCCTGGGGCTCAGTTATTTGATTACAAAAAAGAAATTTCACAAGCTCATACAGCAAAGTAGCCTCCGGCTTCATTTTAAGTAGATCAATCTAGGCAAAAAGAGTGATATTTGACAACTTACAGCAAAGTTGCCTTCCCCTCCACTGCCTTGGGTATCCTCAACAAACTGGACAAGATCTGCCATGTCCCCTGAAATGTCATGTTTCCTGATCACATAGCTGGATTCATCGCAATAGTCTCCATGTGCCATCAGCCCAATCTGAATGTTTGGTATGTCAGACATGAGCTTGGTGACGGACTCTCGTAGACGATCTCGGACCTGAAGGGAAGGGAGCAATTTAACATTTCATTTGTACGGGATAATTTTAAGTATTAAGACAAACTATTGTATTCAACACAGAGATGTGAGTTAGTCAAGCGATGATGTCAGCAGTCAACTCTGTCTTCACCTACAAAGTGACCCTGATCAGACCCAGGTACAAAGTGACCCTGATCGGACCCAGATTTGAAACTATGTCACTTCTTTTGGATGGTGACCTTAAAGGTCAGTCCCAGATGTTAATAAGTGTCAGATTGACACACATCTGTAAAAACTAATTACACAAACACACACTCAAGAGATCACAACAGAGTGAACAGAGAGACAATGATTGTATTTGACAGTGGCCCTTTCTGCATTTTATAAATTTTTGGTGGGTTTTTATAAAGAATCTAGTGGCAAAATGCCTACAGCAACCTTGCCCCCCCCCCCACCTCCTCGATCAAGAAGAATTTCCACTCAGACCTCACAAAAAACCTTTTACCTTTTTAAATCTTTAATCACAGGAGCCATATTTTAAAGATTAACAAAGGGGTTCTGCTGTAATAATGATTAAATCACGGCTATATAGTAAATTTTCAAGAGACATTCGGTAGGACCCAAATTCATTTGTGTTGAGACCTACATGTAGCTAGCCACCTATGGTATTAGTGTTAATCTACATGCAAGTCTTAAGCAATTAATCTCACTGCTTCAATGATGTTGCAATACGTACATCTACAACTCCCCCCCCCCCCCCCTAAAATAAAAGATAAAAATAGGGGTGTTGCATCAACCCTATGGTAATTTTAACCAGAAGTAAGGAAGAAGTCCATAAAACAGGATAAAGTACCAACTGGATGAGTGAATCACCCATGCTCAAAACTCTACATTATCGATACAGGAAGTGAACAATTTCCGACTTCTAAAGGATATGTTACCTACAGGATACCTGATTACGGTTAAAGGTATTTATGTTTCATAATTGTGTTGGCACAGCAAAGGCTAATTAATAACAATTTTATTTGGGAGAAAACATGCTTCATATTGTACTTAAGGAAGGTTAGAGTGGCACGAAAAGATGCGTCCAGAACACAAACAGCGAAATCGTCGGTGAACTAAAAGTTGTAATTTGACAAACATGTAATGACAGTTTTGGTATATATTGAAGCCTAATCAAGGCAGTTGAGATACATTTTGGCTTAATGAAATATTTTTATCTTATCGCAATAAAATTATGATTTTCAACATTACGCATTTTGCGTTCCGGACGTGTCTTTTCGTGCCACTACATTTCTTTGTATTCTTTGTATAGATTCTGAATTCATTCTACTGTAGTGATCCACATAGACCTTGAATTGGTACTTACAGTCGACAGGAGAGAATACATGCTTCCGGTCGTGTCAAAGGAAAACACAATATCCACTTTCCGCCGTGAGGTCATGCTTGAGGCAAAGCTGTTCAGGACTTCCTATTCAAACCAAAGCAAAATAAATAGAGCTTTAATTTGCAGGATAATCCTGATATCTTATTGCAAAGTCCTGTTCTCTCTTAATACAAGGACAAGAAACACAGATGTCTGAGGATAAGTACATGTGTGTATGAAAAGTCAATAATGGGTGCAGAGGAAAAAAGATCAGAAATGTTGATGAGTGATTCAGTTTACAGACCGTTCACACCACTCACGTAAAATTGTTGTGTGTTTGTTACATACTGATACCAGAGAAAAACATTAGTCATTACCCATTAGTCACATTCAATATGTTTAATTGTTAAGTTTGGGGGATTTTTTTTGTTTTTGTTTTCAATGTTATTTTATCATTATTATCATTTATTTATTTATTCATTTATTTATTTAATCATTCATTCATTAACTTATTTATCATTAATCTATTTATTCTTTAAAAATTTTTTTTTATTATTAATATTATTTTTTTATTTATCTATTTATTTATTTTTTTAAATTTTTATTTATTATTATTTTTATTTATTTATTTATTTATTTATTTATTTATTTATTTATTATTTATTTATTTATTTATTTATTTTTTTTTTTTTTGGGGGGGGGGGTGATAAACTAACAGATTTAAAGTAAATACATGTCTGTTGTAGGGGCCACTTTTCATAGTCGCCCTGGGTAGAATTGCAATATTTTGATTTACTGAATAGGTATACTAAACAGGCAATCTAAGATGTTAGGTGATAAACTGCTTTAAGATTAAATAGTAAGAAAGCCTGTGGTGACAAAACCAAAGTGTACTTTGCTTCACAATACATGTATCTGTATGCTACAACACAAAATAAAGATGATTACATGTAGAAGCAATTATTGAGTGAAGCTTTGTATTTTAACCCCACAAAATTCCTTCATGGCATTCATAACATTTTGCCACAGAATTTTTTTTCTCTTTTGGGTGGTTTACCCCCTATATCTGAACAGAGCTATAAAGATAAAACATTATGACAGCTCTGGTTTCAGGCGTTCAACAAACCTGTTTCTCATCCTCCTCCAGCTCCTCCTCCTCTGCTCCACCTTGACTGGGGTATTTCACTTTGATGTTTTCTCCATCTTTGAGGCAATCCTCGTAAGCATAGTCTGTCATCTTCAGCTCCATGTTACCGATCTACATTTAAAGAAATTGCTGGATTTGGTGAATATAGTATATTATACTGTAACTCACTCCTCGATCCTAAATGAATGATTGGTCAAAAATGCAGTCATATGTGATTCATTCTTTGAGACTATCACATGTAACCAATCTAGATGAGCAGAATAAAAAAAAATTACAGATAATTGGAGTCCATGTCTAATGCAGTACATTGTGCCGTTCATGAATAAGCGCAATTTAATTGGAAATAATCATTAACGTCTCTAAATTAGCAATGTGGAATAAAATCACTAATCACTTTTATGTGTACAAGTTGGTCAGCGTTTTGTTGAATGTAGTAATTCTTATTCACATTGGTTTATTTGACATACATTTACATTTTATTTGTTTAAACTATGAAGTAGTAGAAAACAAGGATAATTGCTGACAGTTTGAGGAGGAATAGCTGATTTATTTAGACCCTAAGATAACTCTGAAGTGCTATGGGTTAAAGAATGGCTGAATTTGGTGACTATATTGTATCTATTTGTCACTTCTAGAACTCAAGATAAACTTTAAGTTGAATGGTAGTTTTGAGGAATACAAAGAATTACAAAATCAAGCAAAAGTTTATGAACATATAAAAGGCAACAAGAGAGAAAAAATGCACCAAGTGACATAATTCCCTATAGATGAAATTTGTAGATTATCGCTACAATTCTGATTGATAAAGCATTTGTCAAACAGACATTTAAAAAAAAAAGACAGAAAAACGAAAGGAGTAAATTCCTTCTTACCACACTGAATTTTAATCTAGCACATTTCAGTGTGTTTTGTCATGCATCGTTTAACAGATTTATGTAGAATTCAACCTCTCATTTTCCCACAAAAATATTAACAGTATCATTGGACACATAATTTTCAAAATATTGAATAACTTTCCATGCTATTTTAATAAAAAAAAGATCAATGATTCTTGTTATCAATAAGTACAATACTCACATGTATGGTCACATGCTTGCTAGCGAGATTCGTTTTAGCTTCTCTCAATTTCCCCATAATTTCAGAGTGGGCAGATGTGTTGAAGATATCTACCGAGACGACTTCTTTGTCTTGACCAGGGAGATGCAGGTGAACTTTTAATGTCTCTTTTGTCAAAAGCTGCAAAGAACAATATCAGAATACATTTTTAATTACAAGACAGGCCCCAAAACATGAGTCATGACATAAAATTATTAAACAAAACTGAAAAGAATTATACTTTTTAATTCCATACACATCCTGACACAAATAAATACAAATAGTCTAGACTATTACAAGTGAAGTTCTTAAAGTTCTAATGCTTCTAACCTTTTACTTGCAATCAAAGAAGTTCTAAATCAATCACATCTTAATTGATGTATACTTCAGAACGTTCAATCACTTCGATGTTATATCTATGATAATATAACCTCGGACTCGCATAAGAGTGAGTGACCCTGATCTAATTTTTTTATTTCTTGCTGATTTTCTTGCCCTAATCCAAAATGATGACTTTCCAATTGACTTTATTGTATGATATATGTGGTTGTTACCTTTACTTTCAGCTCCATCTCTTCTCTGACACCATATACACACATTGTCTTGTTTCTCTTAAGAACTTTACCGCCGAATTTTAGAGTGATTACTTCTGCAGGTGCCTTCTCCTCCTCTGCTACCTTCTGGCATAGCTCATTGGTTGTTGTCCCCGCGAGTACGGGGATGCGAACGGTGCGACCGCTGGTCAGCTTCACCTGCGCGTGTTTAGTGTCGAAAGCCGGCATGATGACGTCTCGATGAGAGATAAAATCATTAACGTATATAAACTAAATCACGCTTTCCAGTCTCAGGGTACTAAAATTGATAGATAGACGGAAAATCTTTCCTGAATGGTGAAACATTCGAATGTCGATTGTTTTTATTGTCGGCTACTCTCTTCCGTGTTATGGGTGGGTTTTATACGGAAACTTGCAGACGTCTATTTTGGGTAGCCAATCAGAATCGCGTATTCTGCTCAGCGCGTGTAGTATTGAGCTAAATATAGCTCATTCCGTCATATGTCAATAATAAAACAGGACTCAATCTTGGGCATGTGTATGCCTGATCAACTCCTTGGCCTGATCCGAGGGCCTGATGATGATCGTGAATTTGTGAATTTGCTAATTTGAACTCGAAGAATAGAGGATAAAGTTTGGTCAACAAAGGGATACAATAATAAATAAAGCCGGAGTAATAATAGGCCTATATCCAGAGTCCTTTGGAAGCACATAGACCTCATGGAGCTGGAGACGAGTATGCGATGTATACAAAAATATATACGAAATATTATTATTTTGAGATATAAAAAAGTGAGAAAGAGAGAGTCAGTAAGGGATAATTTACCAGGTAGTAGGCCTAAACGAAATTGCAAATGTATATAACCATCCTCATCTTTACTCCCCCCCCCCCCCCTCTCTCTCTCTCTTCTACAACAATCGGGGAATATGCTACAACGCCGAAGCTTTCCTTCTTCTTCTTCTTGATTTGTTTTTGTTTGGCAATCAGTCATACTTGACTATTTTTGCCACACACTATACATAATTATGTAGACCTACTTAACATTTTTTTTGTAAATTTTTAATATCGGTATTCTTTAAACGAGAGAAAGAAAAAAAATAGAACCATATGCACACACCCACACAAACACATACAGTCAAAATGTATAACATTTCATCTTTAGACTAGTTTACATGACCTTTTTTTTTTTTTTGTTGTTGTTGTTGTTTCAATGCAAGAGCTAGAGAGAGGGGAAATTATGAAAAAGAGAATGAAGCCAAACACTCCAAATGATACACAATTGAATTTTAAACAAAAAGTTAACTTGGACTGAAAAGAAACAGACAAAGCAAGAAGAGCTCCCTCCCACACCCGTACCGCAGTGCGGGGGTACGGCTGTCCCGTTGATGGGACACATGGGGACACATGGACCCACCAACATTTCCCGAGAAGGATGGAATAGTCTCAGAGAAAGACTGATGTCAACTTTAATTGGAAAGCCCAAATCTCAGGTTTACAATACATCGGAGAGGTGTTTAAAAAAAAAAAGGGGGGGGGGGGGGGGGGGGAGTAATGTCCATGTGCGGAACTGTCTCGGCCGGGGGACGCGACTAGTCTTTAGCATTGGTTGCTGTATACCAGGGGCGGATCCAGGAATTCGTATAAGGGGGGGGGGGGCACACAAATGCAGGATTGTCAACTTTGGGAAACTGCTTGGAGGGAGACCCATTCTTTTTTGGTCCTCGCCAGCTCTCCAAAAGTCGCTCAGTGGGGAGGGGGGGGGGGGGGGGGGGGGGGAGGGGGGGTGTGGCGAGCAAAAAAAAAAAATTTTCGCCAGCCCTCCAAAAGTCGCTCAGTGGGGGGGGGGGGGGGTTCTGGGGTCCAGTTCCCCTCCATAATTCTGACAAGCAAAAAAAAAAAAAAAAAAAGGTTTCTTCTCGAAAAGGGGGGGGGGCACAATCGCAAATGTGGGGGGGGGGGCACATTGCATTGTTTTTCCCTCAAAAGGGGGGGGGGCACGGGCCGGGATTGCCCCCCCCTGGATCCGCCACTGCTGTATACAATCTTCAACATTTCTCCTCCTCTTCCTTCCTTCTTTTCTTCTTCTTCTTCTTTTTCTCTTCTTCTTCTTCTTCTTTTCTTCTTCTTCTTCTTCTTCTTCTTCTTCTTCTTCTTCTTCTTCTTCTTCTTCTTTATTCTTTTCTTCTTCTTTTCTTCTTCTTCTTCTTCTTCTTCTTCTTCTTCTTCTTCTTCTTCTTTTCTTCTTCTTCTTCTTCTTCTTCTTCTTCTTCTTCTTCTTCTTCTTCTTCTTTTCTTCTTCTTCTTCTCTTAAATTGTAAAAAATAAATGCTACAAAATGGAGATTTTATTTCTTTTTACTCATGCAGTGTGCATCCTCGACAATGCTCGAAGTGCATGAAGTGACAAAGCCCATGCTTATCCTACCCCTCAGGCTTCAAAAAGTAGTAAAGCGTTGGTCACATTTTGTCCGATTATAAGAATATAACAAGATTTTTCATCAAATGTACACCCTAATGGTTGTGAACGTGTGAGACGAGTATGCATGTGTAACGGCACAGCTCGGCGAGGTGGGCCGGTGGCCGCCTACCACCTCGCCTGGAGTCGTTGCAATGGAAGACGAAGATCACGGAGAAATAAAATGAAGAGTCTGACAAAAAAAAAAGTTTCTAAGTTCTTGAAATAAAGTTTATATCAAATCAATGATGATGATGAACTCAACAAAATAACATTTCTGAGTCCCTGAGCTGGACGACCGTTGACAAAATTAGAAAAAGCATGGCGAAAAAACGTTACTGGCAGAAAAATAAAAAATGGCCAACGAAGATCTGCAACCCCAAACACCCTCTTCCCTTTTTATATGCCCCCCAGGAAATACCACGTGGGAACCTTTCCAAAAGGGCGGATCACCACGACGCAATGTGTAAAATTATCCCTCCCCAAAATTAGTACAGGTAAAAGTAGGACTTAATTAACAGCAAATTCGATTTTCCAGGTGGAGTTTTCGGCCCGTCATTGTTTCTTTGCTCTCTTCATCATTTCTCTTCTTCTACGACTCTCACATCTTAAACTCTCTCTCGTACTCACTTATCTCTATCACCTGTTCTCTTCCACTATTCCCTTCCGCAATTCTTCATACTCGCACCTTTCTTCACCTCTCTCTCTCTCTCCCTCTCTGAATCTCTCGATATCTCTCTCACCCTTTTCTTTGTTTCTCGACAATCTCTTTCACCTGTCCCCCTTTTCTCGCTCTTTCAGAACTCCGAAGTACGCAAACGAGCCGGAAAACAACAAGCTGGAATATATCAGAAAGAGAAATAATTATTTTCTGCTGCTGAACTGTCTGCAATTTCTAATTCAGTACAATTATTCATTTCCGACAACCAATCACCGTCCAATACCCCGTACTTTAACATTAGTAAACCCAGACAGCTCCGAGCCACCCAGTAACAACAGTTCCGCCCGGTAAACAAAAACTCCACCTTGTTATTTTTAAACTTCAAATATCTTTTAGAAATGTACAGTGTTTGCATTCTCGCCCATCCACATTCCAGAAACGCCAGCCTGACCCAGAAACACTGGCAAACTGAAATGTACTTACAATAGAATGTGAAGTGCAAGAAGGCAAACGAACTTTCCATCAAAACAAAAACAAATCTCAATTTCTGCCCGCTATGCATGCTCATCTTTGAGAATATTAGGGCAGCTTTATAGGGTGTACATTTAATGAAAAATCTCGTTATCGTTCTCGTTATCGGTCAAATGTGACCACTCTTATAATAACTATTCCTGGCCTCAAATATTGAGAGGAAGATTGTACAACGGCATATTCCATCAAAGGCCTACAAAATGAGAGGATGGGATGCAGTGGCGGATTCAAGATTTCTTGAGGGAAGGGGCTCATTATAATTCTCTGACAAGCAAAAAAAAAAAAAAAAAAAAAAGGGTTCTCAGAATTTTGGGGCCCCTTTTTAACTCAAAAAATCTCTGACAAACAAAAAGAAGAAGAAGAAGAAAAAAAGGTCCTCAGTATTTTTGGGGCCCCTTTTTGGTCCCAGAGGAGTGGGACCGAGAAAATTATTTTATTCTATAACGTTTTGATAGCGATTTGATGGTTATTTTCCTTGCAATAATTCCCTCACTTCAATTTAAAAAAAGAGGGGGAGGGGAAAAATTTCTACCCGTTGCCCCTTCAAATACGGTATCATGTAGAGAAAAAACTGAAAAATATGGTCCCTTTTCACTATACCCATGTCATGTAGATGAAATTGGAAAGTTACATTCAGGCAATTATATATGAGACCTTAGCGTAAAGTTCTCAACTATATAGGCGTTGTAGCCACCCCCCCCCCTTCCCCGCCCCTGTGTTCACTTAGGCTTCCCGGCCCATCCTTTCAAAAGGTGTGGGATGATAATACGGTAGCCCCGATCCCCCCTCCCGACCCGTGGTCTAAAAAAAGTGAAGGCCTGCTGGGCCGCCACCGTGCCGGCAATGATTTTAGATATAGGGCCCCCCAAAGTGACTAGGGGATGATTTTTCACTAACGGCGCAACCCGTTCCCTGACTATAGCGTATTTGAAGTGGGGGGGGGGGGGGCTGCAAGGGGGCAAAAAAAAAAAAAAAGAAAGATATTAGACTTTTCATCCGCTATGCTGAAGCAATTACTTCAAAGTAGATTGTAACCAGTTTGCTCTTTAAGCCTCAGAATTTATAATCAATCTTTTCTCGCACCTCGCGAAACATAATGAGCAGGGGCCGCGGAGCGTTTTTGAAAGTAGGGGGGGGGCTGATCGGATTTCACTCATTAATGACAATTTTCGAGCCTTTTTTCCCGACATTTTTTTAACGTGTCTACTCAAAGGGGAGGGGGCTGCAGCCCCCCAGCCCCCCCCCCCCCCCGGTTCCGCGGCCCATGATGAGTAGTGTTGAAGTGTTGAACTGTACACTGTGGAAGACGGTATAAGCAAGGATTACTATTTGGGCACTCGTCAAGCCAAACCGTCAGCCTGAGCGAAATGAACCCCACTCTATTATGATTAAGAACGAAAATAAAATCTGAAATATATACTCAAACGTACACATAAACAAAATGAATAAATAATTGAAGTGTGCAAACAATAGACCGGTTCGGTGATGTATTCAAATTTTATACATGCCTTTCAAACAAAAGTTGATCTTGACAACCTGAAAGCTTGCCCGAGGCTTGCCGGACATAGCAACAAGTAATGTATGCAAACTGGATTCCAAGCATTGATGCTCATTTATAAAAAGCAGGTTAATGGAATAGCTCGTCACTAGGTGCTCAGAGAAGAAATGTGCATAAATTTGTATACATTACAGAACCGGTCTATTTCATTCAAAACGGAATGAGAAAAAAAATAATTTTGGTCGCTCGCAAATAGCCAGGGCTTCAGCTAATGACACTACCAATGGATAAAAATTAAACTAAATCATAATCATCATTTACAAATCATTATCTGACGTCCTAGGACGTCAGATATACACAATCCCCCGTTTCAGACGAAACTTTAATAGGACCTGGAAAAGAATTTTCTGGATCACCCTTGGCTCGGATGTTTTGCCACCTCACCCCCGGAAGCGGTATGCAACTGCCACTACCCCCCCCCCCCCCCCCTGTTGCACCTTTCGGCGACGGGAATCAAAATATTGAGAGGATGCATGAAGCACCCGCAATGATCTGTTTGTATAGGCCTTTACCTGATAAGTTGTCCGATGTTTCAACAAAGCAACGTTTTGCTTAAGTTCTCTAAATATATGTTTTGCATTATTGTGTTCCACATGTATTTGGGTTTTTAGCTTCTGATTTTTGAGGATGATTCTTGCATGCTGTCGGGCAGCAGTATATTTCAGTAACTATATTAACGATTCAATTTTATTTGGGCCTAAAATTGAAAAGGAATGATATCTAACCCCCCCCCCCCCAACACCACCACCACCACCACCACCACCACCACCACCACCAAGGGGGGCAGAGCATTGTTCACAAACAATCCTTGCCCCTCCAATGCTTTGTCTATACCGAACGAATCGACGCCTCTGCCACTATACCACCACCACGTCCACCAGGCGCGGATCCAGGATTTCTTAGGGAGGGGGGGGGGGGGGCCAAATTTCAAATCATGTGAGCTACATATTGGTACAATAATGGTGACAAATGGCGTATCTGACGGTTGATCTCGGGGGGGGGGGGGTGCAAAAGCATATAAAGGGCTTTCACTCCCGCCGGAAGAACATTCTGAAATTTTTAAAGTCCATACAGATCATATTATAATGACTAAAGTTTCTAAATTCCGAAAGAAAATATTTACAATTTGACACCTATGATTTCGAGGGGCTACTTATTCATCTTTTGTTCGGTAATAACTAACATTTGTTTCTGATGGTGTCATTATATGGTCATGTACGCTAACTTCCTCGAAATCCGCCCTAAACACTGAGTTTCGTGAATCCTTATTAGCATGCGTCGGCTCTTGCAGGAAGCCAGGAGCCGGTACTAAGGGCTCATTACTGTGGCAAATCATTACTCCTCGGCGACAGTCGGCGAAGATATCAAACAGTTGAAAAGACTGAAATGGCATATACTGTAAATCAAATTTCAAAAGGAACAGTACTAATATTTTTTGTGCAAACCAGTCATTAATTGTCGGTCGAGATAATAAAGACAATATCGGACACGGTAATGGTATTATGATTCAAAAAATAGACTTTATTGATATGCTCTATATGCATGATATCTATTAAGGAAATCGCACCTGAAATTGCATCATGTGCACTATAAGTTCCAAACGCTTTCTTTCATACAGTAAAAGTACGAAAAAGTTTCACAAGCTGGTATGCATATACTTACACAAGATGTAATAAAACAATAAGTGTAATTATAATGATACACTTACATGCCAAAGCATGATCATTATTGGGTTTCTTTGTGCCTGTAAAAGAATAATACTAATATAATATCCATGCAAAATTTTACTGTTAACATGAATATTTTGAAGAAATGTTAAAATTTGATTTTCCACTATATTGTTGAAAATAGGTGGAAATATCATCAACAGTATCTAAACGTCTTAAGGATAACCGTTGACATGATTAAAACCAAAAGTGGTTGGCTTGTATATTTGTATTACTGTATAAAAGGTTAAACAAATGTTATAAAAAAAGAAGAGAGTATTCCAGTATTCCACAAGAATGGCAAGGCTTTTCACTAAGAAAAATCGCACCTGAAATTGCATCATGTGCACTATAAGTTCCAAACACTTTCTTTCATACAAGTACAAAAAAAGTTCCACTGGCTAGTATGCTGTATGCATACTATTTCATAAGAGATATGACGTTCACACTTGATTTGATACGCTTTTATTGAACGATGTTCAAGATGACAGCTAATAGCTGATACATGATGAATTATAAAAGCATAATTCAAATATACATAGGACAAGAATGATAAAAGATACACAGCAAAAGCAATAGGCCTTGTAATCCAGCCAAAAGTGGGAGTTATAAACTGAGGCAGACTCAGAGAACCCTAGATCGAGTCTGAGTCACGTCTTTTAGATGGTGATATTAAAGGTCGGTCCCAGACGTAAATAATTATCTGATTGATACACGTCTGTAAAAAAACCAATTCAACATTTCAAAATAGATAAATAAACAATGTGAGGTCATTCAACTGCATCAAACGACTAGGAAGACAATGTGATTAAATTTTGAAGTAGGTCAAAACTGAAGGGTCACAGAGGCCAAGTTATTATGAAATTACATCGCGATATCTTAAAAAAAAAAAAAAAGCGGAGGCATAATAGGCAGTCGCATTTATGTGTTGATATATAGATACAAAGAACTAGGCGTTGTGGCGTGCGCCTGTAATCCAGCAAATAGTGAAGGTTATAAACCGATTCGACTCGGAGGACATTGTACCAGGGAAAAATTAAACGAGGGCTAAAGGCAATTCACCCCCCCCCCCAATGTAAACAAAGAAATAGCCCTCGCAAGTTGCAAAAGAGCCCCCATAAATTGCTATTAGCTCCAATACAAAATGGAATTTGGAATGAAAAGAAGTACGAAAAATAGCTCTGATACAGAAAATATCATTTTTGTCCCTGACTCCCTGCTTTAAACCCTTTTAATTCTTTTGAAATCTTTGATAGAAGAGTCTTTGGGCTATAATCCACCAGTATGAAAATTTCCTAAAAACATTTCAAAATGCTCAGATGGCAACTGTACACTTTTTCTGGGACGCACTGCACGTAGACGTTGACGTTAATGTTGCGCAAGCGGCTAACTCAGACCCAGGAACATCTCTGCCCGGGGCCAAAAAGTTGTCTCGGCAGGATTGAAAATTTCATTTTTTTTTTTCATTTCCAGGAAACTTACATCCCTTCTGTTCTTTTCTTTTCTTATTCCTCCGCGTTTTCCTTCCCTTTATATCCTCTTTTTTCTTCCCTTTCACCCTGCTCTGTTTTTTTCTTTTTTTTTCTTGGAGATGGGGAGATGAGACAACGTGGGAGCAAGGCCCTTTCGGCCTCCGGCCTCCTTCCCCTTTTCCTTTTTCTTCTCCCTCTTTTTTCCCCTTTCTCTCATCTATCCCTTTTCCTTCCTTCTCCCTTTTTTTTTTATAGAGGGGGGGGGGGGGGGGGGGAGTGGAAGGCCCTTTTGACACCCGGCATCCTTCTTCCCATTTTCATTTTGTCTTCCTATTTTTTCCTTTTCTCTCCTCTCCCCCTCTCCCTTCTTTTCCTTCTCTCTTTCCCTCTTTGTTCTTTCTAATTTCCTTCCTGCTCCCTCTCTTCCTCTCTCTCTCTTTGCGAGGGGGGGGGGGAGGGGAAGAAACAGGCCCCTTTGCAAGGGGGCATGGGAGGCAAGGCCCTTTCGGTCCCTGGACTCTCCCCCCTTTTTCTTCCTCTTTCATTTCATTTTTTTTTCTTTTCCCATTCTCTCCTCTTTCCCTTCCCCTTCCTTCCCTCTTTTTGGCCGGGGAGGGGGAGGGGGAGGGAGAACGGAGAGGCAAGGTCCTTTCGGTCCCCCCGGCCTCCGCGCTTCTTCCTCTTTTAATTTTTTTCTTCCTTTTTCACTTTTCTCTCCTCCCTCCCTTTCCCTTTTTTTCCTTCTCTCTTTCCCTCTTTTTTCTTCTTTCTACTTTCCTTCCTGCTCTCTCTCTCTCTTTTTATGGGGGGGGGGGGGGAGGGGAGGCAACAGGCAACACTACACCCTGGGAGGTAAGGCCCTTTCGGCCCCTGACTCCTTCCACTTTTTTGCCTTCTTTCAGTCTCTCCCCCCCCCCCTTTCCTTCACTCTTTTTGGGCGCGGGGGGGGGGGGGGAGGCAAGGCCCTTTCGGCCCCCGGCCTCTTTCTTCCCCTTTTCAAATTTTCTTCTTCTTCTTCTTCTTCTTCTTCTTCTTCTTCTTCTTCTTTTTCTTTTCCTTTTCTCCCTTCTCTCCCTTTCCCTTCTTTTCCATCTCTCTTTCTCTCTTTCCCTCTTTTTTTTTGGCGGGGGGGGGGGGGGGGGGGCCGGGCCCGGGCTGGCACCCCCCCCCCCCCCTGGATCCGCGCCTGACGTCCCCCCACCACCACCATCACTCACGGCAAGGAGAAACGGCGCCACCACCATTTTTCAATGCAATCTTTATTGTTGTTTTTGTGCGTGCATTCAAGCGAAACATCTCTCATTTCTGGCTCGGATTTTCGGCTGAGGTTCCACCCGATCTACCAGTGGAAATGTTCTAAATCATGAAAAATATGACCGTGACAGGATTTCTCGTATTCTGAGGTCGAATTCAGAACAGAAGGCTATCATTTCAGATGACAGAAAGGTGAGTTTAGTGTTTCCGTTTTCGTTTTTGCTGTGAGTGTCTATGATTATGATACATACTATACACCCACTCCCTGTCTTCTCTGTATGGTTTCTCTGTATGGTTTCTCTGTATGGTTTCTATGCTGCAGCTCCAGCTGTGTCATCAGTCGTCATGTACTAGTATGTCTTGTCACGTCTGTGTATTACTAACTGGTTGTCAGATGGCAAAATTGTATATCTTTCTCTCTTTATTTTGTTTTACATGCACCTTCTATCAGACTCTTTCTAATCGACTAATGATTGATGTTGAAATTGAATTGGAAACATTTTCTTTCTGTTTTTTTTTTTTTTTGCCTTGCTTTTTTTTCTCAACTTGCTCAAAGTTTAAACTTTCTTTTTTAACAACCATAACAACCAGCGTGGCCAGCGAAAAAAAAGAACGAAAGTATTCTGCTAGCGAGCAGTGAAAGTTCTGCTAAATTAAAAATTTCACTGCTAAATCAAAATTTTACTCAAAAATTTTCTGACAAGCAAAAAAAAGAAAAAAAAGAAAAGGTTATCTGCAATTTGGGGGGGGGGGACTTTTTACTCAGAAATTCTCTGACAAGCAAAAAAAAAAAGAAGGTTATCAGCATTTTGGGGCAGACTTTTTACTCAAACATTTGTCAAATTATGCCTAGCATAATGCTAGACGCTAAAGCGGTCAAAATCCTGCCAGAAAGCACTCACAGGACCATCACTATATGGGGCTGTGTCAATTTTGGCCTGTCACGACCTCTAAGTTGAAGAGGTAAAAACTCCAATATAATTGGCAAAATTTTGAGAAAATACTTCCTTCTACATTTTAGAATGATAGAATATCTAATTTCATGCCAGATCCTTTGATATGATCTCTATCATCTTCATCAAGTGAAATTTTCAGGCTGTTTTTGGTTGGTGATCTTGCTCCTCTGCTGCACACATGTACAAGATATCACACACTTGCTATAGGAGGCAATTGCTCATGGTATGAAGGTACAGAGTGCGAGGTTATCTCCAATAACCTCGCATAAATGTGAGTGGCCAGAAAGCAGAATTCTGCCAACTCTGGCAACATTGATGACAACATGTTTAAAATCTTGAAACTCTTAAAGAGTTATTGTCATAATAATTGTTCAATGTTTTAGAAAGAAAATGAAAAGAAAAGGCAATTTAAAGACTTAAGTTCCCTTAATTGTTTAGTTCTTATTTCTTCACCTTCCTTAAAAACTCAACAAACTTTAAACTTGAGAATGGAGATTATGTACTGGTAAGCTCATGAAGTCACTAGGGTACAGCAAATGAAAAAGGAAGATGAGATGAAGAAAATGAGTAATAAGTAAAAAAAATATCTGAGCATCTGGAAAGAACAGTGTCATTTTATTAATAACTCTTATATACATTTTGTAGGTATCCAGCTATCTTTTAAAATTCTTTATTTGTATATTTTGTGCTTCAAAAGAACAGTGTCATTTTATTTATATATTGTAACTCTAATATACAGGGTTCTCCACTGGTCTGTATTTTGTCCGGGGGCTCTTGTGTTCGTCGGCCTCCGAAGTCAAATTTGCGGTTTCGTGACGGCATACGTATTATAGTGCACTGCGTCGAGATGGTGCATTATATGTGGCCGTGATCGCAATGAGAATTCGACGTGGTTCATGCAAAGAGATAATGCGTTCGTGCGGGTTTCCGACATGATCATGCAAGTAAAGTTTTTATTTTAAGTCGATGCTTGATTGCGCAATGCCGCGCGATCTTGATGCTGTCTTGTCTGTGCTTATAAATATGTCAATTTTCATATCCGGGCGCATCAAGTTTTTGTCCGGGCGGGGAAATTTTGTCCGGGCGCTAAACTGGTTTTTCAAATTTTACCCGGGCGGAGCCCCCGGGTAAAACCACTAGTGGAGAACCCTAATATACATGTAGGTATCCAGCCATCTTTTAAAATTCTTTATTTGTATATACTTGTACATGTATATATATTTTTTCTAAATACATGTCGCATGTATGTATACATGTATATATTCGATTTATAGAAAATAAAACCAAATCAAACCGTTCCAATTTCTATTATAATTTGCCTGTTCACCTCTACTTGTGTGTTCAATTTTTTAAATATTGACTGGCAAGCTTGGCAGTGAAGGCATTGAAACTATTAACTTTTTAATGTCATACTATATCCCACTTATACTGTACATGTACAAGCTTATCTGGAGATAAGCTTGGCTTGTACTCCACAATAGCTTTTATGGGTGAATAGGCTTCAATAGCTTTTGTGTGTATCAGTGGGCCTTTTTCCAGTCTAGATCATTCAAGAGGAAAATAATTATTTAAAATTTCACTTTCAACTCTGAATCCCCAAATTTGTGGCACAGTAAGAGTTTAAGAGTCCCTGAATCAGGTACGTTTGTAGCAAATTTAAGAAAATTAAATCTTGCTTAGAGCAATTTTGTTGTCTGTTTTTGACTGCTGCAACAGTGAATGTTGGATATAGTCCCACATAGGCAAGGACCTATGGGTGCTATATCCCTTACTTTTTTCATAACTTTAATTCATTGAATAAATAGGTAAAAAAATAAAAGTAACTGAAATCAAATATTGTGTATTCACTGTATTGGATGAAGAGTTTGGGTTCATGAGGTCAGATGTTAACCTTTTCAAGAAAATTGACCACATTTTGTGATTTATCGTTATCTCAATAACTTTGGATACATAGCCCTGAAATATATTAACAGATAGATGAGCAGAAAATGCTAACATTTCTGCACACACCGTGTCCATTTATGTAGCAACCGAAGTATTAACATTTGGAGTTTGACACAAGGAATTTTTAAAATGATGAATAAGCATTAAAATCTGTAGATAGGCAACATGATGAAAAGTTCAAAATCACTGTTTTTCCTGTGCAAATTGGCCTTTTTTTCATTTTCAACATAATGTATTCATGTAAGGTACATGGCTTTTTACTTGGGAAATGTAGCATTAAGAGAAGTATAAAATTTGAAGAAGAAAAGCTGATCAAAATAGCCCTTTAATAATTCCTGTCCTGAAAGAGGTTAAAGTCATGAAATCATTGTTTAATTGGCCAGGTGGACTGGTGGAGGTATATGGAGAATCAGGTGTATTCTCAAGTTCTATGAGTTTTTTAAAAGTTAGGTTTAAGTGGAGTACATGTCACACAGTTTTTGAAACCCATCTTTCTCTGTTTATTATTATAGCATTCCCAGCAGGATGCAAACTTAGTGAGGTTGGATACAGAATATTTTATAGTCTGAAATCAGCAGTAGTCGATCACCTAATCAGCATGGCAATGGACATCGTAGTGATAGTTGCTATTGCTATCCTAGGCCTTCTCTTCATGGCATCATTTGTGGCACTCGTCGTTGCCTGCAGACATCGATGTCGAGTCTTAGATATCAATATCAAGGAGTCAATGCACAGAAAGAACAGGTCAGTTTATTTATTACAATTAATTGTAATTTCATGTTATTGGATGAAAGGATGTAATATTTGTGTGCAAAGTATTGTATCGGTGATCAGTTTAAAAAAAAAAAATCTTTCGACAGAAAAAAAGATTGATTATTCAAAATGAAAAATATATGATGTGGCAGTAAGCTTTTGTAAGAAAAAGAATTGATTTTAGAGCATTCAGTCATGAATCTTTTTGCAATCATTCTATTTCTACCTTCTACAATTTCGGACCCCTTGCATACATGTACTTCAATGGCATCTAAATCTATAGTCATACTTGATTTTATGTTTGGCACTTCTTTTTAGTCAGTGTAAATTCTTAAAATACATATAATGCTGAAGCTTTCAATTGTTAAATGTTATTATTGTGCAATTTGCCCTTTCTGTGCATTGAAGTGACAGACTCCATATTATGGAAAGTCATGGGTTCAGTTCTATTTACATGTACATGAGCTAGAAGATAAACCTATTGATAATAGAAATGAAAATTTTGATTTTTGTTTGTTTGTTTAAACAGCTGATTGAGAGGTAGATGTAAATGTTGATGAATCTTTCGTCATTTTTTGTCTTTTGTCACTTTTTCAGTGGTCGTCAGAATGTGTCCCTTGTCAATGATGCTGAGATGCCCCATGAAGACTTTGAGGTGGAGTTAAGGGATGTCTGCGCCAACAACAGCCTGGAGCAGATACTTGAAGACGAGGAATGGGTCGACGATGCTACGTAAGTCAGTCTGACGTCTCTTTAAGGTGGGAGAGGGGAGGCTGAGGAGAGTTTGGGAGCAGGCTAATTGTGCTAGGTGGAGCTAAAATGAAGACTGGATGGATAATTCTTCATAAGTAACTCTGACAATAGACTAGTTTACTAATTTAAAATATCCAAACTTTATGCATACTTGATAACTAAAAAATGTTCCCAGAGGCTTGTCCAACATAGCAACACTACTCATGCAAGATGGATTCTACCCATATAAATGTTACTTAACAGATGAATTGAATAGCTCATCCCCAAGTGTCCTTAGAAAAAAAAAAAACTTTCATAAATTTAAATACAAGCTATTGAAGAGCGACCAACTTTTACGCAATCATGAGATACATGTATACTAAAATCTTTGATTAAATTGGTAACATGCATATAGGACAGGGACCTTTGCCTTACCTTTTTTACTATAGCAGTTCAGAGTTTTCTTATGGTCAAAATCAATCAGTTTTCCCTCCCCCAATTGGCAACAATTATTCTTATTTTCCACTCCTACCTAGTTTGCAAAAAATAAACATGTTTATTAAATGAACCCATGTGAATGAAAATTGCAAAATTGAACCAAAAAAATTACTAATTTTTACACAAAAATAGTGATTATATATTTTAAACTACATGCCAATTTAGGGACTTTAATGATTAGTTACAATTAAATTGCTCTTATTTGTGAACAGCACAACATACTGTATTGGAAATAGACTCAATATTTTTGCTTTTTTTGCTCTTGTATAATGTACAATTCCAGCATTCTGGATCAAAAGATAATGCAAAAACGTCGCTAAAAGGAAACACTGTACTGCTACGGGTTAGTGAAAATTCATACATTGTACATGAAAAGATTGTCTTCACTCATACGACTCACGAATTCTGTGACCAGTTACACTTACATACTACATACAGTTTTTTAACTGATGTAGATTAAAATGCTTTTTTATGCAGAGGGTTGATGCCACACTGCATTGCAATTCTGAAGACATGCCATGAGCTGACAGAGAAGCTAGTTGCCATGACAATGGGTAACACCCATCACCTCAAGACATCAGAGAGTCTGTCGGATATCGTTGATGTGGCGAAGAGGATTAACCCAAGGTGAGAGTCGCATTAATTATTCTTTTTCTGATTTACATTTGATGCAGATGCAGATTGTAGAGCTAATCTCTAATACCCAGAATTATGTTTTAGAAAAATTCTTAAAGAAGTCCCTCCCAAAGAGCTTCTTTATATGTTTGTAAATCTTTATTTTTTTATTTTTGTAAATTTTTTGGTCTTTGCTGCTTATCTGCCTCGTATAAATAATAATATCATATTTGGCTTAAGTTCATGCAACATGTAGGTTAAGAGCTGCAAAATAAGAGTTAGATAGCAGGAAGCAAAGTAACAGCATTATTTGGTGGTGTCTGTTCACATCTGCCTGTTCTGCCGCTATTGGTAGCATATCCGTAAAAAAAGCAGCAACATTTGTGACTATTTTACTGATAAGTAGCAGATATGAATGGGCCTCTTTTCATTCCTCTCTGTTCGTAATGCCTCTATATATTCATAATAGTGTATGAACATTTACATATCTATGTTATATGCATGATACATGTATGTTTACATGGCTGTGCTCTATTCATGATATGTTTTGTTTCCTCCACAGGGTAGATGATGTGGTGAAATGCATGTACCCTCCAATTGATCCACGCCTACTCGAAGCAAGGTTAGTTCAATTCTTCTTCTCATCTTTTAATGTTGTACAGGACTCAACATTAACAGGGGTGTGGTGAACATGGATACCCAAATGTTAACTCTGGACTCCCAGAATTTTGGAATATAAATAGGGACCCCATGCACAAAACTGGGCGTTGTGGCGTGCGCCTGTAATCCAGCTAACAGTGGAAGTTATAAACTGATTCAGCGGACCCAGGTTCGAGACTGAGTCACGTCTTTTGGATGGTGACGTTAAAGGTCGGTCCTCAGACGTAAATAATCATATCTGAGTGATACACGTCTGTAGAAACCCAATTACACACACACACACACACACACACACACATACATTTGCACGCATACTAACCGATGACATTTTTTACAACCTAGAATTTAACCGCATAACCGATGACCCGTCTGAAATTTTGCTATACAACTGAGGACTTGTTTTCGTAACACTAACTGATGACCTCCCCCTATATGCAAAAGCGTGTAATTTGGGTCTATCTGCCAAGGTCTGCCAACCGATGACGTCATCGGTTCGCTGTGTGTCATCGGTTCGAATGTAAAGTTCATGCCTATGTCATCGCTTTAAATGGGCGCACAAGAGCACACACACTTACCCTAAAAATTTCAATGCAAGACCAGAAGAAAACGTAATGAGCAGCTCTGATTTTTAAAGTGGTATTGTATAGATCTTTGTTTGCATACATGAAGATGCAATTTCTTTGTTGTCCTTTATGATAATTTATATATGTGTGTGTATAATGAAATCTAACTTTGACTCAAAGAAGCCTGTCAAATGCTGAGAAGCTTGTTTTTTTCTCAGGTTTTGGATCATCAGGCTTTGTGATCTTTATGCCATTATGATAACATTTAAAACCCCATTTGACCCCTTGCAAAAAACAGGTCAGCAGCCTTATTGTTATCTCTTCAGCACCTTGTATTGGTGACCAAGCAAGCCTGTCAGATGTCCAGCTATGTGGAGTGGATTGATGGGTCAATCAAACAGATGGAATCACACTTGCAGGTCAGTGCCAACATTCATCATCGTCATCGTTATCATTATCATCATCACTACCTTCCTCCTCCTCCTCATCATTCATCATCAACATCATTATCATCACCATTTTCATTCTCATTCTCATCATCTTAGGGGGGGGGGTCTTCTTGATACTATTCTCTTTTTCAACACTTTTTCAGCTCTAAGAGCTTCCAGGTCTCCAAATTAAATGTTCTTTGGTCTCTATTTATGCCATATATGTATCTTTTCTTTGGTGGTCTTTGGTCGACTTCTCTTTATTCTTTCTTCTCCCTTGTTGCTAAAGCAGGTTTTACTGTATATATAACTTCATGAAGATTCTGTTCTTGAGTACATATAAATCATTAGTTCAGATTTCACAATCTTTTCTTACGTTGTTTCTGTACTGCTCGTATGTTCTCAGGTCTTACGAGATGCTGCCATCACCTGGGAGGCTACCTCATCTGTCACAGAAAATAACCAACCGCAGGGTGTCGTCCTCGGTGCCGTTGGACCCGCCCCTTCAGTAATTTCACTCTCTTCCTCTCATGTATAGAGCATCGCGAAATTTCCTCATTGTGTGGAAGATACAACCTCATGTGAGAAAACACTTTTGTAGCCAGTGCTTATTTGGAATCCATGTACATACCTGCTGTTTTTCCTTTGAAGCCGTTTGTCATGAGATTCAAACTTATTCAGGACAGGAATTATTGCAGGGGGAAATTGATCACATATTCTTCTTCAAATTGGCAACACTCGTATTTTTCCTTCATTGCTACGTCGTTCTTATAAAAAGTCATGTATGTGATATGGATATACATGTAAATGGACAAAAACTGTGTCAAGAAGATGAAAAATTGCCAGTTTTGTGCGGAAAAAACTGATTTTGAACATCTCAACATGTTGCCAATTTAAGATGTTAGAGCCTGCAGTATTGTCAGGGGATTCTTTTCAAAGAAAGTGCCTTGCTGTCACCATTTCATGTGATGAGTCCATCAGTTTCTAAGGTTTTGATCTTTTTCATGACTAAAAGCTGTACATGTAGCTACCATGTACATGTACATGTACCTATATACATGTATGTTCATGTTGAATCAAAGCACTTAGCATTGTTCCTGCGAAGCAGCTGCTTGAGAATTGCTTCCAAGATACACATCTCACTGACACTCCTACATCCCATTAATATCTACAAGCTTATCTGCACTAATCTGCAACAAAAAGTTGATTTCATGTAGAGGTCACTGCCTATGCTCAGTGTATAGCATCCATAGTGAATGGGTATTTTCACTTCGATAAAGTAATATTTTTGCAATTAATACCTGCATGTAGCACCTGACCTCATTATACCAGTATTTGCCAATTTTTTTTCACAAATACTTGCTCCGTATGTCATATTATTGTTTCATGGGAAACTGGGAAGTGACATGTAGATTAAGATAAACCTAAAAAGGCCGGGTTATTTTGGCACTCTCTCAGCCTGGGGGTGGATTCCACCCCCCCCCCCCCACCCCACCCATTGGATCTCGTCCATGGAGTGACAAAAATGTCTGCAACTTGGCACACATATAGAGTATCTTATAAAAAAAATAAGCCTGCAAAGTTTCATACATGTATGTATATTTCAAACGGTTTTTTGATTGTCGCTAATTGATTATTCACATATTTGCGAATTGACAATTCTGTATTATGTACTATACATATGGAAAAATGTCCATTTTTAAAATAAAATTTGGTATCAAAAGATGCCAAGGGCTCTAGCCCAAAAAGTCATGATAGCTTGTAGCATGAAAAAAAAAATATTGCATCGCATGTCGGGGGGGGGTGGATTCCGGCCCTTTTAGGGTTAAAAGTTTACTCTTAAAAGTATTAACGACTGTCGCGGTACGCTCAAATCAATAGTACAGAAGAGAGAGTGTTTCCCGAGGTATTGTATGTAAGTCATCTCTTTGTTTGCATTTTAAAAATATGCCTTAATCAGAGAGTACATAAACGTATGTGAAACTTTCCCTGGTAATTGTAAGGTTTAGAAGAAAAAAATAAAGATCTGATAAACATTCTATGGTCTAGATCCTGCAAGTCACAATCATCAATTGCTTTGCATATAATAAGAAGCTAAAAAGAAACATCAGAACTGCCAAACTTTATATATTCTTTTAACATTTATCCCCTTTTATATCATAATGTTTTTTATATAATATTGAAAGACCCCTTTGAAATATTGTAAGTTAACATGTCAAATTTCTTCTTTCTTCCATTGTGTAATATATCCTTTCAACCAAAATATTTGTAAATATTTATAATGGGACTTGTATAATGGGATTCAATATACAGTGAGATGAAAAGTTTACCACCATCATACATGTATGAGAGATTTATAGCTATGAAATGAAAAGCTTGAGGATTTATATAATGTTTTCATGAATGTGGTTTACATGCCCTTTAACCCTTTCAGGACAGGAATTATTTAAGGGCTAAATTGATTACATTTTGTTCTTCAAATTGGCAACAATAATATTTTTCTTTTAGTACTACAAAATTGTAATAAGGGGTAATGTCTTTGAAAACAATATACATGGTTAAAAGAATTGGCGAAAAGTTGAAAAAGTTGCCAATTTTGATAAAAAACAATGACTTTGAACCTCTCAATGTGTCGCAATTTAAAGATTTTAAATCTTATTCTCCTTTTCAAAATTCCTGGGATCAAACGCAATATTGTCATGTAACAAAAATGGACACAGTGTGTGCAGAAAATTTTGCTCTTTCTACTCATGTATCTGGTATATTTTTCAGGGCTCTGAATCAAAAGTTATTGAGCCCAACCACAAAATGTGGTCAATTGTCTCGAAAGGGTTAATGGCACTCTCAGTGTGGACATATTTGATACACCCCAAGCATCATACGTGCCTGTATAATACAATTTTGACCTTTAAAAGGGAAATCTAACCTTGATAGAAACACAGATTGATGAAATATTAACCAAATTTGAATAAGCTATAAGATAGTGATGAGAGGGATAAGTTACTAAGAAGGAAAGTGAAAATTCATATTTTCGTGTTGTACCCTATTACATCGCAGTGAAACCAATTTGCCAATAGTAGATTTACTGATCTCAGCCTTCAAACATTTGTTAACTTCCCTTTTTTGTCTGATTTTTGGGGGCAAGCTTACATGATGATTTCAAGATAGCAGTACTGCCTGTTTTGTGTACTTAATTTGTACTTATAATAATTTATGCCATATTGATATTGTTAGTCCTTTTAATCTATCACTAATTAACTAGTGTAAACTGGACCTACAATGTACACATTTCCCCCAGACATTCCATTTGAATTATATGAAAGATTGTACTTATTAAAAATGTTTAACATTGAATTGTAAATATGAAGAATATACTATTGTACTACATGTAGTTGATATAACCTAAGAAAAACTGAAATCCGTTTAAATTGACTTGTAATTATTGTTAAAGTAGAAGTATACTCCAGTTCAGAGTTTTCAAATATTCATAATTGGACCGATACCTTAAAATTTTTTCATGACATGCATGTGCATTATTGTAGAGTTATTATACATGTACTAATTTGCATTTTCCTGTTTTACATTTTCTTTTATTTCAGTTTGGATGTCGTGAAATTCTAGAAAAGGGTTTAATGTAGAATAATGTGTGTTAATGATAAAATGCTGTACATATTTTTTCTTTAAGTTTATAGCTGAATACTAGGTGTAATTGCATCTTCTTCTACATGTACATAATGATGAGTTTAGAATACTGAAGGGAATATTATCTTAATCCTTTTGTTGTACATTTGTATTTTTCTTTCTAGTAAAAAAGTATTATGTGGAGACTACTTGGTATCCCTTAAGTAATTATGTGTATAATGTGCATTGAGAAGTTTCTGTAATTACAATGACGAGTATCATAATTAACGAAACCCTCGGATCTGAAGGCCGAAGAGTTGAGGCAGACAGAAGCTTAGATGGACCGATGGAATTAACCCTTTCAGGACAGGAATTATTTAACCCTTTCAGGACAGGAATTATTTAAGGGGTAATTTGATCACATTTTGTTCTTCAAATTGGCAACAATAATATTTTTCTTTTAGTGCTCCATGGTTGTAATAAAGTGTAATATCTTTGAAAACAATATATAGTTATTACTTTTGTTGAAAAGTTGAAAAAATAGCCAATTTTGATTTAAAAAACAACGGTTTTGAACCTCTCAGTGTGTTGCCAATTTAAGGATTTTAAAGTTTATTCTTGTTCTTAAAATTCCTGGCATCAAACACAATATGGTCAGGCAACAAAAATGGACATAATGTGTGCAGAAATGTTTGCTCTTTCTATTCATGCATCTGATATATTTTTTAGAGCTCTGAATCAAAAGTTATTGAGCCAAACCACAAAATGTGGTCCATTGTCTCGAAAGGGTTAAGGGCTGAATCGATCACATTTTGTTTTTCAAATTGGCAAAAATAATATTTTTCTTTTAGTGCTGCATGGTTCTAATAAGGTGAAAATGTCTTTGAAAACAATATATGTGGTTGGTAATTTTGTCAAAAAGTTGAAAATTGCTAATTCTCATTTTTTTAAATTTCTGGCATGAAACACAATATGGTTATACACCAAAATTGGACACACTGTGTGCAGAAATTTTCGCTCTCTCTACTCATGCATCTGGTATATTTTTTAGAGCTGTAGAGCTCTGAATGCATAGTTATTGTGCCAAACCACAAAATGTGGTCAACTGTCTTGAAAGCCTTAATTCACATATACTTGGTCTTATGATTTGTGTTTGAATGAAATTTCAAAGAGTTACAGTGTATTGTATGTGTATATAACAATTTCAGATTTCTCTTTCTTTATGCTTTGTATATGCTTTATGACATTTGGAGTACTGAGATAATCACATATAAATGTATCTATATTTTCTTATATAGATTCTTTTCTAATGAATGCAATAAGAAAGTTATATATAGAGATATTCTATCAAATTTTAAGAAATTAACTTTTTTTAGCTGATTTGTTCTGTTTTGATTTTTTTAAAGCTGATATATTCTATTTTGTTTCTATTCTATAGTAGATGTAAATGGACAATTGACTGATTAGTATAGAAATACATATTTTCTGTATGTGATAGCATTTATAACCGGTAGATTGTGGGACCTAAACATATCATACATGTACATGAGTGCCTTGTAGATGGTCCTAAGGATAAGACACAATGATAAAGTCGTGTACTGGTCCGGGAACTGTCTGGAAGTTATTGGGAAAGGTTGATTATGTACAGTAGTTCATAAGAATAATTGTGTGTTGTGAGGTTTTGAAGTCATCACTATGAGAAATTGATTCAACCTTGTTGAAAAATCACATGCAGCGAATAGCACTGCAACACAGATATTGTTATTGGGAACACACACACACACACACACACCCACATACACACACATGTGACATCAAAGTTTGGTCCAACTTTTTGAGCTTTTTCTAGTCGTGTGTAGAATATGAGGGCATTTGAAGAGAAATCCTTTACAAAACGTGAAAATGCTAAATCTTCCACAGAATGAATGGAAAGAATGAGAAAGCTCACAAATAAATTTTCATCTTTACCAGTACTCGCCCACTTTAACTCTTTCAGTGCCGATGTCACATATATATATATATGACAGAGAGAGTTGTTATTTTCATTCACCAATTGCACGACCACAGGAAAGGTATATGGTGGTCAATGCATATCAAAATTTTGAGCAGAAATCAAGCATTCTAAATATATGATTATAATAATTATATCCTACCATAGAAATTCTCAGAGAAAATTGCCGATTTTTAAAAAGATATTACCTTATTTCAACATTAAACAATATTAAACAAAAATAATGGACAAAAAAGAAACTCAAATGTACATGTAACTTTCAATAATTCTATGCATAAAGTTGGGTAAAGTAATGTTTGGTATCTTAAGAAATGGTAATAAGTTTCCTACAAGTTTTGTACACAATATTATGTGAAATAATAGATGGTTAATGAAGTGCATACATTTGAAAAGTAAGCATTGATCACATTTGGGTAAAATTTTGAAGAGAGCTAAACCCCTTGGCACAGTGAGAGTTAAAAAAAGTAGATTTATTGCTTCCTAACCTGAAACCACACACAAGATTTCTTTAATATCTTCACAAAGTTAAAGTAACATCAATTGATATGATAGAAGTATTATGCTTATATAATTTCATTTCTAATACATATGTTATGCCTAACACACATTGTAATCTTGTCTTAATGAGAATGCTTTACAATGACTAGTTCTTTAATGGATGTTTCATCTTTTAATGTTATTGTGAAAATTATGTTTGAGAAATAATTTTCTATTAGAGAAACATTTCATAGTTTGAATTCTGCACTACTAAAAATATTATAATGAATAATACTTCTATGTAAGATTTCATTTCAGGAACTTTTCTTTTTATCAGAATTTGATGCAATTCTGCCATATCGGTGAAGGCTTCTTTTTAGCCAATGTCTTTGGCAATTTGTCTGATTTTATTTCATTGTTTATAGCAAAATTTGTAGACATTGTATTTGTGTAATAATTTTGTTGTGTGATAATTTTATAGATACTGCATAACCAGTAGATAATGCAAGCCAGTAAAATTCTAGACATTGGATTCTATGTTTGTTTTCAATTGTCCTTTTCAATGATGTGTAAATATGATCTGAAGTAGTCATTCCACACAACAAGGCCTTTTGTACATTGCTATTGACAACTACTTAAAAATGTAAAAAAAAAATCAACTAGAGTGACAAACGATGACCTTCATGTGATATTCATCTGTTAGTCTTGGGTTATTGTTGTCTCTCTGTATAGTTAACCCTCTGTCTGCAATTTCTTATTAATCAATAATTTGCTATTTGGTCCAATGCCAATTTTTCCAATGCCAATTTTTCCGATCCCCAGTTCATCTACATTCTCGATAAGGTCTTATCATCACTTTATGTACTTTACGTGACATTCTACATGTAGAAGAGCCTGCTGCACATCTGTAGGCTGCAAAATTTGAATTTCAGACACCCAAAGTCTAAGGGTATGTACTATCATGAACAACAGTGAAAAAGTGTGCGTAGAGCTTTGCCAAAATACATTGATCTTTCCCACTACAGTGGAAACTCGGTATAAAGAGATCTGATATAACAATATTCCTGATATAACAAGGTAATATTCTGTTCCCAGCTCTTTATATTCTATTGTTTTTTTGAACCTGATATAACAAGATTCCTGCTATAACAAGGTAATTTTGATGGTCCCAAGGACCTTGTTATACTGAGTTTCCACTACATAAAGCAATTGTAAATCTTCACCACTTTCTTGAATATGATTTGCAAAATGCATTATGTAATGTCATCCATTTTCTTCCAAAATCGCTACTTTCAAACAAGCCTTCTCATGCCTATTTGAATGAATGAATGATTGATTACAATATAGTATACATTTGAAAAAAAAATCTTTGGTAATAGGACACCACTAGATAGCAATATTGCTAGTAGGGTGTGGCACCCTTAAGACAAATATGAATAATACACTTACATAATAAATGGATTACATTACTTGTAAAAATATTCTGACATAAAATAGAGTAGCTAATATCTACACTAGACAAGTATTTGCTAGTACTTGAACATTGCATCTATGTTTAGTGTGCCCGTTTTTTTTCTCCAGATGTTTGCACAGGAGTTGTTACAAAGAGATACATTAAAGTTCTTTTCTATTCTATTTTTGACACTGTTTGGTTATATAATTTGTAACTTGTAACTTGTAAAGTCATTTGAGTGAGAGGAATACCTTGAAAAGCAGATCAGTGAAGTTTGAATAAAATTGAGAATGTGAGGATCATTAAACATGGTGTTTGCTCTAGGAATATCAAATCGGCCGTTTCACTCATCTGCATTCGATCTGCCAGTTTTCTGAATCTTCCCCTTAAGAGCTTCACACTTTATCATCATGGTCATAATTGTCGAAGGCCCCCCCCCCCCCCCCCCCCCCCCCCCCCCCCACCCAACAAAAATTTGAGCAAGGTATTCCTGGAAGAGAGAGAGTAAAAAAAACTATGTTCCAAATTTCTGAAATCTTGGTGGCCACCACCTCATGAAGTGGATGTGTGTGGGGTTGGGATCACCCCATTCACTTTTGTGATCATAATAGCTCCATTTAAATATAGTTTTTCTTTTATATTTTTTAGTAAAGTTTCCACATATTACACTGTACATACATGTACATGTACATGTATGTAAGCAAAATTCCTGGGCCGGGATGTCAATTCCATCTTACAACCTGTGAGTGTAAAGCAAAATGGTCAGCTGTGTGTGCACAGATTTATAGGAACCTCGCTGAGATTGCAGTTCAGACTTTCAGGGAACTTCTGCTCAGACGGAGATGACCAGTAGCTCTAACCAGTAGCCATTCCTTTCAGATATTCATTATATGCGTAGGAAATTCTGGATGGAACATCAAAATATCTGACACATGTACCTTTTAATACAAGTGGAAGAATTCAGAGACAAAAAAGTAAGTTTTATTACAGTTTCCCTTTTTGCTACCACAACAACACATTGCCTTTAAACATTAATTTCTAAAGAAAACTCAATCAGGACACACAGACAAAAAAAGTTACAGGTAACAACAATTTGTTTATTCATATATACTATGTATGATTCATTCCTATCAAGTGTGTAATATATTTGATATCAATTTGGTTCTTTTTGATAGAGCACCAAAATCACTCTATCAACTTAATATTCATAAAATAATAACAAATGACACAATTATTTTCGGATCTGCTATATAAAAGATATCTCCATCAATATCATTTATATCCCACCTCATTTCCAAGTAAGATATACATGTACATGTACTGTACATGTAGCATATTTTCAAAATGTTGTCCCATCACACATTTGGATTACCATTATATGCCTGTTTATTTGGGTTTGTGCAAAGTGGTTTTCTCATAATCTAAAAGGAAAGAAAAAAAGTGATTCACGTTATCATGCAAAGAAAACCAACTTTTAGGGAAATAACAGTGTAGGTGAAACAATTTTTCTCTTGATTTTCCACTATTGTAAGTAGTCTACGGAAACAGTAATTTGGCTGTAACCTGGTAGAAAGCATTAAAAAAAGAAAGAAAAAGAACAAATCAAAGAAAATACATATACTGCTATTCTGCTAAAATTTAAACCCGACCCTGGGTCTAAAGTCTCGAGTTTTAACAAAGGAAGATAGACCAATGTCTAAGTTTTTGTTTTGGTAAACAGGACTTTAGATCAAGCGTTGGGTTTACCAAAACTAGTAGAATACATGTACCAACCAAAGGGTCTGATCTAAAGGGCCTACCAGAAAAATAATATTAAAATCCTGGCATTTGAGGCATTTGAGAGAGAGAAAGAGAGAGAGAGAGAGAGAGAGAGAGAGGGAGAGAAATTTCTAACCTAAAAGATTATTCAAACATATGTGAATATAGCATATCAAAGAATTAACATCATGACCTTGCCAAATATGTGGACAGTGGTTAATCTGTAAAACTAAAGCACTCATGGGCATTGAAGTTCATTAGAGGATACATGCATTTCATATAAACAATTGAAATTCTTTAGCAGTATCCTTATCTTTTAAGCTTTCCAAAATTCTCCTTCCTTTCTGCTTGTCAAGACAGCATTAGTTTATGAACGACATTACATGTACATTCTGAAATGCATGGGAAATTGATATTTATCAAACCAGGGGCCTGTAACATAAAGAGATAAATCAATCTTACGATTGATATCAATCGTAAGTCTATGGCAAACCATGTACTGAAGAGTTACAATTGATCTTAAGATTGATTGTATCTCTTTATGTTACAGGCCCCAGATTATAACTATGATATGAAGCTATCTTTTACAATTGGTATAACAGGAGGATCATATGTCATACATGTACCTCAGAATAATACATTAATAAAAACCCAAACAAAGTTGATTTGATTATCCTGTCTCTTGAGCCCACCGCTATACGATTTTGGAAGAAAATACAATAGCATAACATGTAAATATAAACAGTCAAGCACATAAAATATGTTTGACTGAGGTTCTGAATAGATATATAGATATTAAAATCGAAATTATGGCCTATTACAAACCTTCTGGTTGGAGGAAATGCTAAATCCGCTCTGAATCGTAGTGACGTCAGAGCAGTCCTGCGATTGTCTACGATTTGAAACTGATTTGGCCCTTATTCCTGATACAAGGCAGACATTGCACGAAATTCCTATGTTGAGTATTCATATTATCATTCAGAACCTCAATCAGGTAGATTTTTATTTGTTAAAATGCCTATATTTCATGCCATTGCGATTTATTTAAAGTTTATTTATAGTGTGCCGTGGGCTCAAGAATTACAGTGAAATGAACATTAACGATCTCCTGACCATAAAGACCACATTTTCAGGTCCCTTGAGTGTTTCCTTTTTTCTTTAATTTAATCTAAACAATGACCTTCTTCATCATTAAAAGCAGATTTTTTAAAACTCAGTAATAACCTAAAAACTCATATTTTTCCACTTAATAGATATGTGACCAGGGGCCCGTTGCACAAAACTTGCGTTTGAACGCAACTCAGGAAAATCAAACGCAACTTTAATTTCAGCCAATCAGAAGTGCGCATTCAGGACTTGCGTTTGATTTTAAGAGTTGCATTTAAATGCAACTCTTTGTGCAACAGGCCCCAGATGGCTCAAAACCACATACTCATACATGTAAGTCGCAAATCTGACAACAGGGTTTATGGAGAAAAAAGTGATTTCATTTGAATAGATGCTATTGATTGTATTAATTGCTTTTACATAGTTTGTCATTTGAGTGTGATCTCATGGAAAAAATGACGAGCGATATATAGAATTGAAAAGCTTGGAATTTTTAGTATAAACAATATACAAAGCTTAAAAAATGATTTCCAGCGATTTGGTAATTTGAGCTAATAGGTCATGTATGTATATACATATTACACCATAAGAAAAGTTCCATATGAAAAGATGATTGGGTCACTCTATATTGTAATTAAACAGATGAATGAAAAATACAAGTACATGTATTAACAGGTGTTACGTCATTTGAACAGCTTAGGAGTAATAAATAAAAGAAATCCCGTAAGCTATCACATGACTACCATGAAAGAACATTGCATACTCTAAAAAGTGATTATGACTACATATGACAAAATCGTGGAAGAAATTTCATTTCATATTGTCATGAGTTTTGAAAAATTTTAAGCACTCCTGATTTTGAGGTTCGGTGGGTCATATGACATTGGAGACAAAAGATGGCAAAAAAATCAAATATCGAACACGTTTGGGACAGTCATGACGATTTTCTTAAATGCTGATGCTGAAAATTAAACCTTTCTGTATCTCAAAAGGTTAGCAATGCCCCATAAAGTTACACTGTCATTATGATACAATCCTATAGCAGAGGTGACATAGTTGAGTGGCTTGAAAACTTGGCCCGGAGACGCGAAGGTCGTGGGTCCAAATACGCGTAGGCTCTAATGTTCTTCTACAGTGTACATGACTTCATCTACTGTTGCCACTCTGTACACAGGAGTGACCTGGCTAGTTGTTCAAAGGCCCACTGTACTGCTATATGGCCTCATAGTAAACATACATGGAGGTGTCATGGTATAGTGGTTCATTCACTTGACTCTCTATTAAGGGGTCGGGGGTTCATATCCCAGCCTGGCACTAACGTCTTTTGGCAAGACATTAATCCACATTTGCCACTCTCCACCCAGGTGTAAATGGGTACCTGATATGCCAGAGCGCTACATATTTGGCCGCTCGGCTATGACAGGGGTAATAATGTTGGAGTGCCATGAGCGTCGAAACGTGATGGACCTGAGCGCTATACAAGAAGCCACCATTACTATTATTATCATACATGTATAGCTGAAATACATGTAGTGCGTGAGAGCATTACTGTGGAAATTTTTGTGCATTTCCATGGGAGGAAATTTGCTTAAAAATAATAACATGCAAATATTTCTAAGTACTCTTTTGCCCATGAGCCTATCGCGTAGGCGAAATTAAAAATATGTGAACTTCACCTTACTCGGCTGATCGCAAAAGATTAATTGAGTGAAAATGTCCACTTTTATAGTAATATGATGACCATTGAAAAGATAACTGTAAGGCCTTTTTTTAAATGATGTTTGTTTAATCCATATTTTTTACAATATTTCCATATTCCCTGGATAAAACAATCATGGAAATCAGGAATTTTCATTCTCTAAGAACCAATCCCATTTACCATTTCACCAAACGTGTTATACATGTACATGTACTTAGAAGATGGTATTATGGATTTTTGTTCTTCATCCTAGATGATTACATGTATATCCTTTTCAATATCCTCAGACCCCGTATATGGCCATAGGCGTACGGGCACATTTTCTCGAGGGAGGCTGACACCTTTTACCCGAATATCAACTTTTCAGCTTCTAATATTTTGCAAGCGAGAAGGGAGCAAGCAAAAATCTTGACACTTTTAACAGTGAAAATGACAAAAGTTACCTATTCGGGCACATCACTACCCTGAATAGCCTGAATATGAGGTGGCAGTTGCCCAAGTATCAGTAATTTCAAAATCCTTGGGGGGCATGCCTATGTCTATGGATCAGACAGAAAGCAATCCTTCCGTAAAGAATCCAGTCTTTTCCAAAACCATCTGCCATGTTGAAGTCTACTCTTTATCTCAAAAATCACACTTTTGTTCCTGCACCCTTTCCATAACTTCCAACATACTTGATATAATGTGTCTGACCTGCGTACCGACAGGCAGGTGTCAAACGCTGGGATAAAAAAAAAACGGTCCACTCATCACTCCCTGTATGCATTTACAAACGCACCCAAAGGATCGCTGATACACAGTTCAACATGTCTGAAATCACTACAGGGTAATGAGGGGGGTGGGACTAGGCAAGGCTACGCCACGTAAGAGTACTCGTCGGCTTTCGAAGTCCGCTCTAAGTACTGCTTGTCGATGAGGGCCTCGATGCACTTCTTGATCATGCTGACGCTGGGTGAGAAACGAGACTTGGCCTGAGAGATAACCTGCAACAAAGCAAAATAAATTACGACTTTACTTTATTATCAACAGTTCGCCGTTCCATATTATAAAATGGGTTCAAGAATGTAGCCAATCAGATGCGCTGAAATGAGTCACGTGTGCGCTCTTTATTTTTCTGCTAACATGCAGGGAGTGCAAAAATTGCGCAGCAAAAAGTGATAATGCAAGGCTGAGATGCGCGTATGCGTACCGCTAAGGCGTACAAACCTAAGATGCCATGAAATGTGCGTAGTTTCATATGGGAAGGCCATGGCAAGGACTTTGATGCGCACACTGACACACACATTATACTTTTTGACTGCACTTAATGTGATGTCATAAAGGAAAGCAAATGGTGGCCTCCTTGACTGTGCGATTCTTTGCATTTTGGTGGGGTTTGTAACCATTTTTCTTACTTAATATTCAATATTGTAGACCCGTTTTATAAAACAAATAATTCATGTTTTGTGGCTCGAGCATTAGTGATACACTGCACTCAGTTAAGTCAAAATGAGACGGATATAATGAACTCGACAAGTCTCGTTCATTATCCCATTTTGACTTAACATTCATGCAGTGCATATTCACTAATGCACTCGCAAACATGCATTATTTGTATACTATCAAACTCAATACTACCAAAACTCATTCCTGCCAAGGGTCTTGAGATGGAAGTAGTAGCCGAGCCAATTACACATCTAGTTATTTACTTTCCATGTTTTTATTGGTTTTATTTATCATCAAGAAAACAGCAAATCACTGCAATGTGCAATGCAAATCTCCTTTTAAAGTTAAACATGAAGAATAATCAGCTAGTTGATTCCGGTCGCTCATCAGGAAGAAGAAAAAAAAGCTCCAAAACATGATTTACATGTTGGCATATTCACAATTAAGGAATAAAGCAATATTTCTGGGAAATCTTGAATCAATTTAAATACATGTATGAGTGCCAGGTACCATAATATTTTAAAAGAATTTTCTATTTGATATCACAGAGATAACTAAGGCAAAAATTTGGCACACTTTCACTTTCAAAATTACTCTGCACAAAACTAATACTGAATGATGATGATGGTGTGGAAAAGTTTGTTACAAAATATTATGCCAATTACCAACGGTCTACTGGACTTCGTACATGGAAATTTGTCATGAAGGTTATACATGTATACATGTATGTGTAGGAAAGTACAATAATTATAATTTTTAACATTTTCTTAATCTGGTTAGTCTATTTATCAATAAATGTCTCTCACTATTATGCATTGATTCTCTTACCTCTTGTATGAGTATATCGTGCTTGAGTTTCTTGCATGCTTTCATTGAGGTGACAACTGCTGCTTTTAGATAAGACTTCCTATCTATCTCTCTCTCCCTCATCTTTATACCTTGTGTTTATTTGCTTACCTCTTGTATGAGTATATTGTGTTTGAGTTTCTTGCGTGCTTTCATTATCCTAACGATTGCTGCTTGCAGATAGAGCTTCCTATCCTCGTCTACTGCGTTATGTGTTTGTTCCACTTCTTGCTGCAAGTCAATATCAATGAAAATTATCAAATTATCAATAGAGTTTTTTTTTTTTTTTTTTTTTTTTTGGGGGGGGGGGGGTACATTTTTGAGAACCATATGTTATGAAATTTCATACCAATTTCTGGAACCCAAATACATGTTAAAGAGCTTGAACCTTCAACTCCTGACTGAACTGTTGTAGGAGTTGCAGCGGCAAGAGAGCACTATCATGGGGTACTGTCCCAAACATCTGCTCTATCTATGGACTTAAATCATCATACCCCCCCCCGACTGTAAAACCTTCAAACACCTTCAAAATTCAATTCAATTCAATTCAATGGTTTTCTCATGTTCTCATCGCAGCAGTAATGATGCTGAATTGTGAAAATATTTACAGAGTAAAAATGAACATCAAAATACATCAAAATGCAAGTTTCAACAAAAAACATGTATAGAGTAACGGGATATAAGAACGACATAACAATAAAACAATAAACAAATAATGATTTAATATTCACATATCGCACTTTGAAGGTAAAAAGGATGTTACTAGACAATCACACAGATAGAGTAAAGTGGACAGAAAGGGAAAAACAGAGAGAGAGAGGGAGAGAGACAGAGAGACATAGAGAGAGAGGGGGGTGTAAGTATTTACCTGAGGGGGATCTCTTTGCACAGCTGTTGTAATCTTGAACTTTGTCCTCTTGTTGGAGTATGCAAGATTCAGCGTGAAGCATGTGTTCTGTGTGATTGGACCCTGGATGGGAAGATGCATGGATAAGAAAATATGAAATTATACTTCATGCTTGAAGAGAAGGTCGAGTTCTGGGAAAGGTGAAAAATGATCTGTGAGCTTTCCCATTCCTTTTACGTCAGTTTGGAGGAAAATCATAGTAGAAATGTCCCCTGAAAAGGATTGCTCTTCAAATGCCCTCATATTCAAAATATGACGAGAAATAGCTGAAGTGTTGGGGCCGAACTTTCAAGCCACATGTGAGTGTAGTCCCATATACCCATTTCTGTGTGCAGTGCATGTGACTTTCAGAAAGACTGAGTCAATTTCTTATCATTCAGATTCAGATTCAGATTCAGATTCAGATTCTTTTTATTGATCCATATTTTTAAAAAACATAGAAATATGCCCTCCACTGGCAGTACATGAACAAAGTATTACAATAGAGTTACAATATAATAAATACCCACTTATGACATATAAATAGCATCCAAATTAAACATAAAAAAGAAATATAAACATCTGATAAATAAACATGTAATGCAATAAATTATATGATACAGAATTAACAAACTGTGAGCAGAGAGAGGAGAGAAGAGACAATGCGGGGCGGGAGAGGTGGAAAGAGAATATAAACAGAAAGTGGGCATGATGAATGAGGGGAAAAGAAAGAAAGAGAATTTGAGATAGAAAGGGATTTAGACAAAATAAGATTGACATAAGTACAAAGCAATACCTGCATTAAAAACAATATATAATAATGATGAATACATCTAAAACATCTAAAACAGACCGGCTTTGTGGTGCGTGGCATACAGGAAAGGACAGAGGCAAGAATGGCCGGAGCACGAGGACGGAATATACGATATGAAATTTGAAGTTTGAGTTGAACTCATACAGTGACAAGACACATTAATGGGTTATTATCATCAACATTATTATTATTATTATTATTATCATTATTAATATTATTAATTATTAATTATTATTATTATTATTATTATCATCATCATTAGTTATTATCATTAATATTATTATCATTATAATTATGATGATGATTGTTATTATTATAATTATTATTATAATAATCATCATCATCATCATTATAATTATCACTATGATGATGATGATTAATATTATTACTATTATTTTAATTATTATTACTGATACTATTATTATTATTATTATTATTATTACTACTACTATTATTATTATCATTATTATTATTATCATTATCATCATCATCATTATTAATATTATTATTATTATTATTACTATTATTATCATTTTATTATTATAATTATTATTATTATTATTATAATTATTTTAATTATATCATTATCACAACTATCAACTAATCATCATCATCATCATTGTCACTATTATCAATTAAGGGTTGAATCGCTGAAAGACAGGGCAAAAGTGTCAGCGTCTAACTTTGACATTATACATGTGAATTGCATTCGGTACAAAGGATTGTCTGAAGCGACAGCGGTTACACTTAGGTACGCGAAGGCGAATACCTGAGCGGTTAAATTCAAAAAGATGATGTAATGGATGTGATGAGTCATTCATTATTGTATGTATTTTGAGTATGTATTTTGAGATGATACCAAAACCTCACAGTATACACCAATTCTTATGTAGACATGTTCAACCTTTCCCAATTGCTTTCACAATGTAACCGCATGACCAGAACTCAAATTTATCTTTAATTGCTTATGAATAATGAAACTAAGTTGAAGTATGAGAAGTGATACAATTCAAGACTTTATTTTAAATGTCCCTAAATTAAATATTTCATCTTGATGTCTAACCCATTGAAGAAGGGTCACTGTCTTGGAAAAGTTGTTGTTTGGGGATAGTTTTCTGAGGGGGTAATTACCTGGGGTAATTACCTGGGGTAAGTGTTTTACCATACCAAAACATTCGATTTTGATCAATTCATCATTAATTTATTTTCCCTGGATTACGTGCTCACCATAGTGCTAACTATACCACAGCTATTTTGTTAACTTTTTCCCTCCCTGGCAATCCAATAGTTCTATCATTTCACTCTATACAGCTGTTTATTCTGAATAAAAGAAACCTCACCTCATGGTTCTGTTCTATGAATTTGGTATCGACGAGAGACTGGACAGTTTTACTAAGCTCCTTCTCATTGATGAGTGAGCTATTGACAAGCTCTGAATACTGGACAGTATCTTGATTATTGAACATGAGTAAGACAGCCATCTGAAAGGTGGTGGTAGTCACTATGTAAGGCTTCTTCAAGTAGTTCAGCTTCAGCTCACCTAGAAATGGATGAAGACATATGTGACTTATGTAAAACGAGACACTTTTGTGAATTATTAATGACAGGTGTTATCGCAGCAAAAACCTTTCACAAATTACAAGATCTAAATGTTATTTTTCTATCATTTTGTGGCATAACACGAATCTGGGCCCCATTTCATGAAACTTGTTATTGCAAGTGCAACAGATCTATGACAAATGTGCTCTAAGCCAATCAGATGCTCTGACTTCAGTAGCTTATAACAGTTATCGAATGTGTTACTGATAACAAGTTTAATGAAACAGGGCCTTGGACCACTAGCAAATTCATGTGAAAATATATAGTTTCTATTTCTACTTTCCAGTATTTGTGTATTACTAATAGACACAACAGTTTATATCATGCGAGATTGGAGAGTTTTACCAGAAGAAAAAGGACAAGAGTGCTATATGAAAATAATATTATTACATGTATAAGACGATGAGCAGCTCCTCTACAAGAAGCTGGATATTTTACCAAAAGGAAATGAACAGCATTTATCACAGGACACAAATATCAATGCAACTGGACTCATATACCGGTATACAAATAGTCGAACCAACCTATACATGTGTACAGAGACTACCTCTCTTCAACAATGACACGCTGGAAATTCCTTGTACTTTAATAATAGTTTACACTCAAGAACTACTGCTCTCTCTGTGTAATATATTATATCATTGTAAATCATTGGCAGTTCCTTTGATTTGAACCATAAGACTTTCATTAGGAGAATCTTCTCACCTGTACACAAGTGATGTAGCCATGTCAGCTTCCTGCCTGGGAACTTTTCACTGTAGAAAATTTCAAACTGGAAAAGAGAATATCAAGGAAGGAACAGTTTAAAATTCAGTAACACAGCTTAAACAAATCGAGTACTGTAAAACCAGACATTTTCGTGAAACTTTTACGAACTTCTCGAGAGGTTGAGATTCGCGAAAGTTTCATGCCGCAAAATAATAGAAACACATTTGAAACAACATAAAATCATTGCAATTGATGAAAGTTTCTCACTGCGAAATTGGTTGTTTTTAACAATTCGCTAAATCTCTGGTTTTACGGTAATCTTAGACACATTATCATTCAACGTTATACAAATTTCAAAGGAATTACATATTTGTCCAAAGGAAGCCATGGTCATAGAGATACTGTCCAGGGGCCATTATTGGGCTGGTAATCGTTACAAAGAGTGATTTTCCTCGAGGTTTAGTTGTCTGGAGTAGGGGGGGGGGGGGTTAGTTCTTCAGGAGTAGTTGCCTGTTGGAGTAGTTCTGTGGGGGAAGCAAATAAAGTGTACCTATCTACCCTTAGGGTAGATGAGCCCCTTACTAAAATTTTGAAATTTGGGGGGTCTTGTCTAAGATCTTGGAGGCCATGTGTCCTGAATGCCTAATAGCGTTGAGCTGTGCCTAGGCTGGTACATGTACACCGTACATGTATTTGGCAGTCCATGTGTTTGTTGTCCTATAATAACCATTTGGTGATTGTTTATTTATTAGATGTCTTTTGAAGGCTGGCAAGGGACTTTTTCAATTTTTTTGCACAATACTGTAAATGGGACTAATAATTTATTATTTCATGAGTTTAGGAAATAAATACCAGTAGACAAATTTAAAATGATTTCATAGTAATCCTTGTGGTTGCATTGTGAAACGGAAAGTTCTCCCAATACTCAAATATTACCTCTGAATTGATCTTACCATTCTGACACTCTTCTCAAGCTCTTGTGATATTGCAAACGGTGTGAGAGCGGACTGACCTAGGGGCCATGAACCAGTCTGGAAAAAAACAAAAACAAAAAACATAATATGTGTAAACAATAAAGATATACTGCAGGACAAGACTTTGAAATAAACGCAAAACAACAAAATCTGTTTACAATTCTATCTGTCGATCCCTAATCTTTCATTCATTATTCTTTCATTTTACCCACTGTAAGAACAAAGACATATCATTTGACTCTTTCTCTCTCCCTCTCTCTCTCTCTCTGTCCCCTCCCCCCTCACTCCCTTTCTTTAACTTGATTTACATACTGTATACGCCATAAATTTTGCGGCCATACAGTTTTGCAAACAGGACTAGCCAGATTATTTCTCGTGTGGTTGACTTCGCGATTCTCAGATAAACAAATAGCAATGACCATGTACTTTCGTAAAGCTAAGTTGTGAATTTCTGATCATGAGACACTAATTCAACTGACATCTTACATGTATATTTGCAATACTTTAGCATGTTGATAAATTTTCGAACCAATTGCGATTTGCAAAATTCGTGAAAATAAAACCCCGGCGAAATATATGGAGTATATAGTTCATCAAAACTTTTGTTCACAACTAATCTTTACGTCATTATTCCTTCTTTCTACAATGAACTATGGACCACATTAAAGGTATCGTACAGTAGTGGGAAAGGTGGCGCTTTGGATATTTAACTACTTTGTCAGCTGGTATGGAAATTATTACATATACTGTTGTGAAATGATTAATTTCGAAAATAGGTGATCTTGTTTGAAGAAAAATGGTTTAGAAATGGCTAAAATGTCCAAAAAAATAAGCATCGAATTACAAGCGCGGTACTGCGCTTGTAATTTGATGTGAAAACAGTGTGTGTAACAAGTGTGTACGAACCACTATGCGCCGTTGAGCCGGGAGCGTCGGGGTAGGTGGTCCTTAGCGAGGGTATAAGGTAACCGTTGATATTCGATCATTTGAATTATTTTACTGAAAATCACCGGAAATCATGAATAGAATACCGGATTATCTCACTCATGTATCTTTTTATTGAAGCCGAACAATATGAGACTATATTTGAGCAGTTTCATGCCAACTTTCATTTTGCTACCACTACTGTTTATTACCTTTAAACTATTAAATCAAAACTCAAAGCACATCTTTTTGTTTAATTACTCATCTTAGTTGTAAGCACACCAGGAGCTCTTGCAGCGCAGTAGAATATCCATAGTTTCTTCACTTTACAAATTAATATTATTATTTTCATTATCATTACAGGGTTCAAAACCCTGCCACGAATGTCCTTTGACAAGACCTTACTCGACAAGTAAATGAATACCTGGTACAAGAAATTCCTGGAATACTTAAGCACACTTTCACTGAAATTCAGCTAAAACCGGTGTAATAATAGTATTCAGCTCTTTGTATCCTCAGGCGAAATGCTTTATGAATCCAACTACCGATACCATCAGTATCATCATTACTCACTGTGAGGACATAGATAGAAAAGTTGATTCCGAGGTCTGTTTCTTTCTCTTGGCAAAACTTGGCAAACTTGTTATTGAGATCGTCACTGACGCCCATGTCTGTGAACATCCGATGAAGCTTGTTTGTGAACTCATACCCACAGGCTTGCTAAAAACAGAAAAGAACAAAAAGATGAGATCAAATAAGTCAAAACTGAATCAGAGGAGAAGGCAAACACGATAAAAGAAGTACAAGCAAAAAGTAACAAAGATGAACTTTAAGTACACCTTTTGGTCTTGAAATCCAGTATCGATTGTTCAGTAACAGAACACATTAGAAATTCTGACATTGTTCGTAAACAGGCAAACGTGTATGAATGAAGAGAGAGAATTAGAGAGAGAGACGGAAAGAGAGAGGGAGAGAGACAAAGAGGCAGAGGGACACTGAGAAACAGAAACAAAAGGGAGAGAGAGAGAGAGAGAGAAAGATGGTAGAACATCTTACCTTGAGTTTGTTGATCATCGACTCCTCTGCATCCATAGATGTTGATAGACCATGTATTAATCTCTTGGCTAACATACGTGAATAGAACTAGAAATGGAATATCAGATAAGGAAAATCCTATCTCAGTCCATAGTAAGTACATGTACATTAACATAACAAGTTTGTAAATATATGGTGTGGCAATGGCTGACATTTTGCATCAAACATGTATATAAAAACAAAACAAACAAAAACAGAACACATAAATAAATGTATTCATAAGCACATAAAATATAATTGCTTTCAATAATTTTGGTAGTTATTGCAAGCAATCTTAAGAAGTGTTTTTACCTGAATTGCTATTTTCTTCTCCACTCTTGCATACATCTGTATGTAGATTTTTAAAAAGAATGTTCTTAATTCTGTAAATTTATTTACCTTTCATTAATGTATGACTAACAGCTAGAAATTTTTTTTTGAGAAGCAACAAAACAAAAATAAATAAAGCGATAGCATTTCTAAAGCGCTGAAAAACATCCTAATTCAGCATAAGGGTTATAATAATCTTGGCAATCTCTTGTCTTGCAGTTTGGGGTTAAGAAAATGACCCTATTTCAGAATTGTGATGACCTTTTGAACTTTCTGCACCCTACTGATAAATGTAAATTACATTCTTCCTTGTTTACAAATTTTGGCCCAAGAAATTACTCCATTGTTGATTTCTTGTAGATTTCTTCCATCCTGCAAGCTGCAAATTGTCAAGCTAGTCAGTTACACACCTGCCTGTGTTAATTTCAGTAAAGAATTTCCTGTGTAATGTACAACCTGTCAATCAAATGGTACCTTTCATGATCCTCGACCTAGTTCTCTCTTAATCTACTTCTATCTTGAAGTTCACAGATGACATGACGGATGTATGACATTTGCTCCTGCGAAAATTGCTCTGGTCTATGCCATGCTAATGCTAATCCTAAACCTAAACCTAAACCTAAACCTAACCCTAACCCTAATCATAATCTTCACATTTGACCTTTCGAGATATGGACTGTGGAGCAAATGTCGCAGGAGCAAATGTCGGCACCCCGATATGACAAATGTTATTTTCAAGTAAAGTGGAGGACAGGCCCAATAGACTGAAGGTCCATACGACAGACAGCCCACAAGATATTTGATCAATTTTAATGAATAGGAACATAAAACAATTTTGGGCCGAGTCTTCATATGAAAAATATAAAACAATGCTCTTACCCTCTGGAAGATATCTTTGTCATCAATATATCTGAAGACCAGAATGCATTGCCCCAACCTGTCATCTAGTTCTGATTCGCTGCTACCTTTTGAACTCTTCTTCAGTAGTGCATCGCAATGTCTTGCCAACTTTAAAGGGAATCAGCAAATACCAGATGTTTTATACTTTTCATAATTTTATTCTCAAATAAGGAAAAAATGACACAATATATATTATGCGCCACTACATTACATACGTGTAAAAAAGGGTAATGAAACTTGAAATTTGTGGTTAATGTCTTAAAGCCCACTACTTTGGGAATAAATTACAAATGTTTCCAGAGTAAATTCTTTTCCTTGTTCCAGTACATACTAGTTAATAAAACTATTGTTATGCCTTCCTTAAAAAAAATAATGTCCAAATTAATAGAAAAGTAGCTTGTTCAAGGTTAACAAGGTTATTTGATTGTCAAACAAGTGAGTATCAAAAGGTAAACAACTCTAAATGTACATGTACTAACACTGCTGGATCCAAGAATCTTTGCTTGGGGGAGGGGGTCTCAAAAAAACTTTGACATGACAAAAGAGAAAGGAAGGTTCTTAAGGCAATAATTAAAAATATAAGAAAAACAAAAGGTTTTCACATTTTCACCTCATGGAAAATGTCACCAAAAAATCTCTAGCAAGAAAAAAAATAAACAAACAAACAGAGTTCTCACATTTTTCTGAGGCGTAATTAAAAAAAGCATTTCAACTTGTCCCCGCGACTGACTACAGAAACAAATTTTGTACATGTGCTTGCAGAATAAAAAATTATCAACTTACCAACTCTGGCGATCTACATGAACTGTGCTTAGGGGACAACTTCTTGTTCACTACTGATGAGCATGCCTACGAGAGAAAGAGAGAGATAGAGAAAGCAGAAACGTGATTCATTAACTAAAAAACCATGAATCAGTCTCCAAAATTCATTATTTTTGTGTATTTTTGAAAATTTTCTACTGATCTACTGATGTAATACTTCTACTTTAATCAACAGCATGTAGAACCACTCTATTTTCTGTATTTCATTTTGATTTTAATTTTTTTGCATTTTGGTGATTTTGTACACACCACGATGTGCACACCAGTATGATTTTATATGTTAAACAAGTAGCGCATCCACCAAAACAAATGTGCATGCGCATACAAATTAGGGTCATTTCAGGGTCATTTTACCATGTACTAATTACGAACTGACTTATTATCTAATGTTTTTCAGACCTTCCCCAATCTGTTCTTTTTTTCATTTTTCTGCATTTATTCATAGTAACTTGCTATAAAGATTATATTTATTCAGTTGCTATGAGCCAGTGTTATAGTCGAGACCAGGGATCCCAAGACCAAGACCAAGACCAAAACACAAAAGATTCGAGACCATGCTTGGTCTCGTCCCATCACCAAGTGTATCATGTACTCTTGAGAACACAGAGTGACATGAAAAAAGTCAACTTACCATATCTAATGATTTAGTGAAGAGCTGATCTTTGTTGAAGACTGTCGTGATCATTTCTGAAAATCTGTTGTGAAGGGACAGCATTGCATCTACAAACTGGGCTGGTATCTGTACAAAATCAAAACAATTCATAATAAATCTGCTATTGACCCCACTTTATTTCAAGCTTATCATTGCTTACATCTACTGTATACGCCACAAATTTTCGTGAATAGGACTAGCCAGACTATTTCGCGAGTGGTTGAATTCGCGATCGGAAAAATTCTCAGATCTACAAAGAGCAATGATGAAGTACTTTCACAAAGATAAGTGATGCATTTCTGACCAGGAGAAAACAATTTCAAATGACTACTTATGTTGGCCAAATTTAAGCATGTTATACAGTACATGTATCTAAAAACCTTGAAAAAAAAGGTACACTTGTAAAACAGTAGCTTCAATGTACACGTATACCCTATGCCAAAAATACACCGCACATGTACAGTATTAAAGGTACATGTAATGTACAGTTTTGGAAAGCCCTCAAAAACTTTTTATCACATTTCTTTGACTTTAAATGATAAATAGTAAGATACTGGCAATACTTTCCAATTTCCTTTTTGCTACCAAAACTGGGCATGAGCTTAAAACTGCTCATTTTATGAAGAGCAGTCCCATTCTGGCAAAGCAGAAGAAGTAGGCAAAGCCCAGTACTTGTAATCTGATAATGTACTAGATTATTATATTATTATCATATTCTTTTTAATCATGAAAATAAGAACAATGTATAATACATAAGACTTATTATGTTGAACTTACATTGTCCCCATGTAGTCCAGCTATTGCTTGTCGACCTGCAGAAAAGTTGAGGATAGACAAATATGAAAATAAATTACTCTTTTAAAAAAGGACACCAGTATATAGATACAATATTTGGCTGACTAAAAATCAATTTGTCAGATTTCTTAGGTTTCTGCAGATAACCAACACATGATTTTTTTTTTTTGTTCCCTTTATACACTGATAATTGCGATTACTGCACTTTATCAATAACAAAAATAAAAAGTACATGTAACCTTCAGAATATTCAGGCATGTGAGTGAGGTAAGAAAAAAAAAGAGGAAAATAAATTAGTGACATTGCGAGGGAGGGTGTGGGCCGGGAGGGGGGTCACCCCCCTCCCACGGTAGGGAGCTTTGCAGTTTTTGAACTTGAAATTGTGCAATCTGGTGCATACCAAGAGAGGAAATTCAGGCTTAGGATTAACTGTATCTGGGTAGGTGTGTTATGATTTGATAGATAATTAATTATAATAATTATATTTTTCTTGAAAAACACAAATAATTGACACACTAATAAATTTGCACGCTAACACAAATACACACACATATTATTATTGTATTAAGTATCAAACATTCACACTCACAGTTCAAAATTACTTCAGTTTTTAATATGGTACTCACAGACTATATGCTTTTCCTACTTTTCTTGTTTACTAATACTAATCTCTTTATTAAACGAGAGGGTCTTTCTTGTCAATTGATGCCTTATCATCACGCGAGCCCCGCTCCACGTAATTTTGATCCTTGGAAGTAGAAGCCATGATTTAATTTCCTCTTGTGAAGTTCACATCAGTAAATAAAAAATTCAAAACAAGTACCAAGATGGTGCATAACTGTGTTGGAAACGCGGAAGAAATTTATCCAAACGAACTCGAAGTCCCGCTCGAAGCGAAGTACCACTCGAAGACACAGCTACCAGCTGAAGCAACTTGACCAACGCCGCGCGATACATGCGAGACCGGCTATCGCCCCCAGAGCTTCCCCGTGCCACTCGATTGCTAACCCGGCGCGGCTGCTTAGCAGTGCACTGCTAGGCCGCCACGCACTGCAGCGTGAAACCAGAATACCGGATTGGATAGTCTCTATTACCAGGCGTTTTTAGACATGAATAATAAAATTTTGCTCGTGTAATGAGCAGCTCCAAATACGTTTATATTTTGACAAAAAGCATGGTACGAGACTAGACTGTGTTTTTCATTACCCAGAGAGAAAAAAACGCGGAAAGTGAAAAAAAAAACGTGAGAAAATGATTTTAAAAAAGCGGAAATTCGCGTAAACGCGGAAATTTCACATGCCTGAATATTATTTCCAGTATATGTTAGTGGAAAATAATTGAGTTTTCTCATTCTTTTTACGTCAGCGGGGAAGAGTATCACAGAAGGAATGTCCCACAAATAGGCTTGATCTTCAAATGCCCTCAGTTGAAGAGTTTGGACTAAACTTTCATGCCCGGGGTGCGTTTCATCAAGTGTCTTGTCGGTGATTTTTACCGACGAATTTGCTCTCAGCCAATCAGATGCAAGGATTTCAGTAGCTTATAACAGTTATTGCAACTTGTCATTGATGCCAAGTTTTATGAAACAGTGCCCAGATTGATGTGTAGTCCAATATACTTATTTATTTGTGTAGTGCAGGTTACTTTCAGCAGGATTGAGTCATGTTTCTTCTTGTTTCGTTGATTCCAAAACCTTACAGTATACACTAATTATTAGGTACTACATAATTAACCTTTCCCAATAGCTTCCAAACAGTTTCTTTCACAATGTAATCACATGACCAGGGCCCTCTTGCATAAAAAGTTGCGTTTAGTCGCAACTAAAAAAATTAAATGCAAGTCCCAAACACGCAATCCTGATTGGTTGAAAATCAATTTGCATTTAATTTTTTGAGTTGCGTTTAATCGCAACTTTTCATGCAAGAGGGCCCAGGGGGGTGTTTCACAAAGCTGTTCGTAAAGTTACTCATGACTTTACAAATGACGTAAATATGACAAGCCAAATGGGATGCTCAATCATCTTTAACTGCATCAACTAAAGTTGAACTGTGCAGATGTAGATTAACATTCTTATTATGACAAACGTTTTTAATGCAAAGTACAATTTTTGCCATGATTTAATTGATGTTATTGGAAATACAGTCACACTTTGTTAAAACATCAGGAAAAACTTTGGGCATCCTATCTGGCACTTCATATTCAAGTCGTTCATAAAGTCATGCGTAACTTTACAAACAGCTTTATGAAACACCCCCCTGAACTCAACTTCATCTTTCAGCAAAGCCTATCAAACTGGAGATGTAAATTGGTCCAGCGGTAATTCCATGGTCAGCTCTCTGTTCTTCGCCTACAAACTGATTCTGATCGGACCCAGGTTCGAAACTGAGTCAAAGTTTCCCCATGGTGATGTTAAAGGTCTCGGTCCCCAGACGTAAATATCATATCTGATTGATACACATCTGTAAAAAAAAACTCAATTTAACTCACCTGAATCTACTATGTGTGCTTCTAACTCCTTTACCATGATGCTCAACCCAGTTGTGATTGGTTTTAGAAGCTCGTACATTCTTGAAAGATCTATACATAAAAAAGAAACGTATGAACTTTTGCAAACAACAGAGAAGGCTTAATGAACCAAATTGTAGTATTAATATTTTACAATTGAATAACACATTACATGAATACTTAAATGCAGTTTATATTGTTTTTATCTCCTACAATTTGTACATGTATTTAGCCTCTAGCAAACCCATAGCAAAAGCTTGGATTAGGACATCCATTTTCAGAGATTGGTAAATCACCAATACTCACCTTGCCTCTGCTCCTTCCTGACCATTGTTCTACATTCGGTATAAAGTAGTGACATGTGATCTGCTACCATTCTCTTCTGACATTCCTCTAGTACCCGGTGGTAGGAGCTGGGATGAAGAAACTTTCTACTCCTGAGCTCCTCCTCTTGTAACCTTTGTAACACCTTCAAGAATGATAAAACAATAAATAAATGTAAGTGCTTCTTACAAAAACATCTGTTCAAGGGAGGCAAGACTTAAAGGAAACCAAAACCCAAGGAGAGAATCAATGTTATTGAAAAGTGAGAATTCAGAGAAGCACTTTACAAAAAGTTTCATTAAAATTGGTTAAAAAATGAGAGAGTTATGGAAGTTTGAAATGTCTCGTTTTACTTTCTATGGGGATCCTCAAATTGGCAAAATTGCTTCAAAATGGCTGATTTTGTGAACAACTCTCCATTTGTTTTGTACACAGATTTTCAGATTTTCCCCATTATCTTTCAAGGTGCAGTTAATCTCCTTCTGAGCTCAACATATATAATGGGAAAATGTATTTTACACCACATACAGTATGTCGAGTTCAGGAGGAGACAAGGAGCACCCTGAGAGATAATGGGGAAAATCTGAAAATCTGTGTACAAAACAAATGGAGAGTTGTTCACAAAATCAGCCATTTTGAAGCAATTTTGCCAATTTGAGGATCCCCATAGAAAGTAAAACGAGACTTTTCAAACTTCCATAACTCTCTCATTTTTTAACCAATTTTAATGAAACTTTTTGTAAAGTGCTTCTCTGAATTTTCACTTTCCAATAACATTGATTCTTTCCTTGGGTTTTGGTTTCCTTTAACCCTTTCAAGACAACTGACCACATTTTGTGGTTTGGCTCAATAACTTTTGATTCAGAGCTCTGAAAAATATACCAGATGCAGGAGTAGAAAAAAGCAAAAATTTCTACACACATTGTGTTCATTTTTGTTGCATGACCATATTGTGTTTGATGCCAGGAGTTTTAAAAAGGAGAATAAACTTCAAAATCCTTAAATTGGCAACACATTGAGAGGTTCAAAATCACTGTTTTTTATCAAAATTCGCAAATTTTTTCAACTTTTCGACCAAGTTTCTAGTGATGTATATTGTTTTCAAAGACATTGCATTTTGTTAGAACCATGTAGCACTAAAAGAAAAATATTATTGTTGCCAATTTGAAGAACAGAATGTGATCAATTTAGCCCTGAAATAATTCCTGTCCTGAAAGGGTTTACACAGGGGCAACATTAAAGAGAAGGCCGAGTTCTGGGAAAAGTGAAAAATAATTTGTGAGCTTTCTCATTGCTTTTATGTCAGTTTGAAAGTACATCACAGTAGAAATGTTCCCTGAAAAGGATTGCTCTTCAAATGCCTGCCTGTTCAAAATATGAAGAGAAATAGCTGAAGTGTTTGGGTGAAACATTCATGCCACATGTGTGTGTGTAGTCCCATATACCCATTTTTGTGTGCAGTGCATATGCTTTCCAGCAAGATTGAGTCAATTTCTCATCATTTTGATGATTCCAAAACCTAAAAGTATGCACTAATTCTTATGCAGGCATGACCAAACTACCTTTCCCAATTGTTTTGAGACAGTTTCTTTCACAATTTAATCGCAAGCTCAGAACTAGACTTTATCTCAACTTTGTCCTTAACCCCTTCCATGTCACGAGTTGCACAAGAAATTCAAATAATTTGAAAGTCTGTTCAAGGAGGCAAGAGTTTAAACAGGCAAAATTATAATGTGATCCTACCTTTCCCATGTATTGTGAACAGTCGTGATCTTGTAGTAACCTTGCTGACTCTTTCCGGTAGAATGCACCTGTTTGTTCTAAGCATTTGATTTCAAAAAGATCTTGGTAAAGCTGTCACAATGAGAAAGAGAGAGAGAGAAAAAAAGATATAATACATAGGGTGGAAACAAAAATTAAATCACCTAAGCAATGAATTAAGTCAAGAAACGCATAATTAGTTTTATATACATGTACTGCAAATCAGGATTCTAGGCTTTGGAGTGGTTAAAACTGTGGGAACAGAACTGACTTATAACAGGTACATGTACATTACATTTACTGGTGAAAGACAGAGTCGAAGCAATACGTGCAGCTCTTTCTGTGTGTACAAAACAAGGCAAGGGCGTAATAAATGTACAATAAGTTGACATTGGATACACACAATAAGACAACTGCAGTACACAAACTCTTTTATATGTAAGTATACCTAGAAATAAATACATTCTCACAAATATATTTTACCTAAATTTCTCTTTATAAGAATTCTCAAGCGGGATGAGTATATCAAAAAAATATTGACTGCTTTGAGGGGCATAGTTAAGATTACTATCTCAGGTGATCTCAAACTGGGCTAAAAGCCTTTTGATGAAGTACATGAAGAATCTCCAGATGATCATGATCAAATTCTATAAATAAGGTTCTTCCATCCATTCATTCTTCCACCCATCCATTCATCCATCTGTTCATTCATTCATTCATTCATTCAGTCAGTCAAAGAGAAGTGTGCCTAGGTAGATGTGTATGTGGTGCACAGGACTGTACCTTAAGCTGTTGTTTCTTCTTGTACTGCTCGACTTCAACCAGTGAATTGATGACGCTATGAAGGACAATGTGTTGAGTGTCATCTCCTGCTCGATCCCTGTCAATCGTTTAAAAAAAAAACATTAAAAAGTTGTATTGTTTGTGATGTCTTCATCTTCATGATGAAAAAACAAGGAAATTGAAAAAGAGAAGTATATACAATATACATACATACATACATATATTAATATATATATATATATATACACCACTAATTCACCCTAAAAGGGAAAATGGTAAAAAAAGCATAGCAAAGGAGAAAATTTATGTAAACCAGTTTATACATAATAAAGGATATAATAAAGGACATTTCCTCAAACAGCACATATTTTACCCATGGCACAATATGAACCCTGAAATTTGAGAGCATGCATAAGGCTACCCTACATTAAAAAAAAAAAGGAAGGGTCCTCATATCGGTGGACGCTCATTATAGCATTGTGACAGCAAAGTTACAGGTTGTGATATGGCAGGCAAGGTCAGAAAGTCTAGTTCAAAACTCCTTATAGTCGATTTCCCCCTTTCGCTGCATTTTTTACCACGTATTTTCGCCCTAAGTAGGTATCTAATGAAATATATATATATATATATATATATATTTCAGAGTAGGAGGTACATGTATGTATACAGTAAAGCCTTGTTCAAACATCTCAACTACCGCCACAGCAAAACTTTGCACAAACATGAATGGCAAGAGAGTAAACATAAAAACATAGCTAAATGCACATCAATGGCCCTATGCATACTCACTCAATCTCTGTTTTATCAGATACGGAAATATGAAGCGCACGACGCATATCTCATTTTATTTTGCTGTGGCATTATTTGTGAAGAGATTCATCACCTCATGTCTGAAAGAGCTTCAAGGTGATCCTGTTTCATCTCTCTGATATATTCTTCTTAACCCTAAAAGGGCCGGGGGTGGGGGGGGGGGGGGGGCTGATTCCACCCCGCCTGGACGTTTGCCGCAATATGTTCGAGGATAATATTTTCTGTGCTGCGAACTTTTATGACTTCATCGCCTACAGTCCTACGCATCTTTTGATATCAAATTTATAAAATTGCGACCAATGGGTACTGCATAGCGTCAAAAATTGTACACAATGCAGAATTATTAATTCGTGAATATGTAAATAATCAATTAACGATAATTATAAAACTGTTGGAGACATAAATATGAAACTTTACAGAGTTATTCTTTATATTCTATCTGTGTGCGAAGTTGCAGAAATTTTCGTCGCTCCATGGCCGAGATCCCAGAGGGAGGGTGGATTTGACCCCCGGCTGAGAGATCGCCAAAATAACCTGGCCTTTTTAGGGTTAAAGGGCATTCCAACATTGGTAATGAGATGATTTGTGTGAAAGCAGAAAAATAATAAAATCAGGATGGTGAAAATTTGAAAGAATTCGGACAGGGAATAAGAAAGTTATGGATGTTTGAAAAATGAGATCACTACATCTATGCAAATCTCAAATTGGCAATTTGGTGAGTCGATTGTGACATACTTGCGGACAATTCTCCCATTTGGCGTATACAAAAATTTCATTAATTTTCGGTTTTCTCTAAGGCACCTTTACCATTGGGGCAGTACTCAAAATATATCAGATATAGCACATTGCTATAGGTCCTCAAGAAGGAAAAAGATCCTACCGAGTAATGAGGGAGTTGTGCGCAACTACACATCAGAGACATTACCTATTCTGCCAATTTGAAATTCCCATATGTAATAGTGATTACAACTTTCAAATATTCATAACTTTCTTATTGCTTGTCCGATTTTGTTCATACTTTCGCCAATCTGCTTCTCCGATTTTTCCTCGTTCTTCCAGAGCAACTTGCCGTTAAGGATGAATTTCCCTTAAACATATATTTCATAGCTGATAATCTGATGAGATCCAGAAGGGCCTTAATTCTATGTAAAATGATAGGAGTTAATGCCCTTCTGGCTCTCAACAGACAATACAACCATATACTTACTTGAGCATTTCTTTAAGAAGAAGTTCTTGAAGAATCTTGTCCAGGGGTCTGATCATCAGTCTCTTCCAGATATCAAGGGCCAACTGTCAACAAGACAAAAAAAATTAAAGATAGGGTTGAGCTTAATAGGTTTGCTTCAAGAATCTCCAATAAGATACACTGTTAATTCAGAAATTTTATCGGAAAGAATAAAAATTCCTAATACATTTCACCTTCTCCAAAGACTTCAATGTTTCTTGAGTTACCACTAGAACGAGCCCAACACCTGAAATTTCAGAAAAATTGGCCTTTGTGACCTTGACCTTTGAACTATGTACCCCAAAATCTAATCAGATCATCTTCCTATGGTGATACATACTAGCACCAAGTTTGAAGTTCATACCTCATGTGCTTCTTGAGTTATCGCTAGAGCAAGAAAGCGGGACGGACGAACGGACAACCTGAAAACAACTTCTGTCTGCAAAGGAAAACTACGCCAACAGAGTGAGAATGTTGATAAAAGATCTGCCAACAAAGGTATCACCCTTAGGAACTAGGAAGGGTGCAGAAAGTCTTACCTCTCCTATATCCATCAGCTGTTCTTCTATGGTATCTGTAAAGGCTCCAAAGTTCCTGTCTGCCTCACTCATCTTCTGCTTACGTATGTGCTGGTTTAGATATCTGGCAGAGAAATATCATTTTTCAATCAACTAACATACATGTATAGACAACAAAAAAAAAGTAATAAAAATTTCTGTTATCAACATGCATGTAGCCCCTTTCCAGTTGCAATAACTGCTCAAAGCACTTTACAGAATATCATTATCTTCATTCTATCTAAGTATGCCAGCATAATCCTATTATGCAGCACTTATGCATATCTAGTACCCACTTACACCTGGGTGTGGAAATGGTAAAATGTAGATAAATGTCTTGCCAAAGTTGATAGTGGCAGGCAGAGATTTGAACCTTCAATCTATAAACGAATGTACCATGGAATTTCTACATATAGTCAGTGTTGAGTAGAAGCTTGTTCAATTATCCTTTTTACATTGATCCTCAACACGGATTAACTCTCTTAGCCATGTTATACTTCATAATTGACTGTAAGACACATGCTCTGATCACAATTGCTCCATGGTCCATTTCCAACACTACTCACATTCTTAACTTCAATCACTGACCGAAACACTACACCTAACCATACGCCAAAACCGCAAACCTGGCCCCCAACCCTATATCAGTGGCGATAAAATCCTGTAGCAAATGTCTTCAGGGCGGTGATCCAACATTTTCTCCATCGACAATTGCCCCAAGTCTTTATTTTAGTTTAGGGTTTAGGGGTGTATTTGAGTTTTAGGTTAGGTTTGCAGTTAGGGTTAGGTACAGTGTTTGATTCAGGGTTGAAGTTAAGTATTCGGTTAGAGCAGGAAATTGACAGCAGAGCAACTGTCGCAGGAGCATGTGTTGGATCACAGAATGACTATCACTTACGAATAGAGTTGATCCATGTAAGCAGCTCCTTTGCTGTACTGCTGCCAGAATCTGTGATAATGGGATAGCAGCGATTCTCCAGCTTCAGCTACTTGCTATAAAAATAAATAAATGAACAAGATGAATGTGACTGCGTCTCCTGTATGCCTCTGCCTAAATTTAGTTAAGTTCATGACTCAAACTGTTCTTGAAATATTGTGATAACCAGAATAAGAAACCTCTGTGACCTTTGACCTACGTAACCCAAAATCTAATCAGATCGTCTTCCCATGGCGATACATACTAGCACCAAGTTTAAAGTTCATATCTCACATGGTTCTTGAGATATCGCGTTAAAGAGAAAGCGGGACGGACAGACAGACAACCTGAAAATATAATGGCACCACCTTTGGTGAGTGAAGGCATAAAAAAAAAAAAATTAATGATAGTTGGCCTATAATTTAGTAAAGTATGTGACCAGGCACCACAAAACCACCAAAAAGTCACCAGATATGAATTTTTAGTTAAGGTCTGATTCTGAAAGAGGGGATTCTAAGCTTTAAAATGATATGTAACTCATTAGCATTGGATGTTCCTAACTCACTGTACAAAGAGCAGAATGCACAGTCCCTCAGAATGTTACTTCTGAGAAATAAGGGTTTAAAGTTTGCAGTCTATTGAAGCACTCTGACTTGCAAGGTGTTGTGCTAAGGTGACAAAGGGAGGATTAGAACTCAATGAAAATTTCTATGAAGAGTTTATCAGACTGTCCAAAAAGTTGGCTTACTAATTGGGCATATCCTGTTCATCATAGTGGACAAGTATCAATGCAAGAACTTATTCTGTTTAAAAGTTATGGGAGATCAAAATGAGACAAATATTCAGGGTCGTAAAAAAGAAAAGTAATTAAAAAATACAACAAAATCCAGAGAAGACACAGATAAGGCTAATAAACAAACTGTCAAAAATACCACTTTTAGATTGTTTGGTGCCTCCAAATTTGTAGATTACTTAGAAAAAATTATACTCTTTCAGGAAATACCCCAATCTAAAATTTGACCATGTCAACCCAAAACACATTGATTGAGCTCTAACTGAAAATCACACAGTGTGACTTTTTGGTGGTTTTGTGGAACCTGGTCACATATATGGATGAGAATAACAAAAAACATCTCTGATATAGGATTTAACTGTATTTTAATATTAACTTCAAATCATTTCATTTGTAATATCATACCTACTTTCCCATCTAAATGTAATGTAATGTATTACCTGTATTACCTTACTACAAGTACATGTACTTGTACCTGCCCACACTGTGCTAAAAGTATTACCCTGGTAATGTACTTCCTACAATGTAACACTTTAATGTGATGCTTTATTTTCCTTCACAGCTTATTTGGCAAACCAACACAACCAAAGATACAAAGATTCATGAATGCTCTTCAACAGTACATTGTTAAAAGCAGAAAAATACTTATACCAGGGAGGTGGACATTCCTGCTTATACCTATGGAAATTGCTTACCTTTCTGAGGTTGTCTACATGCTCCTCAAGAAATAACTTAGTCTCGTTATACAGCCTCTCACTATGAGGCTCTGGAAAAGCTACACAAAGAGCATACACATCGCTGAGGTGATGTAGGGAGTAAAGGAATCACATACAATCAAACAGTTGATTAAGACCATTCTCATGAGAATATATTACAAAATCCTTTGGTATACCTCAGAAAATGTTACTAACAACACTAAAAACGTACAAACGATTGGAGTGTGCAACTTATTAAAGTTGCCATTTTATAGGCATACACATGCTAATCCAATCACATCGACCTTAGCATCCTGATGAGTACCCATTAATAGGGTGTCCGGAGAAAAATATTATTTTTTGAATAGAGTAAAATTGGACTTAATATTTAGATTCATTTCAAAGGAAAAAAATGAATGACCCAGAATTTCAAATTTCAAAGCGTTATTTTATTCTTATGGTGAATAATAGCCAAACAAAATTTGGACATTATTCTGCCCAATATTGTCAAAATGAGGCGAAAATATAGTCATCATGCACTTGTCAACATAAATTAATAGGTGTGTTGAAGTCTAGCGTCTATCTTCCCTCAGTACGCACACGTTGAATTTTTGGAGACCTACGCAACGCATTGGATTTGCATGTGTAGAGATCGCGGCACTGAATGAAAACAGGACGCAAGGGTGCTTTTCAATCATCACAGCAATCACTTCCTTTCACTCCAATTCGTCTGTGAGTACATAAAAAAGTTTCAGTAAATATATGCTTTTCTGCTTTGTTAGTCATTTTCTTGAACAAAATGTGCTGTTAATCTACGATAAAATGTTTAAAGGCATGTCAGTTTTTGTGGGGCTACATGTACATGTAGTTTTCTGTGTGCGAGTGCAAAAAGGAGAACTTTGTGCGGCGCATTCGAACACCCTTTCATTAAAAGCAATGTAGATAAAATGCCTTGCTCGAGGACATAGGTGCAATGCCAGGGGCACAAACCCTCATCTTTTTCATCCCCAGTCAAATGATTAAACCATTAAATTATGACACCCAAACAAAATACAAAAGGATACGAAAATCTGTCATTCCATGTCCCTCGTTTGATGTCACCAAGCTGAATGACTGATTGAACAGTCTCTAGAAGCCGTCCCCAGGTCTCATCAAAGTTCACTATTCTTGGCTTCAGCGACATGGCTGAATCAATAGTATCCAAGATCTGGGCTAGGAAAAAAGAAATTATGAAACAAAAATAAAACAATTGGCAGCCACTCTATTGTTCCTATTTCTTGCCTTAAAATCATTAAATTTTTACTATGTAGGTCGGCCTTCACAGTTTTATTTAACCATTTTGATTTCTTAATTTGATTCAACCATAGAGGGCTCACTTTCATTAGCGATCATATAGACAATGAAACGTTATTTACGTTCGTGATCGGTTGTCAATAATTACTTAATTAGTCTTACATTCATTCTCGATTATGCATTTAATTATCATAATTTTAGAATGAAAAGATATAAAAATGCCTATCCCGTTTGTGATGTTATGTATAATTTTTACTTTTGTTATTTTTATTGTTTTGATACACAATACTGCTTCTTCTCTCTCGCTTGTATACTAACGGTGAGTAAAAGGAGCTGAATGCAGAGACTAGCAAAAGCAAGATGTGCATACATGTGTCATCCGTACATACACAACATACATGCTGCGCCATCATTCGTTCGCCAGCTGCGATCATCCGTCTCTGGGTGATTCTTTGGAAAGTGAGGACAAATCGACGATTTGAATGTAAGTTTCGATTATTTTTCTTACTTTTGAAAAAGATCTTGTGGTTATATTTTCATGTGTGTAGACAGAAGGGTGTGTGAAGTTGCATACATGTGTATCCATGCGACATGTAATTTGAGTGGATATTATCAGTATTCTGGTTACAGACATAGAGCAGGTTAGTGGTCAATACGCATTTGCATTGACCCGCTAGCGTTGCTGGGTGCCTACGAGTGCCTAGTGCCATGCACAGCATTACTATACTTTGTGTGTATACTCTTGAACGGTCATGTACATATGGTACACCTCAACACTTTCAAAGACCACTGTACAAAAGTCACCAACATTCACTCAAAATCAGTATTTAATTTACAAATACCGACACTCTTCAAAGAAGAGTAGCGTCAGCTTTTTTTTTTTTTACTCTTCAAAGAGCCGATCCAGGCTATATGTAACAGCTGTGGGCGTGCAGGGAGGGGGGAGTCTCCCCCTTCCCACGCGAAGTGCAAAAGCTTTGACATTCTGGCAAATTTGAGAGAAAGATAACGGGGAGTTTCCCCTTCCTGCACAAATACTTTGCTGTTTTAGCAAATTTTCAGAGTAGCAAATTTTTTTCTCTCACTTCCCCCCTGCTCTTTCACTCTCGCTTTTTTTGTTTGTTGGTATTTGGGGGGGGGGTGGGGGGCGAACCGCCCCCATTCCATCCCCCCGGCTACGTGCATGCAGTGCAAGCTAACATTAGCAGTAGAGGCGCTGGTCTGTAAACACAGATCGTCTTTGTTAACCAAGATTGTCCTCATTTACAAGGATTTCTTCACACAGACAAACTGGTTAAATTCAATCCCCTTTGGAATTGCCGACTCAAGTTGAGTGCGCTAGCTCACATACACATATCGGGTTTCATAACATGTCCGTGGGAAGATGGACAAGTCTTGGGAAAAGACGGTGAACGGGGGTATTTGATGACATAGAATCTATTTTTAGCACTCTCAAGCCCCGAAACTGCCGTATAAGCCGCGCAGGGTGAGGTGAAAAAAAAATGTCCTCATATTCAAGGACAATCTCAATTTATGAGGACACGATTTGTCTTCATTAATAAGGATATCCTTGTTTTTTAGGACAATCCTTGTTTGCAGACCAGCGCCTCTACTGATTAGTAACGATACAATTAACAATACATATTTTAGAGTCTATTTATACTTCCTGGTTTGTTTGTTTTTTTGTTCCACCTTCTTCTCCTTGTTCAACCTCCGCTTTTGCTGGAGGTCAGCAACAGAATGCTACGTGTACATGTATATTTCGGCAGGTCAATTTTTTAATTACCATTAATCATATTCAGTGATACTCGCACAAATTCCTATAGGCGGGACTGGAGGCAAGCAGAGACAGCCGGCCAGAGTCGCGAGTCGACGCCTACACAACATTCGTAATTACATCTTCGACAAACGCTCCTACTTACCTTTGTTGAATTACAAGAATTTTTTTGTCGACTGCCGTAATACTGAATAAAGTCTTGACTGTGCGACATAAATTCGTGAAATTAGATCCAGAAATAAGAAACTTTCGGTCCGGCCTTTCCGACTTCTTACCCACAGTATAGTAATACAGCTGAACTTTTCCGACCTATTTCCACCAGCATGACAAGAGATGGCGCAAGAGACATGGATTTTCAGAAATTATCCCGCACGAAGCGCAAAAGGTTTGACGTTTTAGTAAATATGAGGGAAATATAAAGAAATATATCAAAATATAGAGAAAGAGAAGAGCTCTTAGCACTTCACGCTTTTTTCTCTCACTTCCCTCCGCTTTTTCGCTCTCGCTTTTTTTGGGGGGGGGGGGGGGGGGGGCGACCGCCCCAGAGCGCGTTGATAGAGAGAGTTGTGACACGCGCATAATAATCATGCGCGTACGCGCTCTTAGTTTAAAACATGGCGGATCATGGAGCTCCCAATAGTTCCCTTTCACGTACATTCTCTATGAGAGGGAACTTTTTTGAAGCTCCATGAAATGACTGACCAATCAGAAGCGACCTCCAATGTCAGGACTCTCTGTATGGATAGCTCTGGACCGCCCCATCGCCCCCCCCCCCCCCTTTCTATGCGCCTGAACTGGGTGTCGTTTCATCAAACCGTCATAAGTCCAAGTTCGCCGACATCCCATTGAAACGCATGTTAATTTTAATACACTCGTTTCAATGCATGGATGTCGGCGAACTTGTAATGACAGTTTGATGAAACACTGCCCTGATCTCTACGGAAAGCTTTGCGAAACGTCGTGGCGCATAAAACCGCGGAAAGACGCATCCCAGTTAGCACGCATGCGTTGGTCCAACGTTGGACCAAGTTGTGAAAAAAAAAATCACAACGTTGCTCCCACGTTTGCTAGGTAACGTTGGAGCATTGTTGGGTTTGCACGTGGAAACAACGTCATTTCAACTATATTTAGCAACGTTGGTCCAACTCTGTCTGGCAATGCTGGTCCAACGCTGGCTGAAACGTTAGTAAAAAACTTCGCTCTAACGTTTGGTTGGGCAACGATGTAGCATTGTTGTGTTTACACGTGAATACTAGCTACGTTATTTCAACTATGCCTAGCAGCGCTGATCCAACACTCAGTCTGACGTCGCTGCTCCAACGCTCTCTAGCAACGCTAGTCCAACGCTGGCTGAAACGCTAGCTAGTCACAACGTTGCTCCAATGTTGATCCAACTATGTCAGGCAATGTTGCCACCATTGGCGTAGACAGGTCCATTTACCTGGGGGTATGATTTCCCTCGGGCCATATATATAATATTATATATACATATACATATATATATATATATATATATATATATATATATATATATATATATATATATATATATATATAATTTTCATCGATTAGCATGATGATTAGAAAAAACATCGTATAGATGTGCAGTTTTCCACTGCTCATGTATGGATGCAGCTAGCCCCTGCAGTGGTAAAGTCACCTTTCGCGCGCGCTCACATTAAACCCCGCCCAGTTATACCGTTCTATGGTCGCCATACGTTCAGACACACACGGAAAGGTGATTCGGTATCGAGTTCTAGTTAGAAACGATGCTCTGACCCAGGGGCGGCGCCAGGGTATTTAAATAGGGGGGGGGGGGCAAAATGACGCGTATAGCAACGTCGCACGTCGAGGGTCTTGAAATAACAAATAGGACTATAACAGTTATGTCATAATTGCATGGCCTAGCCTTCTCTTCTCCATTTCCCCTTCTCTTTCTCCTTTTTTCCCCCTTCTTCCTCTCTTTTTTTTGTTTTGTTGTTGCTCGCTTGAAAAATAATAGGGGGGGGGGACGGCCGCCCCCTGCCCCCCCCCGTAGCGCCTCTGACCCTAGGTTCGTTATATGACGTTTCGTTATACGACGTTTTGTTAGTCAGCGTTCAGACACATAAATCCATTCTATAGCTATACATTATTATATATATTTTGTCTGAACACCCTGATATACACCCTATATATATATATATATATATATATATATGTATGTATGTATGTATGTATAATACGCGCTGTGATTGGTTAGATTCGCATCACGTGACGTGCATGTTCTATTTCTGCACCATTACTGGACTATATGAACTCCAAATACTAAATTTTCCCTCGTGCAGGTCTACTTCACCTCGGCCTGCGGCCTCGGTGAAACAAAAGTGCACTTGGGATAATTTAGTATTTGTCGTGCATATAATCCAGTATAGTGCATGATAGACCATGCACTATTTATATAATATAATATATATATATGTATATATATATATATATATATATATATATATATATATATATATATTTATATATGTATTTATATTTTTATACAAAGTGTGTGTAAACATGTACATGGTTTTTCTCTCTACATGTCCAAGATACAACTTTAGCACCCTGCTTTGCAGTTTTGTAGTATGATTTTAATATTGAGCGAGCGAGCAAACAATATTCTAAATTTGTGAGGCCACAATTACATTGTAATATAAAAACGGGGAAAAAATATTCTGATGGGGTTTCATGTGCAAAATTTCACAATGAAAAAATTATTTAATAAGCTGTACCTTTAATAAGAGCGAGCGTAGCGAGTGAGCATATATTAGCTCTAAGTCCCTTTGGATTAGGGGCACATGTTATGGAAAAGGGACATATTAGTTATTAGTTAGGAAAAGGGCACCTATCTGATGGATAGAAAAGAAAAATTAAGATGGGGATGTACGACCGAAACCAATGAACTTCGTATTTTTTCATAATTTTCTGTTATTGCTATTTTGTATTCCTGGAAAAAAACAAAAACAAAAACAAAAACAAGAAACAAAAAACAAAAATTAGTTGATGAATAAGCAAAATTTTGCTCTAAATTCAATGCGACTATAATAATTATCGAAAATAAGATCCGAAACAACTTTGATAAGTGCCCCTTTTCACATCTGATAATTGGCTCCTTGTCTCTGAATTCAATGCAACTATAATAATTATCGAAAATAGAGATCCGAAACAATTGACCAAAATAAGTAATAGTTGATGGGTTCTAATTACATACCATATTGTTATACATCATTATTGTAACCATTTTGATACAATATAGTCCTGTTTGAAGTCTCTGCATATTATATTCAAATTTTCTGAAATATCATTTTAATTAGATGTTTGTTTCTTGCAAGTATGTCACTGCAGCAAAAGCTTTTAATGATTAATTATCGCATTCAAGAAAATACACGAGGACTGTTCAAAGTGGGAATCACATCGCAAAGTCATTCGAAAAATATTTGTGATGTAATCTACTACTTATTTGATAACGGAACTTCCAATATTTTGTTTTTCAAAATATTTTATTAGAGATTTCATTCAAAATAGATCATTACATAAAATAAATGTAAATAATTTCAAACAAATACAAATCTTCATTTCGTTTTCATACCATAGTCTTAAATTATTCACAAGACAAGCATGGAAGAATGTTGGAATGAAATCACTAAGTAAATAATATATTGACAAACACTAACGTACCCCCTATACCCCCTCCCTATGTCCCACAATGTATAATATTCAATGTAAATGATCTTTCATTCAAAATATGTTAATGTTCTTTTCTTTTTTGTTATTTTCCTAGTTCATATAAAGATCTCCTTTAAATGAATAAAGGGGTAAACAAAAGTGTATAATTACCGTATAATTAAATGAAATACAATTCTTCATGTTATATTCATATCATAAATAATAAGATGTGCATTTAACAATTTACCCAAGAGAAGGGGAAAATGATCATTCATGAAAAGTAACATAATGCATATTTTTATATAAACCCTTCATCAGTATACCTTGTTACCCCTTTCACTACTTAACCCCCGCCCCCCCCCCCCTTCACAACATTCACATTCACACTCACTAACATCCAACAATCATACCAAGGTTTACACACGCACAACACTAGACACATCATACCTGCTCACATTCACATCCTTATTCACTTTCAGTTCTTCCCATTTCTGTAAGTGTAAATGTAACTTCCCTGCCTTCGTTGCTAGATTTTTTTCTTCCTCTATACAATCAGCTATATATTTTTGTATTTTTGTAGATGAAGGAACCTGGCCTTGAGCCCTAGAATGGAAAATTGCATATTTAGTAAACATGACCAAAGAATTTACACATTTATTTCTATTTGAATTACCAGGTAATCCCATGTATATATCCCCCCAATTCATATCTTTTAATTCAGCCAAGCCAAAATATTCAATACAAAATTGCCATAACGGTTTCACTTTCGCACAGTTAAGAAATATATGAAAGTAAGACTCAATCTCCTTATAACAAAATGAGCAATAATTGTCCCTCACAAACCCAAACCTCATCAAATGTTCTTTTGTATATATAGCTCCATGTAAAAGTATAAATTGAAATTCCCTTTGTTTTCTAATGAGAGTTGTGTTCCTTGCTCGGATGAAAAAAGTACATATTTCTTTATCTGTAAAGTTGAAATTGCTGTGACCATCCTTTACTGTTAAGTTATACGATTCACGTAAATTGTTGATAAAACAGTTATAAATAGTTCTAGATTTAACTACCTGAAAAGTTGTTTCCTGCCCAGCAATATTCATGTTTATATTAAAGTCAACAAAATCAATTTTCATAAATTTGACCGAAGGAGTAGCATTTTTCCAACTAGTTGGTATGGCATGAGCAATATCAATTATCTGGAGCAATTGATTTGCATTAATCCCAAGATTTTGAAAATAAACCACAGGCTTTATATGCCCATTGTCAAAAATGTGATTTACAGTGCGTATGCCTTTATTAAATAGATCAATATCACAGATCATTTTACCTCTTATACAAATATTATGATTATTAAATATAACCGGATTAACCTCCCCTTCAGAGTATCTATATTTCCTCATATCTTGCCAAGCCTTCAGCATTTCTGAATAAAATTGTGGTATTTTTAATGTTAATTTAAAAGTGTCAAAGTCGCATAAGAACAGAAATCTCCCACCAACTGTTCTGAAACAAAAGTCAAAATACAATTTCCATCCAGCATCCCTTTCTCCATATAATAAATGTTTCAGCCACATCAAACGTTGTGCCTTTACATATATACACACACACACACACACAAAAGACATCCCAAAGTCATTCGATAAACACTTGTGATGTAAGCTACTAAATTTTCTTCTAGGGGAGGTATAATATGCATTGTTACTATTTTGAAAAAGGAATATCTTGCAGAAAATTAAAAGTAATTTAAAACGCAATATCTTGGAAGTTCGGTTGTCATAAAGATGTTCCTTATTAATAAAAAAATGAATGATTACACCTCCCCTAGAAAAAAAAATCGAAGGAGCCGTTTGATACAACTTCTTTGTTAATATTATCACAATTTCACGATAATGCCGTAGGAGACAATGTTATTACTTTCCATTTTTTTTGGGAAGATATTCTTTATAATATACATGTATTTATGAAAGTAAGAACAACGAACAAACAAACAAAATATAAAACAGTCCACAGCAAAAGCCGATTAAAAACTGCTTCTCGTATAAGATTCTTTCGGAAAATCTTCTTTGTTACAGCACATCCATAATGTGCAAAACTGTTCTTCTTTACATACATTAATTCGTTGCTAATAAACGTAATCGAAAGTAGCATCAAATAAACCGACGGAAATAACATCTGTAATAACATCTCATCATCTATTAAGTTTCTCTTTGGAATGATAATTAAATCCCCCCCTCAAAAAAAAAAAGTAATGGCGGTGATATAAAATGGGCTAATAAATATAGTGCATGCCATAAATAGCTAATATCTGGGCAATAATCATAACCAATGAAAATGAAAGAAAAACTTTGTACGCATAGATTCAAATCGATCATAAAATGATGAGTGGGGTGGCTAACCTGTAATCACTGGCGTAACCAGATTTGTTGATCGGGGGAGGAGCTGGGGGAGAGGGGGGGGGGTGACACACAAAATCACAGAGTCACATAGTTTTAAACACACACACACCCACACACACACACACACGCACACACACGCGCGCGCACACACACACACACACACACTTTGTTTTTCAAAATATTTTATTAGAGATTTCATTCAAAATAGATCATTACATAAAATAAATGTAAATAATTTCAAACAAATACAAATCTTCATTTCGTTTTCATACCATAGTGTTAAATTATTCACAAGACAAGCATGGAAGAATGTTGGAATGAAATCACTAAGTAAATAATATATTGACAAACACTAACGTACGCCCTATACCCCCTCCCTATGTCCCACAATGTATAATATTCAATGCAAATGATCTTTCATTCAAAATATGTTAATGTTCTTTTCTTTTTTGTTATTTTCCTAGTTCATATAAAGATCTCCTTTAAATGAATAAAGGGGTAAACAAAAGTGTATAATTACGGTATAATTAAATGAAATACAATTCTTCATGTTATATTCATATCATAAATAATAAGATGTGCATTTAACAATTTACCCAAGAGAAGGGGAAAATGATCATTCATGAAAAGTAACATAATGCATATTTTTATATAAACCCTTCATCAGTATACCTTGTTACCCCTTTCACTACTTAACCCCCGCCCCCCCCCCCCTTCACAACATTCACATTCACACTCACTAACATCCAACAATCATACCAAGGTTTACACACGCACAACACTAGACACATCATACCTGCTCACATTCACATCCTTATTCACTTTCAGTTCTTCCCATTTCTGTAAGTGTAAATGTAACTTCCCTGCCTTCGTTGCTAGATTTTTTTCTTCCTCTATACAATCAGCTATATATTTTTGTATTTTTGTAGATGAAGGAACCTGGCCTTGAGCCCTAGAATGGAAAATTGCATATTTAGTAAACATGACCAAAGAATTTACACATTTATTTCTATTTGAATTACCAGGTAATCCCATGTATATATCCCCCCAATTCATATCTTTTAATTCAGCCAAGCCAAAATATTCAATACAAAATTGCCATAACGGTTTCACTTTCGCACAGTTAAGAAATATATGAAAGTAAGACTCAATCTCCTTATAACAAAATGAGCAATAATTGTCCCTCACAAACCCAAACCTCATCAAATGTTCTTTTGTATATATAGCTCCATGTAAAAGTATAAATTGAAATTCCCTTTGTTTTCTAATGAGAGTTGTGTTCCTTGCTCGGATGAAAAAAGTACATATTTCTTTATCTGTAAAGTTGAAATTGCTGTGACCATCCTTTACTGTTAAGTTATACGATTCACGTAAATTGTTGATAAAACAGTTATAAATAGTTCTAGATTTAACTACCTGAAAAGTTGTTTCCTGCCCAGCAATATTCATGTTTATATTAAAGTCAACAAAATCAATTTTCATAAATTTGACCGAAGGAGTAGCATTTTTCCAACTAGTTGGTATGGCATGAGCAATATCAATTATCTGGAGCAATTGATTTGCATTAATCCCAAGATTTTGAAAATAAACCACAGGCTTTATATGCCCATTGTCAAAAATGTGATTTACAGTGCGTATGCCTTTATTAAATAGATCAATATCAAGTGTCAAAGTCGCATAAGAACAGAAATCTCCCACCAACTGTTCTGAAACAAAAGTCAAAATACAATTTCCATCCAGCATCCCTTTCTCCATATAATAAATGTTTCAGCCACATCAAACGCTGTGCCTTTACAAACAATTTAAAATTCATCATTCTTAACCCTCCATGCGAGTAGTCCTGATACATTGTACTTCTTTTTATGCGGTCTTTACCTGACCACAAAAATTCAAAAGTAATTTTTTCCACCTCAGCAAACAACCACTGCGGAACCACTATAAGTGACGAGACATAATTTAATTTTGATAATGCATATGTTTTTAACAAGTGTATTTTACCCATAAGTGTGAGATCCCTTTGTTTCCACCATCCCAAGATTCTTTTTATTTTACTAAGTATTTCTTTGAAATTCAAATCCTCTTTTATAATCACATTCATAGAGAAATAAACACCTAAAATTTTAATTTGCTGGACTAAATTTCCGAACAAGGGAATTTGGGGTCTATCACTATCTTTGCCCATCCACAAAAAGTTCGTTTTCCCTTTGTTCACCTGAAGACCACTTACTTTCTCGAATTCTTCAAAAAGATATTGAAGCCGTTTTATAGAATTTGTATTTTTCACAAACAGGGATATATCATCTGCATATAATATTTGTTTAATTGCATGTTTTCCAAACTGAACTCCTTCAATGGTAATGTCTCTCCTTATTGCCAAAGCAAGTGTTTCTATACAAAGCAAAAACAAATATGGGGAAAGGGGATCCCCCTGTCTTACTCCTCGTTTTATGTTGAAATAACCAGTGGAATACCCCCCATTCATAATACAACTGGTAATATCTGTGTATAATACACGAACCCACGAACAAAATGAATGACCAAATCCAAATAATTTAAGAACCTTGAATAAAAAGTCATGAGAAATAGAGTCAAAAGCCTTTTCGAAATCCACCGTGATCAAATATCCAATATTGTCATGAGAGGCTTGAAATAAAATATCGTCTATCAATCTCACACCTTCTCCTATATTCCTATTTTTGACGTAACCTACTTGATCATTGTGAATTGTCTCATTTAGTACATCTTTCAATCTTTTTGCTAATACCTTTGAGAGTATTTTATAATCAACATTTAAAAGCGTGATTGGTCTATAATTTTGGACATATAATGGATTTTTACCTTCTTTTTCTAATAACGTAATTACACCTTGCTTTTGTGAAGTTGCTAATGTACCCCTATCATATGCTTCATTTAAAACTTCAACCAAGAGTCCCCCAATAAGGTCCAAAAAGTATAATAGAATTCAACCGTGAAACCATCATTCCCAGGGGATTTATTAAATTTCATTTCTTTTAAAACACTTAAACATTCATTACTAGTTACTCTACCTTCGCAAATATCTCGATTTTCTTTGCATAATTTAGGAATGTCATCAAAGAATAAGGAGTTTTGATCAACAAGCGTTTTACTCAACGAATACAAGTTTTTATAATATGATCCAATCATCTTCAATATTTTCTTCCTATCCTTTATAACCTGTTCATCTTGATCATATAATTCTCCAATCACACTTTTCCGTTTATTAAACTTAAGTAACTGTTCAAAATATTGTGTCTTCTGTTCTCCTTCCTCAAACCAAACGGCCCTTGATCGAATCTTTAAACCTTGTCGAGTATAATCATACAATTTGTTCAAATTGGATTTTTTCCCCTCAATTTCATCAATTATATTTCTGGATGGTTGTGCTAAAAGTTGATTTTCTAAGCATCTGATTTCCTCTTCTACTTTTTCAATTTCAAGTTTCCTGAGTTTTGCTTTTTTCTTTGTATAACTATTAATAAACTCTCTCATTTTCATTTTAAGAAAATCCCACAACAATAATTTATCTTTTATTTTAGGAATCAACTCATTTCTTAATTCGACTACTTTATCTCTAAATACACTCACAAATTCTTGATCTGCGCACAAGCTATTATTAAATTTCCAGTAAGAGTTACCGAAGTGGGGCGTGTCTACAAAGCTCCTTAACTGAAGCAGAACACCAGAATGATCTGGTGTAATGGATGTCAAAACATCACAACAATTAACAGAATTTTGTAATATAGACAAGCCAAACCAGTAGTCTAACCTACTTAGGACAACGGGCCACTTTTGTCTAAATGTAAATTGTTTCTTATCTGGATTCCTCTTTCTCCATATATCTTCTAAACCATATTTATCAAGAAGGTCTTCAAATTTACCATTAAATCTATTTTTAGAAAAGTTCCTTGGTCCCATATAATCCAATTTTCCGTCCATTATTATATTAAAATCTCCTCCTAAAAGAAGTATATCTCCAGCGCTATAAAGCTTTGAAATATGGTTATCCAGTTCTTCTAAAAATTCAATTTGCATCTTCTCTTTATCTCTCGTGGGAAAATAGCAATTAACTAAAAGAAGCTTGGATCGTTGAAATTCTAGTTTCATAACAATGTATCTTCCATTTTCATCTATAACAACATTTTCAATTTTCAGATTTAAGTTTGGAGAAATCAATACTAAAACACCTTTACTGTGGTTTGTCCCATGACTAAACAACATTGGACCATTCCATTCTGATTTCCATTTTTCTTCTACCTCTTCCGTGCTGTAAGTTTCTTGTAAAAATGTAATGTTACTACCTTTATTTCTACAAAATTCAAAAATGTTTATCCTTTTAGTCTTATCTCTTAGTCCTCTCACATTTAGAGTGAGTAGAGTAAAATATGACCTCCTATCCATATCTTTTTGTCATATCCCCACAATGCAAATGAACATCAACGAGTAACAGATCTGAATGTGAACAGGCATCACAACACACCAGCCAAACAAAACCACACCAAACATTACACTCCCATTCACACCAAACACTCCATAGATTCCCCGAACACACATAACGCTGTACATATACACAATTATTCGCACCACAGCATCCACCCATGCAACTAGCACTCATACCTAACATAACACCTTACAGCCTGAACCCAATGGAACCCAATGGAACACACAAACGCACGCACACGCACCCACACACACACACACAGCAACAGGGGTAGGGATAGGATTAAGATCTTGACTCCTAATTTTAATGGATGATCCCTTTCTTAACGGAAGAACAGGGGCCATGGCCCCTTGAGCCCCCTGGCAACGCCTATAATAAAATTATAATTTTAATATCCTTATGCGGACTGCAAAATTCTGGGCATGAAAGAGTGAAATGATATGAGAGAGAGAGAAGGGGGGGGGGAGAAACAAAACGATAATGAGCCCTTGATATAAGATTTAACGAAAGACTGCATTTTCCACAATATAATAATGATGAAAATTTGTATTTCTTCCCCTAATTTTGGATGATGATGTTGGTGACCCTTTTTATTTATGAACTCTAGCGAAATGCACGTTACTTACACATCTGAAAACGCTATATATTCTTTTCAAACATGACTTGTGTCAATAACGATCTCTTGTCCTTTCTTGTGGCATATTGGCTAACACCGGCTTTGCCTCAAATGCGGATCTATATCATTAAAATAACAGGCTTCTATCTATATGAAATGAAAATGAAACACACGAGTCGTTATAGCTACACAGAGCAGTGATAAAATAAATACGATAGGTCTCAGTGAAAAATCCCCCCCTAATTTGGCTTGTAAACCCAGGGGAGGGGTACGTGCCCACCTGGAGAAGCACCATGGAGGAGCCTTTAGGCAACAGGCTCCTGAAGATGTGCTAACTTTTATTGAATCATTTTTCTTTTGCTGGTCAGAGTTTCTGGAGTAAAATGGTCAATATAGATGTGGTACAATTTCTTTTAGACTTGTCAGAAATTTTGGGACTTGTGCGCCCTGAAAAAAAATATCCTGGATTCGCACCGACTCTGATTGATTCAACCGATTGAGCTTGTTCATCCCATCCTTATTAAGAAGCTGATTGAATGTGACGTCATGATGACGTCATGATGACAGGAGCGTATAAATTGCGAACGCTCACTAGAGCTGCTGCAAACATTTAGTACAAACGGGTATAATTTAGTGAGTAAAGTACAAAGCTTTAAAAACAAATTCCTAGAGTTTCAGTTGTGACCATGGACTATTCTTTGAAGAAGAAAGCACAGGCAGATATGGAGTTGGACTTTAGCCTAAATCCTGTGTTTCTCGGAATCCTAGTCATTTGCGGTCTGCTTGGCAACATCCTCGTCATTCAAGTGTGCAGGAAACGACGTCAAAAGACTGGTATGGACATGTTCATCATCACCATAGCTCTCTGTGACATGGTGACCCTTGTGTCGGGGGTAATGATGTCGAAACTTCTACCCTCACTAAGCAGTAAGTTCGAAAAGTCGGATGTCTTTTGTCCGATCGCTTTGATGCTCATTGTATCCCCGGCCATGACTTCGCAGACCACCGTTGTTTTCCTTGCATTTGATCGCTACCTTACCGTCATCCGACAGTACAAGAAACTTGTTACCTACAAGCGAGCTGTATGGGCCGTGGTTATAACGGTGTTCCTATCGGTAATGACGATTGTGCCACAAATAACTATCGCGATTAAAATGGGACCATGCAATTTGACTACTGAGTGTTTAAAATGTACTCCAGTAAGAGGATCTAAAACTTACTCCTACGCTGGATTGTGCTTTGCATCAAGCTGTGCCTTGATGACATCAGCTTTTTACACTTCCCTGTATTGTAAATTGAAGCGTCAGCGAGGAGTTTTGCCAGTTGTGTCCCTTAGTCATCTCCTAGCCCGAAGAAATAGTAGACAGTTCAAAATCTCAAAGGGAGGAGCGAACGAAACAGCAGGGATGTCCCAACCACCATCCGACGATGTAAGCATTCCACAGCTGCTGACTCGCAAAAATGGACAGAGGACGTCACGATGCAGGTACTCGTCCATAAGCTCGATAAGCTTGGAGCATTGTGAAAACAATCCGCACGTCAGTGGCAACAGGTCCTCTCAAGGCCAGTCAATGCAACCTCTTGACCAAGCTGTCACATTGGATCCTTCTCTGTTACATCAATCAAACGGCGGCAGCGGTGGGATACAGTTTGCTCGTATCCCTGAGAAAAGACAACTCGAGCTGCGGCGTGCAGTCAGAATCATGATCGCCATCTCTGTCTCCATCTTCATATTCTGGTATCCAGCTGTGATTGTCCGCTGCCTTCCCGATGACATGGTAATCGCAGCATATATGAAAGGAAAGGCCGCTAACGTCGCTCTGGGTATCATTAGTAAATCAGTAATTCTAGGGAGTGCCTTTAATCCATTCATCTATAATCTCTTGAATAGGCGCTTCAGAAAAGAGTGTGGTAAAGAGTTCATACGCTGGTTTCGCTGTTGGAGGTGAATTCGTTGGGACTGAACTTGGAGGTATATCCTTTGATAGAGCAAAACCCCTTTAGAAGAATTAAATCCTTATTACAGTGAAAGTCAACCTTGACTTCAGTAAATATATGAAAATGAGAACAACAGGTCGAAGAAAGTTTGAAAAAAATTGGCAAAACTGTTTAAAAAATATGATGAAGATCGCTAGAAAATTATTTTAACATCTCTATGAGTTACATTACTCTCCTTTTTTTCCAAACGGTGCCAAAACTTGCGAAATGTATTTCTGAATACAAGCTTTTATAGGTCCTCAGTTAGGAAATGAATATACTTTTGCACCCAAACTCTATCATTTGGATATATTTTTGAAGATATTGTCCTTACAAAAATGTCAGTTTCTATAGGGATTTCAACAATTCAATGACTACTTTTTGTTTCTTTTTATCGGATTTGTCTCGTATTTTCCACTGGGCTCTTTTCTGATTTTCCGCATTAACCCTTGCAGGACAGGAATTATTTAAGTGCTAAATTGATCGCATTTTGTGCTTCAAATTGGCAACAATGATATATATATATATCTTTTTCTGCTACATGGTTCAAATAAGGTGTAATGTCTTTGGAAAAAATGTACATGGTGAGGAATTTTGTCGAAAAGTTGGAAAAGTTGGAAAAACAATGATTTTAAACCTTTCAATACATTGCCAATTTAAAGATTTTTAAGCTAATTCTCATTTTTAAAATTCCTGTCATCAAACGTAATATGGTTATGCAACAAAAATTCACATAGTGTGTGCATAAATTTTTGCTCTTTCTGCTTATGCATCTGGTATATTTTTTAAGGCCCTGAATCAAAAGTTATTGAGCCAGACCTCAAAATGTGGTCAATTGTCTTGAAAGGGTTAATTTCTTCAAAATAATGTACTTGATATGTTTAATATTTTATCGATAGATAAAATAGGTGAGAGAGATGATATGAAAGAGCGAGGTAAATCCTCGAAATCAGAGCAAGACTGGAAATCGTATAGAAAACTGAGTAATATTTTTACCGATATGATAAAAAAGGCAAAGCGATCATATCTTTGAAAGCATTCTCAATAGGAAAGGAAATTGTGAAGCTATGTGGAAATCTTAACTATGATTGTTACCAAACAAAGAGAATATAAAATTGATTCAAAAGTTGTCTTTTAATGGAGAAAATGTCTTAGGATACAAAGAAATTGCTTCTTGCTTAAAATCATTTTGTTGGTATGGCCTCTAAACGTAAACAGAATTTTACCTTCGGTAATAATAACACGATAAAATCTGCTTTCGAAAAATAAACTAAAGGGCAATTTCAAAGGCCTATTGTACTGCCCACAGAAATCAGGTTCGGATTATGTAATATGCCATTGTAATGTTCGCACATTTCTAAAGTAGATAGGGCTATTGAAAGTGCCTTCAGGTGATTTTTCGAAAACAGTTTTTATCGTGTTTAATTTAGAACAATTTTTTTAAACCAAAGTTCATACTACTTTCAGTTTTAAACCGATTTCCATTCAAGATGTTAAGAAAGCAATCAATAACATTGCGAAAAATAAAGCTACGGGACTAGATATAATCCCTGCCTGTGTAATTTAAGATGCGGTTGACTACATCCTTTCACAATTGACACATATCGTTAATAGCTCATTGTGTACTAGTAAGATCCCTAATGCATGTTAAAAGGCTCATGTAACACCGATCTTTAGGAGGGGTGACACTTCAAATCCGTCGAACTATAGACCGACCTCGGTTCTCCCTGTATTGTCTAAAGTGTTGGAAAAGATTGTGTTCGATCAAGTGTATAACTACTTTTCATGTAATCGCATACTCGATCGATGTCAAAGATTGCATAGACAGGTCCTCATAAGTGTGTGTGTGTGTGGGGGGGGGGGGGTATGACTTCCCTCAATATATATATATATATATATATATATATATATATATATATATATATATATATAATAAATGAGATGAACCAAGACTCAGGACGTAGCTGAATACCACGGATTTATTGATGTCGTCAAGCTTTCGGCATTATGCCTTCTTCAGGAGCTATACAACGAAAAGGAACGAAAAAGGAACAAAATGATACTACTACTACTACATGCATAAAAGAAAAGTAATGAGCTTTACAATTCTGCTGACATTGTTGTTAGCAGAATTGTATAGCTCATTAATTTTCTTTTATGCATGTAGTAGTAGTAGTAGCATTTTGTTTCTTTTTCGTTGCTTTTCGTTGTATAGCTCCTGAAGAAGGCATAATGCAGAAAGCTTGACGACATCAATAAATCCGTGGTATTAAGCTACGTCCTGAGTCTTGGCTCATTTCATTTATTTCATTTATCCAACCAAGACGGCCCGTCATGTTGTGTTTTAGCCAAATCCTTACAATTATATATATATATATATATATATATATATATATATATATATATATATATATATATATATATATATATATGTATGTGTGTGTGTGTGTATTTATATAGTGTGGGGTGAGGGTATGTAAACATGTATATGGTTTTTCTCTTTACATGACTGTCCAAGATACAACTTTAGCACCATGCTTTGCAGTTTTGTAGTATGATTTAAATATTGAGCGAGCGAGCAAACAATATTCAAAATTTTTGTGGTCGCAATTACATTGGAATATAAAAACGGGGAAACACAATTCTGATTGGGTTTAATTTTGCAAAATTTCACAATGAAAATTCATTTATTATGCTATACTTTTAATAAGAGCGAGCGCAGCGAGCGAGAATTTGGGAATATTGGCTCTAAGTCACTTTGGATTAGGGGCACATGTTATGAAAAAGGGAAACGTGGTATTTATCATGGGGAAAAGGACACTTAGAAAAATAAATGAATGTGTACAAAAAGTAGAAAAGGCAGTTATCAGACATGAAAAGGGGCACTAATCACACATGAAAAGGGGCATTTATAAGAACGGGAAAATGTTCTTATAAAAAGTAGAAAAATTAAAGCAGTGCCTATATATTACAGAGGAAAAAATGACTTGTTACATTAAAAGGGATAAAAGGGATTAAAAGGGATGAATGTTCTTGTTGAAATAGGAGCATTTATCAAAGGTAAGGTGAGGGATGAGGTGTAATTATCAAAATGGGCACTCATAAGAATATGGAACGGGAACTTATTCGAAAGAAAAATGGGGGTACTTATCTGAAGTTAAAGGAAAAAGTAGGGGGCACTGTGCCCACATGCAACCCCAGGAACGGTGCTTCTGAACGGTTCTGCATGTTATGATTGTCATTTTATCATTCTTCTAGTAGAGTTGGGTGATGATGACATAGGTCATCATCCTCGATAAATATTGGGGCGATGTATTCCCTCTTTCCCCACCACATTTGATTCCTGTGACTATATAACTATATTTTCATTTCAAGTTTGAAAATTTACATTATTACCAATAACATGAGTGTGGCAAAATTGGATTATAAAGGAAAGTTACAGCTTAAACCCTCTATATAAATCGAAAATAATTGCATGTACTCTAAAGCAAAATTACAGTCATTTGAAAATGTTAAAATTAGAATTCAAAATTCTGAACTACAGACGGTAGCACAGTGTTAATATCTTGGAGTAATCATAGATAGTTGTCTAACATAGACTCCCCAAATTGACAATGTCAGAAAAAAAGGTCTTACCAAGGAGCTTTGAAGAGCTGGAGTCACATCTGGCAACAAATTAATTCAAGTAGCAGCCCCTTTCTAAGGATGCACAAAAGAATCTACAGATGGGCTGTTGCCTTTGATGTCCGATGTTCGATGCCGCCAACTTCATGGGAAAGCTGAGTAGTGATTTTTGTCACAAATTAAATATCGGGAATTTTGCACTTATTATTTCAATAAACAAAGTGAAAATTGAGCAGATGATAAAATATGAATACAAAAGCCCAGTTGTGTCCAGAAATTTGGCTATATTGTATGATAGTAGGTGCAATTTTTGAAAAGGGGACAAATTTGACAATCCTAATATTCGCAATTTGACGCTCTTCCGATTACTTCCGACAAACGAAAATCAAAAATGCAATTGTTCAAGTACAGTTATTTATCATGTTAAATGTCAGAATAGTGTCAATACATGTCAATGTTGAGTAATTTTGATTCATATTTCAGGAAATTTTGCACCATTTCTTTTCGCTTGCCTCCAGTAAAGGTAGACACTGTGAACTGCTCATATTACACTAGTGAAAGCGAAAAGTAAATATCATGACAAAAGCATATTTCCCTTTGAAAATGGCCCGTAAGGTTGCAGCCAGGCAGGAATCTTTTGGCTTTTTATCTGCAAGGAAGATCCAGTTAAGCACATGCCTGACATATTTTTTCCTGGCGGCATCGAAGATGGTTCAAAGGGAATGCGTTACTCGTGACTCCAGCTCTTCAAAGCTCCTTGGTCTTGCAGACCTTTTATATTAGGTTTTAAGTAGACAGAAATATTGCGCTCTTATTGCATAAATCGTTAATTCAACCGCTTTTTGATTATTGTAATGATTGTAGTATCCTGTGCAGACCCCTGGGAACGATTTTTTTTTTTTTTTTACTGCGGGTGCTGTGGGCAGATTTTCTTTTTATTCAGTTGCTTATCTAGGAATTATGGCGCCCGGGGCAAAAAAAAAAAAAAAGGGGCACCCCTACCCCCCCCCCCAAAAAAAAAAGTTAAAAAAAAAATATATATCCATGTCATTGTACAAACGAGGGACCGAGCCACTGGCTTTTGAAGCTTATACTAAATGTTAATTTGGGAAATGAAAAAGGAAAAGATTAAAGGAGGAAAACATTATGATTTACTTTTTGAAGGAACTTAAAATACGAATCGACTACAGTACTACCCTTGTAAAAAAAAGGAAAAAGGAAAAATGTATAATTTACCTGAAATGTTGGATATGTATCTGTAAAGTGTTATATTGCTTTGTAATTTTTTGTTAAACGAAAATTGAATGTGAGATGTTTTGTTGCATTAAACTCCCCTGTTTAGGGTGAAAAAAAGGGGGGAAGAATGATAATATGTGATATTTTTCCTGGCCAATTTCGCAAACTCTTGACCATCCGATTCATTTCATATACATCCTCTTTGAAAGAATTGAGCTTACCCGTGCAGATATTCAGCATTTTATGAAACGAAAAGCAGCAAACTTAAGATGTTTATTTTATAATAAAAAGGAATTAAAACCAACCATATGACCAAGAGAAGGAACAATCGAATACAGATCTAATTTGTTAAACCTCAATTCCCTTCTCAATTCATTTCAGTTTATTCAATTCCAATAAAAAATATACATGTATAGACAAGTCCAAGTGTGCAGAAATATAAAATACAGATGTAGATAAGAATACAGATGTATAGCTTATAATCATGTATGGAATTAAGGGTACCATAAAAGACCGAGGCGGTCTTGTCAAGACAGTCCCCTCACAGTAAAGTAAGAAAAGATGGAGGAATGAGACACCAATATGAGGTTTAAATATTCAAGTACATGTATATGCAAAAGGTTACATTAAAAACATATAAAAAACATTAAGGGACATAAAATACATAAAAGACCAAACAACCCTTAACAGTATTTGGAAAAAAATTTGAGTAATAATCAAGGTGAGAAATCAGAAATTAAGAGGAATTTCTTTAAATTCCTCTTGAAACTATTATGAAAAACTATAGAAGTGATTTCATTTGGTAAGGAATTCCATATAACTGGCATGACTGGCGCCCTATATCTGAAAGTAAAGGAAACATAAGTTCTATCTATAGCCCATAAATGATACTTGTTAACACTTCTAGTATTGTAATTATGTATTGAACTATTCAGTGTAAGCATATTACATAAACGTTGGGGTAAAGGCCGTTTTTATGTTTAAAAAGCAATATTGCACAGAAATAATTATTAAGTTGATTATTCAGTAGTTTAGTTTAAACAAACAAACAAAAGTCTGGCACTATCATAACATTGGTGATATGCCATCACACACGTATTCTTTTAATTTAAATTGTTTTAAAGTCACCCACTTCAGGGCTGAAGAATATACATGTAGCTGATGATTCCGCCAATGGCCTTCACATCAGAATCCGTTTTCTGAAATCTTTACCCTTTCCTAATTATGATTTTGTATTCTCCCCCTCCCTCTCCCCCACCCCCTTCTCTCTGAATGTCTCACTTCTTTTTGTCTCATTCAATACGAGTGCAACTCCATTTTTAAAAAGTTATTCTTTTTCAAGTCCTACACTCTCGTAGGTTTAAAGTCAAGGAAACCGCCCCTAACAACTACCCCCTATAGGACAACGGGGTTTGCTCGCTATTCATAAGGACCGCTATTTATAAAGGACGGCTCATTCATTTGGTCACACGTTATGGATAGCCGTCATTATGAATAGCGGTCCTTATGAATAGCGGTCATTATGACTAGCGGTCCTTTTAAATGACTATCGAGGTTACCCCAGGACAACTACTAAATTGTTCAACAACCCTCCACACATCCCCTTTCTGGTATTGGAAACTTGTCAACAAGTGTGGGCCATCGCTTTGGGGTAGTTCGCCTATAAAGGGGGTAGTTGTCCTAAGGGGTATTGTTGTCCAGTGCAGTCATGATAGAATCTAATTTCATACACAGCCTGTAAGTCCACTTCTGGACCCCGTTTCATAAAACTTTATATCAATAACAATATACAAAAATGGTTATAAGCTATTGAAATCCTTGAATCTGATTGGCTGACAGCAAATTTGTCATAGAAATGGGGCAGTTGTTATTGATAACATGTTTTATGAAAAGGGGCCCTGGTCTGCTTGACATATCAGTGAAGAACACATGGGTTCCGTCTTCAGTCTTATGAAGTGTTGCGATTAATTCGAATCAATCGCACCATAAAATATTAATCGCAAATGTGTACTTTAGAGATAGGGGTTGCGATTAATTTAAAGTTGCGATCGCTTTGAATCAATCGGAAGTCTTTATAAGACGGGCCCCTGGTATATATTCATAATTTTTCTGCATAATGATCGCTTTGTCTCTATCTCTATTCCCCTCTCTTCCATTCAATTTGACTCTCTCTCTCTCTCTCTCTCTCTCTCCTCCTCCTCCTCTTCCTCTCTCTGCCCATATCTCTGTTTCTTTCTTTTTACTACACACCATGTAAGACGACTACTCTTACATACATGCCCACACAAACCAAGTTTATATCCTCTCGAACAGAGTTAATAATGCTAGCCTACCTCTTATTATGAAATCTAAAATAAAAACCCGTCACTCCTTTCTTAGTTCATTTTGCAAATATTATTATATTGATCATAATCACATCATACAAAGAAAGAAGTTATACCCCTAAAAAGGAAACAATTGATGGTACTAATCAAATCGTCCAACATGTCCGGGATTTTAAGTCGAAATAATGATACCTGTCGATGTTATTTTCGCAATGTGTAGCAAAACTATACTACACACAGTGTCTATGTGAAAATTACCCATTGCCTTATATACTGGAACCAATGGCTCCTGTGCTAGGCGCATGGGAATGGGAGTATTTAACTGAAATGCAATTCTTACATATTTCCTTCACTTCATGGCAAAGTGAATATATGTAGTTGATTTCTCTACCAACAGATCAAAGAGTAGTTAATTAGAACCAATGGATGCAAATGTGTTCTGAATTCAGAACTGTTCTTTTCATCTGGTATATTTTACTCAAAGTTTAATCTTTTATCATTGGATAAGTGTGCAGAACTAGCACGAACTGCAGAGAAGCATTAGCTACATATTCCTACTTAAGATTGGTTGCCATTCATTGGCAAATTCAGTGAAAAGTCAAAAGCCGTTGTCAAATTCATAAAGGAGCAGTTCTACAATTGAAGCCTTCCTATAGTCCAGTGTTGAATCAGCGATCTTGTCAACTCCAATTATCTATTTGGGTTCAGGACAGGCCTAGTAAGTAAGAGAGAGATAGACAGAGAAAGAGAAGGACAAAAAGTGGGACAAGGATAATGAGAAACAAAATGTATTATTTTTAAGCATAAAAATTGGTTTTCGTCAGGTGTCTTTAGATGAGCACCTATCTATAGACGTAATCATCTAAAACATCAGAGACTCTTCATGATATAGTACTATATACAATTATGTCATGTGTTACTATACACAGTGCTATATGGCTACCGTGAAATTAAGAATATATATATATATATATATATATATATATATATCTTCAATGTACTTTTGTTAAAGACTGTCTTGTCAAAGTGAGACATACAGCAATATGACAAAGAGTTTTAATGACCATTTAACTTTTTAAAAATTGATGAAATATTTGATAACTTACTTGTCCATGTATTAGGAAACTTATTGCCCTTTAAATAATATACATTGATTATTACCTGTTTTATATTCCCAATATTCACAATTTAAGTCTAATTCAAATTTCATTAAAATGTGTCTTTATGTTCAGCCACGTCAATGACTAATTAGAATAACCTCTTGTAAAGTCGAAAACAATTCAATGTCTTACTCAGGTTTATTCTTAAAATGTCGTTTCTTCATAGTGCATTTCATCATTTAGAAATATAACTTCTTTCACGCAGCAAACTTTGTAGATTAGTGAATTAAGCCTTAAGTCAAAAATAAAACACTCGAAATGTATCTTTCGAATAAATAATGTCAGTTTCACCTTGCCAATTGACATGTAGTCACTGCATACTACTACTTCTTCTTCCACTACTACTACTACTACTACTACTACTACTACTACTACTACTACTACTACTACTACTACTACCACTATACTATACTACCACCACTAAAATTAATAATGATGACCATGGAAATAATAACAATCATAATAATGTTAACAAGGGGGAAAAAAGGAGAAGAAAGGGTGCAAAATCCAGTCTTGACAAGAATTGATATTAGCTCTGGCTGTATCAGTCGAGCTGAGATTCATGTACAGGCTTAGAAATTTCCATATTCTGATCAATAAAATACAATTTATGAAATAACAGGCTATGTTCTCTGTATATCCCAACACATCCCATCATTATTTTATGCTTGAGTGAGTAATTAACAAAGTGTTACTTTTGGTGAGTCTTTAAATTTCATCTGGCTTGCTCATTCAACAAATACCAGTTCTTGTCAAGTCTGAAATTTGCACCCTTTCACAAAAGTGGTTTGAGATCAATCACGCGTAATAACTAGTCAGATTTTTTGGTGTAATTGTATAAGAGGGACCATAAGCTATCTACAAGATTAAGATTTATTGAAAATATTCAGAAATATTTATTTGGGGAGACTTTTTCCAACTGTTAACTTTTTGGGGGACGCACTGTATACATAAAGTTTACCATAGGTGTAGCTGGCTGCAGTCCACGAGACCGACATTTCAGTTTCGTGGGCTGTCGGCCTACTGGGAGGTCCAGGGTGTAGATATATAATCAGCCTATTAAAAAGAGTTCTCATCGACTTGTACTTACGTGGTGCCGGAGATTCGCTAGCGGGCGGTTGGGGAGCAGCGCTACTGCCTGGAGGTGGTGGAGATGGACCAGAGTCGTTAACGGATCCTTCGCCTGGAGGGGGTGGAGATGGACCAGAGTCGTTACCGGATCCTTCTCGTGGAGGTGGTGGTGGAGATGGACCAGAGTCGTTACCGGATCCTTCACGTGGAGGGGGTGGAGATGGACCATTGTCGTTACCGGATCCTTCGCGTGGAGGTGGTGGAGATGGACCACCGTCGTTACCGGATCCTTCACGAGGAGGGGGTTGAGATGGACCATTGTCATTACCGGATCCTTCGCGTGGAGGTGGTGGAGATGGACCACCGTCGTTACCGGATCCTTGGCATCGAGGTGGTGGAGGTGGACCATTGTCGTTACCGGATCCTTCACGTGGAGGAGGTTGAGATGGACCATTGTCGTTACCGGATCCTTCGCGTGGGGGAGGTGGAGATGGACCAGAGTCATTACCAGATCCTTCGCGTGGAGGTGGTTGAGATGGACCACCGTCGTTACCGGATCCTTCGCCTGGAGGTGGTTGAGATGGACCAGAGTCGTCAGCGGATCCTTCGCCTGGAGGTGATTGAGATGAATCAGCGCGCTTGACCAGGTTGATAAGCTGTGAGGGGTCACCGTTGCCATCATCTGGTCTTGGTGATGGAGGAGGTCCTGTGCCGTTGATAGGCTGTGGGGGGTTACCAGGGCCGTCACTGGGTCTCGGTGATGGAGGAGGTTCGGTGCCGCTCATAGGCTCTATGGGGCTATCAGGGCCGTCACTGGGTCTTGGTGATGGAGGGGGTCTTGGTCTTGTTGGCCGAGGACGCGCTGGACGACGGCCAGATGCTAAACAATTTGTAACAGAAATAAAAAAAGAATAACCTAATCACAAATACAATTCAATATAGTCTTATACATAAAGGTAAAAGTAGTATAACGAAATTTTCATCTCTCACAACCTATCAATGTTCAGCGCAAACAAATATTCACTTTTGAAATTAAAGTACCTATGAAGCTCCAGATTCAACTACTTTGAAATAGGCATAGGCTATACTTACGAGCTTGTGCTGCACAAATGGCAGCGAGAACCAGGATGACCAAAAGTCCGCTGAACATTATACGGCCTGCCATGATGATGATGATGATATCAGCTCAGAGTCAGCCAATTCCTCTGCGTTGCTTGAGACCAGTATCTGGAAGGACACTGAACATGGCCTTCATGATGCTACCGGTCTTCTTTATATACATTTTCAAACTCGAAGATGTTAAGGGTAGGTACAATAAGTTACATCAAACCAGAGTTTACTATGCGTTTGATTTCAAGGCGCAGTGTTTAAACAAACCGCAGATGTCCGTGTCTGATACACTTCCTGAATCATAACACCTTACCATCCCTTCTATCGTTTACTTAATAGATCCATGTTTCTGATCTTGTGTTGTGTGTTCGGTTTGACTGTATGGTCTGAAGTATTTTATTTCATTTGTATTGGAGTGGTGTGCTATATGTTGGAATGTAAGAAACTTTGGTTCAATAAATTATTTCATCCTTTTGTTCTGTATATAGTCATACAATTAACTTTGGACCCAGTCACATCGTCCAGACCAACTCTAGACACACAAAACATTTTAGATTGAACACAAAATTATATTAATCCTAATGGCCAAGGGTCAGTCGATTATCGACTTTGCGGTGTGAATGGAGTATTAGAGGGGATCATGAGCTGTACAAAGTTTAGGGGTAACCTTCAATTCTTGTAAATGTAGAAAATATATCTTCAAAGAATTAACTGAAACTTTCTCAAGACGTCAAAGAATGATATCTGCCTCACAAATTTGTTAGGAACTGTATATGAACAAAGAAAAATAAGAAATTGTGCTAATAGTGCAGACTAACGTGCATAACACGCGGCCCCATATGTGCAAATGTGTGTTGTACTTTTCACTAAATGTTCCATCGTTTGTTTATATATTTGTTGGTCCAAACAACCCATTCACAACCTGATGCATTATCAAGAATAACTTCCATCAAATTTGTAAAGAAAGACTATTCCATTACCAGTACTCAAGATTTCATTCTATTAAAACTGCTATGCATTTAATTCAGAAAGTCATTATTCTTACCATTTCGCCTGTTAATTGTAGAACCATTTTGCTATGTCAGCAAATACTATTAACTGAGGACCCTTTTTTAACCCCTGTCGGTAAATTAAAATAATTCTCTTTTACCCCATCCATTCGAAGTGTTCCATCGACGCCCTGGCTCAAATCTTTCTTTGCCCACCAGCAGATGTCAGTGACAATGAAATACATCAATCAATTATTCAAGTATAAAGAATTGGTTAAAATGGATACATGAAGATAAAATTCCTGAATATACATAGCAGCGCCTCCAAACTTACAGTCATTACAACTGGTTCAAACAACAGTAGGTCACAATAGTAACATGAGTAATTTTTATGTAAACTATGTTCAAATCAAACTTTGTAACCGTATGGTCATATACATTTTCAACGGAATCGATGCATATTTTTGACATAAATTATAGACCAAACTGTTTCCCACCTATATATAATATATAATATGTCTAATACAATGTAACGGGGGTGAAAAAGATCGTTTCACGCCAATAAAAAAGGGAAAACCACATCAAGATCTCCTACCCCGTGATAGGTACGCGCGCGCACAAACACACACGCACACACACAACCCCCCCCCCCCCCCCAGTGGCGGATCCAGGATTTCTTGAGGGAGGGGGCTCAATATTCACAAAATTTTCTGACAAGCAAAAAAAAAAAAAAAAAGTCCTCAGCATTTTTTTCGCCCCTTTTTAACTCAAAATTTTTTTGACAAGCAACAACAACAAAAAAAAGGTCCTCAGCATTTTTTGGGCCCCTTTTTAACTCAAAAATTTTCTGATAAGCAACAACAACAGAAAAAAGGTCCTCAGCTTTTTGGGGGCCCCTTTTTGGTCCCAGGGGAGGGGGCCCGGGCCCCCTGGATCCGCCACTGCCCCCCCCACACACACACACAATAGCGGTGCGTGCGCATCTCGAACCACATGAATGAATGAATGAATGAGTTTATTACCAAATCACAATGATACATACATCTTGGTAAAAATCACAATAACGTCTTGGTAAAGGGAGCTAACAAATAGCATATGCTAATCAAGGTTTACCCCGTAAAACTGATTACATGAATCAATAGCAAATCAATTGAAATGTACATCTCATACATCTTTTTTTAAAATAACACAAATACATTATTTACAATCAATAAAAGTAGTAATAACAGTACAACAATAATAACAACAATAATAACGAATATCAAGTGAGCTTAAAATAAATAAAATGAATGATAGTGACCTTCATGAACATTCTAAAATTGATTTTCAAGTTGGTATTCTCCAATTAAGTATTCTTGTAATGCCCGTCCAAAACTTCTGAGACTGGTTATATTCCTTAATTCTTTTGGCAAATCATTCCATATAACAGGTCCTGAATATGAAATCGATTGTTTCCCCAGATTCGTATTACTGATTGAAAAATTCAAATTAGATTTCTCTTTGTTTCTTGTATGATAAGGGTGTTCTAGTACTGAAAAATAATCAGATAAAGTATGAGGCAGACCGTTATACATTATATCATGCATAAAAATACCAATTTTTATGCTCAAGACGTAGTTAACAAGTTTACCAAACAGCAAAATGTACCAAACCATCTGCCAACAAGCCTCAACTATATAGTCTGGGAGCCTGTCCCGAAAGAGTCACCCCATTTTACCCCTAAGATTTGACCCCGTAAAGTCACTTACACCATCTAAGTCATTGACAAAAAGGTTGTCAGCCTGACCGTAGCCGCCGGGTTTAGCCCCCAGAGCCCCCAAAAGAGACCCCAAAGTCGGGTCGATTTCATCCCATTTCCCTTATGCACCAAACTTTGTGAGTAGGAAGTATAGTATGACTTGACAATACAAAACACAAATCTGACAAAAATTTCTGTCGGGATGGGGTGTCAGACGGCCCCTAAAAATTGGGGTAAATTTTCCCCTTGAAGCTCAGGGACCAAATTTTGTCACAAGGAAGAGCTATGGATGTACATTCCAAAAATATAAAAAACTGACAAAATTGTCCATCGGGAAGGGGCTGTCAGACCCCCTGTAATGAAAATCCCAAAGTGCCCTTTGACAACACTTTGTCCCCCCCCCAAAAAAAAAAATGCTCTATATGTCAAGAGAAACCATTTTCTTACCTTCTGACTATGATAATTCAAAAGTGTTTTTTTCACTTCACTTTAAATTTTCATAACATAATTTTGAGTATAATAATCTTCTTGAGGTGCAATTCAGTGTTAATTGGTCTTTTGATTAATAAGTTATTAAATTGTTAAAAATGTATTGCTTTCTCAAAAGTAGCCAAAATATATTGTTTGATTTGATTTGATTTATTTATTTATCTTCGTGATCCTTTTTTTTTTCTTCAAACATTTTTGACAAACTGAATTATAACATAATAAACAAATATTAATACATTATCAAATAGAGTAATTGCATTGTATAATTAACGTAAATGAATCATAAAGAAGGATTGTCACATAAGCAAAGCTTGATGGAGTGACAATCCTATATAAAAAATATTGGAAATACTAAAGAAAGGGGGATATTAAAAAAAGAAAAGGAAAAAAAAAGAAAGAAAGAAAGAAAAAAGACTTTTCGTTGTATTCAAAGTAATAGAAGTCAATTAAGGATGGGGATGAGATGAGATGTATGGAGAAAGAAAACATAAATAGAAGAGGATGGTATAAGTAGAAAAGTGGACTGTGTTGAAGAGATATTAGGGAAGAAATGAAAAGTGGGAAGTGTAGTGAGTGCAAAGAAAGAGGGAAGAAAAAAAAAAAAGGAGAAAGGGAGGATGTAGAAAGAAAGAGGGAGAAAGTGGAGAGAAGAAGTAAATGTCATTTACGCCCAGAGTCATCATACTGTTTGATTAGGTACTTTTTGGCGGCTGCCTTGAAAGAATAGAGAGTAGTGTGTGACTTGACGGCATCTGGTAGTGAATTCCATATATCGGGACCGGTATGTCTTATAGATTTGTGTGCTAACAAAGTTTTAGGATTAAATATGTGGTAATTATTAGCGTTATGGGTTGGGTATGAGTGAATACTTCTGTTAAGCATAAACATATCGCTAAGTGGGGATGGAACTTGATGTATAGAAACTTTAAACATAAGTAGGGCTATTAGGAGTGTATTTATGTCAGAGACTTTAAGGGTGTTGAGTTTATGGAATAAAGGGTCGGAGTTCGCTTTATAGTGTGAGCCCTTGCATATATGTAGTGCTTTCTTTTGCAGTAAAAGTATTGAATTAATCTTGTATTTGGCAGTATTTGCCCAAATCATGTTGCAATATGATATGTGGAGGAGAATTAATGTATTATAAAGCATAAAGAGTATATTATTTGGTAGAATGTATTTAAGTTTGAATAGAGTGCCGACAGCTCGTGATATGATGGTGTTGATATTCTTTATGTGATGTATCCAACTTAGGTTTTCATCAATGGTAACTCCGAGAAACTTTGACTTTGTTTCTTTAGATATAGGTAGACCATCGATAAAAATTTTGTTTTGTAAATCGATTTGGGTATGTGTTTTATTAAAATGTATGAAATTTGTCTTGTTTATGTTTAAGGATAATTTATTGGTTTTAAACCAAAGTGAAACATTTTGGAGTTCATTTTTAAGTTTGTTTATTAATGAGGATTATGTAAACACACCCATTGTCCATCTTCACCTGTTTGACAAGGCATAATAGAAGAGCTTTTCAGGTATCTGTGGTATGTGACTGCCAGGCTGAAATGTACTACTACTAGTACTATTTGACAAGCTTTTTCCATTCAGTTCTATTCTCCATGATCTTTGGGAGTTCCTGCCTTGGTAGACAAGTGTTTCTAACTGATCTATGTAAGTCATTGCTGGACGGCCCCTGGTGCGTTTGCCCCTTGAAGGTTCCCAGAAGAGCATTTGTGAGATTATTTCACTCCTGCTCCTCCACCAATGACCACTGAAACGGAGGCGGCGTTCTCTCAGTCTGACTGAGATTGGTGTCATGTCCCTATACAACTCTATATTTGTCATATGGTCCCTCCAATTAACATTCAATGCTGCTCTCAAGAGTCTTATATAGCAGCCATCCAGTTGTTTTTCCAGGCTATTTGTCAGTGTCCAGGTTTCTGATCCATATATCAGTACAGTTTCCACTGAAGCCTTAAAGAATCTGACTTTCAGTTGCCTACTGAGGTTAGATTTCCAAATTGCTGCCAGTTTGTTCAAAGCCGTCCACGATTTTGCCTTTTGGATATTCAGATCTTTCCCTGACTGATCAACCCATGAGCCGAGGTACTGAAAGTACTGAACTTGCTTCAACTTTGTCCCGTTAGCAGTAGAAATCTCGCCTTCATGAAGATTGTACATCATGAATTCTGTCTTAGTACTGTTTATTTGTAAACCGACTTGACTTCCTGCAGACTCAACTCGTTTTAATAGCTTCTGTGCCTTTTCCAAATTGTCTGAAATTAGTGCAATATCATCAGCAAAGTCGGTGTCTGTGATCATTACAGCGGGATATCTGCTACTTTTCCTTTCCTCGAGGTTAAAGCCCAGATCCTCAAACCCTTCAGTAGCTATTCTTAGAGCATAATCCAATGCTATGATGAATAGGTATGGTGCTAAAGTATCTCCTTGGAGCACTCCTGCTAAGATGGTAAATGAGTCAGTCTCTCCATCTGGTGAACGTACTTGAGCTGTGGTATCCTTTTACAGCAATCCTACTGCTGTGACTATTGTGTGTGGTATTCCGTAGGCTCTTAAGATCTCTAACATCTTCTTCCTACTGATAGAATCAAAGGCCTTCTTGAAATCCACAAATGTAAGTACTGCTGTCAGATGTTTTGCTTTAATACCTTCTGCCAGTCTTCGCAAAGTTAGAATTTGTGGCAATCACCTCCCTCTCCAATAATAAATGCCCAGGTGTGGATGGAATCCCATCAGAGGTATGGAAGTCTGGTGCCCTTAACCAACAGCTTTTGGAAGTATGTAACAGAATGCTTATCCATGGTGAGAAACCAGATTTGTGGTCTAAGAGCATAATCATCCCTGTAACCAAAAAAAAAGGAGATCTCAGTACTCCTAAAAACTACCGTGATATAGCACTGACCCCAGTAGCTGCAAAAGTATTCAACAAAATGCTTTTGAATAGAATTCGTCCTCACCTGGAACCCCTTCTCCGCAAGAACCAGAATGGATTTCGTCCAGGAAGGTCTACAGCAGAAATGTACTATTCACGTGTTAATTGCACAGATACCAAGCAAGCTCCTCTATTCTGCCTTGTCAGATGGTCAGTGGGTGTGTTTACATAATCCTGATGATATCATTTGACTTCTTTTAGGAAAGCAGTACAATTTTCACTATTTGATAAATTATTATTGAAATGATCATTTTGACACCAAATTGCACCCCAAGAAAGTTACAATACTCAAGATTGTACTATGTAAATTTTAGCTGAATTGAATGAGACACTTTGGAGTTATTTAAGGTTGTAATGCCCCAAAAAATGTTTTTTTCTCTACATCTAGAGCATTTTGGGCAACAAAGCTTGGTTTAGGGGCACTTTGGTATTTTTCAGGGGCGTGTTGCACCCCGTTCCCGATGGAAATTTGTGTAAGTGTTTATATTTTTGTAATTTACACCAATAACTCTTACTTCTGACAAAATTTGGTCCATGCGCCTTAAGGGGAAAATTTTGCCCGAATTTTTTAGGGGCGGTCTGACAACCCATCCCCACGGAAAATTTTGTCAGTTTTGGTGTTTTGGTAATGTATAGTCATACACCTTCCTTCTGACAAAGTTTGGGGCATATGTTAGATGGGTTGAAATTGACCCTACTTTGGGGCCCCTTTTGGGGGCACTGTGGACCAAACCCGGCGGCTTAGTTCGAGCTGACAAGCTTTTTATGAATGACATGGATGGTCTTAGCAAATGTAAGGGGTAAAATTTCATATGTAAAATGGGATGACTATTTCGGGACAGGCTCCTGGCCTATCACAGGAAAGATTGAGGGAAAGAGGAGCAGAGGACGGAGTAGAATACTTGGGATGGACAGTCTGCAGAAGGATATATGACATTTGCTCCTGTGTCAATTGCTCCGGTCTAACTTTGCCACGCTAATCCTTAACCTAAACCTAACCCTAACCCTAACCCTAACCCTAACCCTAACCCCAATCCTAATCTTCACATTGTCCTGAAAAAAAAAACAACAACAAAAAAAAATCCAAAAAAAATCATGACCTTGACCTTAACCTTTTACCTTTCGAGATATGGACTGTGGAGCAAATGTCACAGGAGCAAATGTCGGCGCCCCTCTGCAGAAATGGTTAGAGTGAAGACTGACTGAGGAATGAAACACCAGGGAGTGGTGATGAGGGAGAAGTCTAGAAACAGAGGGTGGTGGAATAATCGCCAAATCTGTAAATATGCCACCTCGATCAATTGATTAAGATGTTTATTTTACATATAAAAAAGCAATTAAAACCAACCATATGACCAAAAGGGAGGAACAATCGAATACACTGTTAAACCTCAATTCCCTGCTTAGTCGTTTATTTTGTTATAAGTTTTTTAAAAAAATGTCTGGCACTATCATAACATTAGTGATTATGCCATCACACACGTATTCCTTTAATTTAAATTGTTTTAAAGTCACCCACTTCAGGGCTGAAGAATATACATGTAGCTGATGATTCCGCCAATGGTCTTCACCTCAAAATCCGTTTTCTGTTATATTTACCCTTTCCTAATAACGAGTTTGTATTCTCCCCCTCCCTCTCCCCTACCACTTCTCTCCGAATGTCTCACTTCTTTTTGTCTCATTCAATACGAGTGCAACTCCATTAAAAAAAAAAGTTATTCTTTGTCAAGTCCTACATTCCCCTAGGATTAAAGTCAAGGAAACCGCCCCGAACAACTACCCCCTAGGACAAAGGGGGTTTGCTCGCTATTCATAAGGACCGCTATTTACAAAGGACCGCTCATTCATTTAGTCACGCGTTATGAATAGCGGTCCTTATGAATAGCGGTCATTATGACTTGCGGTCCTTTTAAATGACTAACGAGGTTACCCCAGGACAACTATAATTGTTCAACAACCCTCCACACATCCCTTTTCTGGTATTGGAAACTTGTCAACAAGTGTGGGTCATCGCTTTTGGGTAGTTCTCCTAAGGGGGAAGTTGTCCTACGGGGTATTGTTGTTCAGTGCAGTCATGATAGAATCTAATTTTCATACTTAGCCTGTAAGTCCACTTCTGGACCACGTTTCATAAAACTTTTTATCAATAACAATATACAAAAATGGTAATAAGCTATTGAAATCCTTGAATCTGATTGGCTGAGAGCAAATTTGTCATAGAAATGGGGCAGTTGTTATTGATAACATGTTTTATGAAAAGGGGCCCTGGTCTGCTTGACATATCAGTGAAGAACACATGGGTCCCGTCTTCAGTCTTGCGATTAATTCGAATCAATCGCACCATAAAATTAATCGCAAATGTGTACTTTAGAGATAGGAGTTGCGATTAATTTAAAGTTGCGATCGCTTTGAATCAATCGGAACTCTTTATAATACGGGGCCCTGCTATATATTCATAATTTCTCTGCATAAGCCCGTTTCTATGATCGCTTTGTCTCTAGCTCTATTCCCCTCTCTTCCATTCAATTTGAATCTCTCTCTCTCTCTCTCTCTCTCTCCCTCTCCTCCTCCTCTTCCTCTCTCTGCCCATATCTCTGTTTCTTTCTTTTTACTACACACCCTGTAAGACGACCACTCTTACATACATGCCCACACAAACCAAGTTTATATCCTCTCGAACAGAGTTTAATAATGCTAGCCTACTTCTTATTATTAAATCTAAAATAAAAACCCATCACTCCTTTATTAGTTCATTTTGCAAATATTATTATATTGATCATAATCACATCAAACAAAGAAAGAAGTTATACCCCTAAAAAGGAAACAATTGATGGTACTAATCAAATCGTCCAACATGTCTGGGATTTCATGTCGAAATAATGATACCTGTCGATGTTATTTTCGCAATGTGTAGCAAAACTATACTACACACAGTGTCTATGTGAAAATTACCCATTGCCTTATATACTGGAACCAATGGCTCCTGTGCTAGGCGCATGGGAATGGGAGTATTTAACTGAAATGCAATTCTTACATATTTCCTTCACTTCATGGCAAAGTGAATATATGTAGTTGATTTCTCTACCAACAGATCAAAGAGTAGTTAATTAGAACCAATGGATGCAAATGTGTTTTGAATTCAGAACTGTTCTTTTCATCTGGTATATTTTACTCAAAGTTTAATCTTTTATCATTGGATAAGTGTGCAGAACTAGAACGAACTGCAGAGAAGCATTAGCTACATATTCCTACTTAAGATTGGTTGCCATTAATTAGCAAATTCAGTGAAAGTCAAAGGCCGATGTCAAATTGATAAAGGAGCAGTTCTACAATTGAAGCCTTCCTATAGTCCAGTGTTGAATCAGCGATCTTGTCCACTCCAATCAATTATCTCTTTGGGTTCAGGACAGGCCTAGACTGAGAGAGTAAGAAAGAGAGAGATAGACAGAGAAAGAGAAGGACAGAAAGTGGGACAAGGATAATGAGAAACAAAATGTATTATTTTTAAGCATAAAAATTGGTTTTCGTCAGGTGTCTTTAGATGAGCACCTATCTATAGACGTAATCATCTAAAACATCAGAGACTCTTCATGATATAGAACTATATACAATTATGTCATGTGTTACTTTACACAATGCTATATGGCTACCGTGAAATTAAGAATATATATATATATATATATATATATATATATATATATATATATATATATATATATATATATATCTTCAATGTACTTTTGTTAAAGACTGTCTCGTCAAAGTGAAACATACAGCAATATGACGAAGAGTTTTAATGACCATTTAACTTTTTAAAAATTGATGAAATAATTGATAACTTACTTGTCCATGTATTAGGAAACTTATTGCCCTTTATATAATATACATTGAATATCAATATTTTATGCTTGAGTGAGTAATTAACTACTTTGCTGGGTGTTTCAAAGTGTTACTTTTGGTGAGTCTTTAAATTTCATCTGGCTTGCTCATTCAACAAATACCAGTTCTTGTCAAGTCTGAAATTTGCACCCTTTCACAAAAGTGGTTTGACATCAATCACGCGTAATAACTAGTCAGATTTTTTGGTGTAATTGTATAAGAGGGACCATAAGCTATCTACAAGAATTAAGATTTATTGAAAATATTCAGAAATATTTATTTGGGGAGGCTTTTTCCAACTGTTAACTTTTTTGGGGGACGCACTGTATACATAAAGTTTACCATAGGTGTAGCTGGCTGCAGTCCACGAGACCGACATTTCAGTTTCGTGGGCTGTCGGCCTACTGGGAGGTCCCGGGTGTAGATATATAATCAGCCTATTAAAAAGAGTTCTCATCGACTTGTACTTACGTGGTGGTGCCGGAGATTCGCCTGCGGGGGGTGGGGGAGCAGCGCTACTGCCTGGAGGTGGTGGAGATGGACCAGAGTCGTTAACGGAACCTTCGCCTGGAGGGGGTGGAGATGGACCAGAGTCGTTACCGGATCCTTCTCGTGGAGGTGGTGGTGGAGATGGACCAGAGTCGTTACCGGATCCTTCACGTGGAGGGGGTGGAGATGGACCATTGTCGTTACCGGATCCTTCGCGTGGAGGTGGTGGAGATGGACCACCGTCGTTACCGGATCCTTCACGAGGAGGGGGTTGAGATGGACCATTGTCATTACCGGATCCTTCGCGTGGAGGTGGTGGAGATGGACCACCGTCGTTACCGGATCCTTGGCATCGAGGTGGTGGAGGTGGACCATTGTCATTACCGGATCCTTCACGTGGAGGAGGTTGAGATGGACCATTGTCGTTACCGGATCCTTCGCGTGGGGGAGGTGGAGATGGACCAGAGTCATTACCAGATCCTTCGCGTGGAGGTGGTGGAGATGGACCACCGTCGTTACCGGATCCTTCACGAGGAGGGGGTTGAGATGGACCATTGTCATTACCGGATCCTTCGCGTGGAGGTGGTGGAGATGGACCACCGTCGTTACCGGATCCTTGGCATCGAGGTGGTGGAGGTGGACCATTGTCATTACCGGATCCTTCACGTGGAGGAGGTTGAGATGGACCATTGTCGTTACCGGATCCTTCGCGTGGGGGAGGTGGAGATGGACCAGAGTCATTACCAGATCCTTCGCGTGGAGGTGGTTGAGATGGACCACCGTCGTTACCGGATCCTTCGCCTGGAGGTGGTTGAGATGGACCAGAGTCGTCAGCGGATCCTTCGCCTGGAGGTGATTGAGATGGATCAGCGCGCTTGACCAGGTTGATAAGCTGTGAGGGGTCACCGTTGCCATCATCTGGTCTTGGTGATGGAGGAGGTCCTGTGCCGTTGATAGGCTGTGGGGGGTTACCAGGGCCGTCACTGGGTCTCGGTGATGGAGGAGGTTCGGTGCCGCTCATAGGCTCTATGGGGCTATCAGGGCCGTCACTGGGTCTTGGTGATGGAGGGGGTCTTGGTCTTGTTGGCCGAGGACGCGCTGGACGACGGCCAGATGCTAAACAATTTGTAACAGAAATAAAAAAGAATAACCTGATCACAAATACAATTCAATATAGTCTTATACATAAAGGTAAAAGTAGCATAACGAAATTTCCATCTCTCATAACCTATCAATGTTCAGCGCAAACAAATATTCACTTTTGAAATTAAAGTACCTATGAAGCTCCAGATTCAACTACTTTGAAATAGGCTTGGGCTATACTTACGAGCTTGTGCTGCACAAATGGCAGCGAGAACCAGGATGACCAAAAGCCCGCTGAACATTATACGGCCTGCCATGATGATGATGATGATATCAGCTCAGAGTCAGCCAATTCCTCTGCGTTGCTTGAGACCAGTATCTGGAAGGACACTGAACATGGCCTTCATGATGCTACCGGTCTTCTTTATATACATTTTCAAACTCGAAGATGTTAAGGGTAGGTACAATAAGTTACATCAAACCAGAGTTTACTATGCGTTTGATTTCAAGGCGCAGTGTTTAAACAAACCGCAGATGTCCGTGTCTGATACACTTCCTGAATCATAACACCTTACCATCCCTTCTATCGTTTACTTAATAGATCCATGTTTCTGATCTTATGTTGTGTGTTCAGTTTGACTGTATGGTCTGAAGTATTTTATTTCATTTGTATTGGAGTGGTGTACTATATGTTGGAATGTAAGAAACTTTGGTTCAATAAATTTATTTCATCCTTTTGTTCTGTATATAGTCATACAATTAACTTTGGACCCAGTCACATCGTCCAGACCAACTCTAGACACACAATACATTTTAGATCGAACACAACATTATATTATTCCTAATGGCCAAGAGTCGGTCGATTATCGATCGGTGTGGAACCGATTTTACGGTGTGAATGGAGTATTAGAGGGGATCATGAGCTGTACAAAGTTTAGGGGTAACCTTCAGTTCTTGTAAATGTAGAAAATATATCTTCAAAGAATTAACTGAAACTTTCTCAAGACGCCAAAGAATGATATTTGCCTCACAAATTTGTTAGGAACTGTATATGAACAAAGAAAAATAAGAAATTGTGCTAATAGTGTAGACTAACGTGCATAACACGCGGCCCCATATGTGCAAATGTGTGTTGTACTTTTCACTAAATGTTTCCATCGTTTGTTTATATATTTGTTGGTCCAAACAACCCATTCACAGCCTGATGCATTATCAAGAATAACTTCCATCAAATTTGTAAAGAAAGACTATTCCATTAGCAGTACTCAAGATTTCATTCTATTAAAACGGCTATGCATTTAATTCAGAAAGTCATTATTATTCTTACCATTTTGCCTGTTAATTGTAGAACCATTTTGGCTATGTCAGCAAATACTATTAACTGAGGACCCTTTTTTTAACCCCTGTCGGTAAATTAAAATAATTCTCTTTTACCCCATCCATTCGAAGTGTTCCATCGACGCCCTGGCTCAAATCTTTCTTTGCCCACCAGCAGATGCCAGTGACAATGAAATACATCAATCAATTATTCAAGTATAAAGAATTGGTTAAAATGGATACATGAAGATAAACTTCCTGAATATACATACCAACGCCTCCAAATTTACAGTCATTACAACTGGTTCAAACAACAGTAGGTCACAATAGTAACATGAGTAATTTTTATGTAAACTATGTTCAAATCAAACTTTGTAACCGTATGGTCATATACATTTTCAACGGAATCGATGCATATTTTTGACATAAATTATAGACCAAGCTGTTTCCCACCTAACCGTTATCCAATCAATATCTCTAATACAATGTAACGGGGGTGAAAAAGATCGTTTCACGCTAATCAAAAAGGGAAAACCACATCAAGATCTCCTACCCCATAGGCGGATCCAGGGGGGGGGGGGTCGCGGGGGTCCGGACCCCCCCTTTTTGGCGCGGTTTTTTTTTTTTTTTTTTTTTTTTTTTTTTTTACTTGGCGCCGTCTTTCTTGGCGTTTTTTTTTTTTTTTTTTTTCCCCCAAGAAATTCTGCCGACCTGATCATGCAAGATACTGCGTAGGCCCTATTCATTACCCATTGTTTCATTCTCCGTCGCAAAGTAGGCCTAAGTACTGTACTGCCATTCCAGATCAGATATGCGGCGCGGCACGCATAGGTTTATGCATGCGACTTTTGATCGTACGTACGCTGTCTTGCAACTATGCTTGCAACCCTCGAGGAGGCAGGCTGCACGCGGCATCATTCAACTTCAAGTCACTCATTCGAGGCAACTCGTCATTCTAGACAATACCAAAGCACAAGTATCCATATAGGTAAATAACTTTTGCTTGGCCCAAATATATAAATGCAGCTCTGCTGCAGGTTAATTGATAAAAACTTTCGGCGCTAGTGCAGTTGATTAAGTAGTGGGCAGTGGCGGCACCAAGGGGGGGGGGGGCATGGGGGGCATTTGCCCCCCCCCCCAGTCAGAAGCTTTGCCCCCCCCCCAGTTGCCGCCCCAATAATTTTCGGAGTGAAAAAAAATAAAATGGTGGAAAATGAAAAAGAAAAGAAAAGGAAAGAAAAAAGTGAAAAAGGAATGGAGAAAAGAAGGAAAAAGAAAGAAAACGGAAACTTGGAAAGCAGTGGCGGCATCAAGGTGGGGGGGGGGGGGGCATGTGGCAAATTTGTTCGCTCAGCTCGTGTAAATATCCTCATATTTGGGTAGTTTTATAGCTGAATAATTTCTGTACATTTCCACTATAATAGTGTCAAAATTTTTGCTCGCTCGCTTCGCTCGCTCGCAATACAGGCCTATAACTCCCACCACATAATCAGGCCGTGAGATGATCAAATTTCCTCATATTGGGGTAGTTTTATAGCCGAATATGTAATTTCTGTACATTTTTACTACGAAAAATGTCAAAATTTTTGCTCGCTCGCTTCGCTCACTCGCAGTATATAACTAACACCTCTTTATAATCGGGCAGTTCAGCTAGATGCTCAAAATGTCCTCATATCTCGGTAGGTTTATAGCCGAATATTCTGTACATTTTCACTACAAAAAGTGTCAAATTTTTTTTTGTCCGCCCTTGCCCCCCCCCAACATTTTCTTTTGCCCCCCATTTGCCCCCCCCCCCCCACTTTAAAAATCCTGGTGCCGCCACTGGTAGTGGGGACATGCATCCCCGACGTGGCCGGGGCACGGGCCGGGCGGGCCGCGAGATTACTAGAGTTTGGTTGGATGTGTTAAGTTGTTTTAACGTCATTTTACATCTTTCTTTTTAAGACGTATTTCAATGTCATTTTACAACTCTCTGTAATCTTTAAAATTATCATTGTCAATTGTTCAGTATTGATGTACTTAAAATCATCAACAACAAAACGTAAAGTTGCCGGAGGCAGAAGTAACGGCACATTGAACATGTTGAATGCCGTTTAAATGGTAATTAAATTTATCCGATGATAAATGCTATAAAATTTTTGGTTAAAATTGCAACAGATTTTGATGAAACCAAAACATACTCTCCAAAAAACAATTCTTTATTGGTATTTACATTTCCAACGAAATATCATTTTCCTCAACAAATATTTGAGATTTCGGTTGAAAATGTAGCGGTCTCGTATTACTTTCATGGGTAGGGAATAATGGACCATTTACCTATGACGTCATTAAGGAGATTATTTCATTAGGTAAACAAATTTTTGTCATTATTTCGGTACCCTGAGAAATAAAAAGAGTTGCTGAAAGCATTGGTAAACCTTACTAGTGTGTGTCTGTGTTCATGTTTATGCAAATTATGCAAACGTGCTTAAGGGTCTGGTATTCCCTACACCTACCGTATGGTTGTACATCGCAAGAAGTGAACTTCATGTGTCCATATAAAGGTTAAAGTTGTGAAGGTCAAGACTTAAAGTCACACAAAAGGTCAAAGGTCTGTCAGAGTCAACAAAAAGGTCAAAGTCACGAAATTCAAAGGTAATGACAGGTGCTTGGGGGGGGGGGAGGAGGTTTGTTTTCTCCGAGGACTTTTGATATATTTTTTCTTGTTGTTGATTGGGAACGCTTGAATCTGATACATTGCACCATGACTAGTTTTGTGATACAAAACTTATTTATTTTGCCTAATGAGTAGATGCTGTGGTTGATTGTTAAATCCTGTGAATTTTCAGCAAAACTGGTATTGGTACTGTTGTTGATCGGCCTTGATTGTGAACTCCTGAATCTAAGGAACTTTCCCTTTTTTGTGTTCTTTTGTGATTTGTGATTTATAACTCGTGATGATGTAAACACTTGCGAATTGTTATCTCAGGGATTGGAGGAGATAATATAGATGATATTTAGTGAATAATTCTTCATTGCTGTAAAATGTGTACATGTATCACTAAAATTTACTAAGTGTGTTTGTACAGCATGCGCACACCCAATTCCTAGGTTATCAAGATAGTACTTCAACATTGAAGAACCAATCTCAAGTAATAAATCTCCATATTTTATTCTTATTTGTCTCACTGGACTGTTTGTGTTGATGCCACATGCCATCTGAGGTCCTGCACAGCAATGCAGACTGGAAAATCTGGGAAAATTTTAAAAAAATATATATATACATATATATATTAATACAGTCCAATGGCGCAAATCCCGGAGGGGATGGGGGTATGCATTAACCCCCCTCCCAGTTCTGATGTACGGGGGGGGGGGGGGTGGCCTGTACAAATATACCCGCACTTTTTGATAAAAGATGGTAATTTGCAATCATTATATATGTATTTTCCATCTCAAATAAACAATAATTCCATGTAATATTAATAGATTAAATGTAATTTCAATACAAACTAAGACATTTTCAGGCTCGTATTATCAAATTTTTGTGGCGCGCTCCGCGCGCCCAACTATATTTCAACATTAAAATAGTCAAACAGGCAATATATATATATATATATATATATATATATATATATATATATATATATATATATATATGCCTATAGAGGCGCTTAGCGCCTTCGGCGCTTGCGTTTGCCAGAATGATAACTTCTCACCCTTTGGACCCCCCCTTTTTTTAAAACCTGGATCCGCCCTTGTACCCCGTGATAAGTACGCGCTCGCGCACAAACACACACGCACACACACACACACACACACACACACTCACAACCCCCCCCCCTGGCGGATCCAGGATTTCTTGAGGGAGGGGGCTCAATATTCACAAAATTTTCTGACAAGCAAAAAAAAAAAAAGGCCCTAAGCATTTTTTTGGCCCCTTTTTAACTCAAAAATTTTCTGACAAGCAACAACAACAAAAAAGAGGTCCTCAGCTTTTTTGGGGCCCCTTTTTGGTCCCAGGGGAGGGGGCCCGGGCCCGGGCCCCCCTGGATCCGCCACTGCCCCACCCCCCCCCCACACACACACAATAGCGGTGCGTGCGCATCTCGAACCACATGAATGAATGAATGAATGAATGAATTAGTTTATTACCAAATCACAATGATACATACAGCTTGGTAAAAATCTCAATAACGTCTTGGCAAAGGGAGCTAACAAATAGCATATGCTAATCGAGGTTTGCCCCGTAAAATAGATTACATGAATCAACAGTCAGCAAATCAATTGAAATGTACATCTCATATATCTTTTTTTTTAAATTACACAAATACATTATTTACAATCAATAAAAGTAGTAATAACAGTACAACAATAATAACAACAAGAATAACGAATATCAAGTGAGCTTGAAATAAATAAAATGAATGATAGTGACCTTCATGAACATTCTAAAATTGATTTTCAAGTTGGTATTCTCCAATTAAGTATTCTGGTAATGCCCGTCCAAAACTTCTGAGACTGGTTATATTCCTTAATTCTTTTGGCAAATTATTCCATATAGCAGGTCCTGAATATGAAATCGATTGTTTCCCCAGATTCGTATTACTGATTGAAAAATTCAAATTAGATTTCTCTTTGTTTCTTGTATGATGAGGGTGTTCTAGTACTGAAAAATAAAGTATGAGGCAGACCGTTATACATTATATCATGCATAAAAATACCAATTTTTATGCTCAAGAAGTAGTGAACAAGTTTACCTCAAACAGCAAAATGTACCAAACCATCTGCCAACAAGCCTCAACTATAGTCTGGGAGCCTGTCCCGAAAGAATCAACCCATTTTACCCATAAGATTTGACCCCGTAAAGTCACTTACACCATCTAAGTCATTGACAAAAAGGTTGTCAGCCTGACCGTAGCCGCCGGGTTTAGCCCCCAGAGCCCCCAAAAGAGACCCAAAAGTCGGGTCGATTTCATCCCATCTCCCCCATGCACCAAACTTTGTCTGTAGGAAGTAGTATGACTTGACAATACAAAACACAAATCTGACAAAAATTTCTGTCGGGATGGGGTGTCAGACGGCCCCTAAAAATTGGGGTAAATTTTCCCCTTGAAGCTCAGGGACCAAATTTTGTCAGAAGGAAGAGCTATGGATGTACATTCCAAAAATATAAAAACTGACAAAATTGTCCATCGGGAAGGGGCTGTCAGACCCCCAGAAATGAAAATCCCAAAGTGCCCTTTGACAACGCTTTGCCCCCCACCCCCCCAAATGCTCTATATGTAAAGAGAAACTATTTTCTTACTTTCTGACTATGATAATTCAAAAATGTTTTATTCAATTCACTTTAAATTTTCATAACCTAATTTTGAGTATAATAATCTTCTTGAGGTGCAATTCTGTGTTAATTGGTCTTTTGATTAATAAGTTATTAAATTGTTAAAAATGTATTGCTTTCTCAAAAGTAGCCAAAATATATTGTTTGATTTGATTTGATTTATTCATTTATCTTCATGATCCTTTTTTTTCTTCAAACATATTTTACAAACTGAATTATAACATAATAAACAAATATTAATACATTATCAAATAGAGTAATTGCATTGCATAAATAACTCTTTCAGTGCCGATGTCACATTTATGTGACAGATAGATTTGTCATTTTTATTCATCAATAGCTCGACCACAGGAAAGGTATATGGTGGTCAATGTATATCAAAATTTTGAGCATAAATCAAGCATTCTAAATATATGATTATAATTATATATGCTACATAGAAATTTCCAGAGATTATTGCAGATTTTTAAAGAGATATTACCTTATTTTAACATTAAACAGTAGTAAACAATGAGAAACCAAAAATTAATGGACAAAAAAAGAAACTCAAATGTAATTTCAATAAATAGTATGCATAAAGTTCGATAAAGTAATAATGTTTGGTATCAAAAGAAATGGTAATAAATTTCTTACGAGTTTTGTAGACAATATTTTGTGAAATGATAGATGGTTAATGAAGTGCAGACATTTGAAAAGTAAGCATTGATAACATTTTGGTAAAATTTTGAAGAGAGCTGAACCCCTTGGCGCAGTAAGAGTTAACGTAAATGAATCATAAAGAAGGATTGTCACATAAGCAAAGCTTGATGGAGTGACAATCCTATACAAAAAATATTGGAAATACTAAAGAAAGGGGGATATTAAAAAAAGAAAAGGAAAAAAAAGAAAGAAAGAAAGAAAAAAGACTTTTCGTTGTATTCAAAGTAATAGAAGTCAATTAAGGATGGGGATGAGATGAGATGTATGGAGAAAGAAAACATAAATAGAAGAGGATGGTATAAGTAGAAAAGTGGACTGTGTTGAAGAGATATTAGGGAAGAGTTAGACAGAGGGAAGAAATGAAAAGTGGGAAGTGTAGTGAGTGCAAAGAAAGAGAGGAGAAAAAAAAGGAGAAAGGGAGGATGTAGAAAGAAAGAGGGAGAAAGTGGAGAGAAGAAGTAATATGTCATTTACGCCCAGAGTCATCATACAGTTTGATTAGGTACTTTTTGGGGGCTGCCTTGAAAGAATAGAGAGTAGTGTGTGACTTGACTGCATCTGGTAGTGAATTCCATATATCGGGACTGGTATGTCTTATAGATTTGTGCGCTAACAAAGTTTCAGGATTATTTAAGTGGTAATTATTAGCGTTATTAGGTTGGGTATGAGTGAATACTTCTGTTAAGCATAAACATATCGCTAAGTGGGGATGGAACTTGATGTATAGAAACTTTAAACATAAGTAGGACTATTTGGAGTGTATTTATGTCAGAGACTTTAAGGGTGTTGAGTTTATGGAATAAAGGGTCGGAGTTCGCTTTATAGTGTGAGCCCTTGCATATATGTAGTGCTTTCTTTTGCAGTAAAAGTATTGAATTAATCTTGTATTTGGCAGTATTTGCCCAAATCATGTTGCAATATGATATGTGGGGGAGAATTAATGTATTATAAAGCATAAAGAGTATATTATTTGGTAGAATGTATTTAAGTTTGAATAGAATGCCGACAGCTCATGATATGATGGTGTTGATATTCTTTATGTGATGTATCCAACTTAGGTTTTCATCAATGGTAACTCCGAGAAACTTTGACTTTGTTTCTTTAGATATAGGTAGACCATCGATAAAAATTTTGTTTTGTAAATCGATTTGGGTATGTGTTTTATTAAAATGTATGAAATTTGTCTTGTTTATGTTTAAGGATAATTTATTGGTTTTAAACCAAAGTGAAACATTTTGGAGTTCATTGTTAAGTTTGTTTATTAATGAGGATTATATAAACACACCCATTGTCCATCTTCACCTGTTTGACAAGGTATAATAGAAGAGCTCTTCAGGTATCTGTGGTATGTGACTGCCAGGCTGAACTGTACTATTCACGTGTTAATTGCACAGATACCAAGCAAGCTCCTCTATTCTGCCTTGTCAGATGGTCAGTGGGTGTGTTTACATAATCCTGACAATATCATTTGACTTCTTTTAGGAAAGCAGTACCATTTTCATTATTTGATAAATTATTATCGAAATGATCATTTTGACACCAAATTGCACCCCAAGAAAGTTACAATACTCAAAATTGTACTATGTAAATTTTAGCTGAATTGAATGAGACACTTTGGAGTTATTAAGGTTGTAATGCCAAAAAAATGTTTTATTCTCGACATCTAGAGCATTTTGGGCAACAAAGCTTGGTTTAGGGGCACTTTGGTATTTTTCAGGGGCGTGTTACACCCCGTTCCCGATGGAAATTTGTGTAAGTGTTTATATTTTTGTAATTTACACCAATAACTCTTACTTCTGACAAAATTTGGTCCATGCGCCTTAAGGGGAAAATTTTGCCCGAATTTTTTAGGGGCGGTCTGACAACCCATCCCCACGGAAAATTTTGTCAGTTTTGGTGTTTTGGTAATGTATAGTCATACACCTTCCTTCTGACAAAGTTTGGCGCATATGTGAGATGGGTTGAAATTGACCCTACTTTGGGGCCCCTTTTGGGGGTTCTGGGGGCCAAACCCGGCGGCTTAGTTCGAGCTGACAAGCTTTTTGTGAATTACATGGATGGTCTTAGCAAATGTAAGGGGTAAAATTTCATATGTAAAATGGGATGACTATTTCGGGACAGGCTCCTGGACTATCACAGGAAAGATTGAGGGAAAGAGGAGTAGAGGACGGAGCAGAATACTTGGGATGGACAGTCTGCAGATGGATATATGACATTTGCTCCTGTGTCAATTGCTCCGGTCTAACTTTGCCATGCTAATCCTAAACCTAAACCTAACCCTAACCCTAAACCTAACCCTAATCCTAATCTACACATTGTCCTGAACAAAAAAACAAAAAAAAAAACAAAAAAAAAAACAAATCAAAAAAAATAATGACCTTGACCTTAACCTTTGACCTTTCGAGATATGGACTGTGGAGCAAATGTCGCAGGAGCAAATGTTGGCGCCCCTCTGCAGAAATGGTTAGAGGGAAGAGAAATGAAACACCAGGGAGTGGTGGTGAGGAAGAAGTCTAGAAACAGAGAGTTGTAGAATAATCGCCCAAATCTGTAAATATGCCACCTCGATCAATTGATTAAGGTGTTTATTTTACATATAAAAAAGCGATTAAAACCAACCATATGACCAAAAGGAGGAACAATCGAATACACTGTTAAACCTCAATTCCCTGCTTAGTCGTTTTTTTTGGTATAAGTTTTTTTTAAAAAATGTCTGGCACTATCATAACATTAGTGATTATGCCATCACACACGTATTCTTTTAATTTAAATTGTTTAAAAGTCACCCACTTCAGGGCTGAAGAATATACATGTAGTTGATGATTCCGCCAATGGTCTTCACCTCACAATCCGTTTTTTCTGTTATATTTACCCTTTCCTAATTACGAGTTTGTATTCCCCCCTCCCTCTCCCCTACCACTTCTCTCCGAATGTCTCACTTCTTTTTGTCTCATTCAATACGAGTGCAACTCCATTAAAAAAAAAAGTTATTCTTTGTCAAGTCCTACATTCCCGTAGGATTAAAGTCAAGGAAACCGCCCCGAACAACTACTCCCGAGGACAACGGGGTTTGCTCGCTATTCATAAGCACCGCTATTTATAAAGGACCGCTCATTCATTTAGTCACGCGTTATGAATAGCGGTCCTTATGAATAGCGGTCATTATGACTAGCGATCCTTTTAAATGACTAACGAGGTTACCCCAGGATAACTAATATTGTTCAACAACCCTTCACACATCCCCTTTCTGGTATTGGAAACTTGTCAACAAGTGTGGGTCATCGCTTTTGGGTAGTGGTAGGTGTCCTAAGGGGTATTGTTGTTCAGTGCAGTCATGATAGAATCTAATTTCATACACAACCTGTAAGTCCACTTCTGGACCCCGTTCCATAAAACTTTTTATCAATAACAATATACAAAAATGGTTATAAGCTATTGAAATCCTTGAATCTGATTGGCTGAGAGCAAATTTGTCATAGAAATGGGGCAGTTGTTATTGATAACATGTTTTATGAAAAGGGGCCCTGGTCTGCTTGACACAAACCAAGTTTATATCCTCTCGAACAGAGTTTAATAATGCTAGCCTACTTCTAATTATGAAATCTAAAATAAAAACCCGTCACTCCTTTATTAGTTCATTTTGCAAATATTATTATATTGATCATATTCACATCATACAAAGAAAGAAGTTATACCCCTAAAAAGGAAACAATTGATGGTACTAATCAAATCATCCAACATGTATATGCAAAAGTTTACATTAAAAACATATAAAAAACATTAAGGGACATAAAAGACATAAAAGACCAAACAACCCTTAACAGTATTTGGAAAAAAAAATTTGAGTAATAATCGAGGTGAGAAATCAGAAATTAAGAGGAATTTCTTTAAATTCCTCTTGAAACTGTTATGAAAAACAATAGAAGTGATTTCATTTGGTAAGGAATTCCATATAACTGGCATGACTGGCGCCCTATGTCTGAAAGTAAAGGAAACAAAAGTTCTATTTATAGCCCATAAATGATACTTGTTAACACTTCTAGTATTGTAATTATGTATTGAACTATTCAGTGTAAGCATATTACATAAACGTTGGGGGTAAAGGCCGTTTTTATGTTTAAAAAGCAATATTGCACAGAAATAATTATTAAGTTAATTATTCAGTAGCTTAGTTTAAACAAACAAACAAAAGTCTGGCACTATCATAACATTAGTGATATGCCATCATACACGTATTCTTTTAATTTAAATTGTTTTAAAGTCACCCACTTCAGGGCTGAAGAATATACATGTAGCTGATGATTCCGCCAATGGTCTTCACCTCACAATCCGTTTTCTGTAATCTTTACCCTTTCCTAATTATGATTTTGTATTCTCCCCCTCCCTCTCCCCCACCCCCTTCTCTCTGAATTTCTCACTTCTTTTTGTCTCATTCAATACGAGTGCAACTCCATTTTTAAAAAGTTATTCTTTTTCAAGTCCTACACTCCGTAGGATTAAAGTCAAGGAAACCTCCCCGAACAACTACCCCCTAGGACAACGGAGTCTGCTCGCTATTCATAAAGGACAGCTATTCACTAAGTCACGCATTATGACTAACAGTCCTTTTGAATAGCCAGGTAATTTTTCAACGGCGTCTACTCGCTATTCATAAGGACCGCTATTTATAAAGGACCGCTCATTCATTTAGTCACGCGTTATGGAAAGCGGTCATTATGAATAGCGGTACTTATGAATAGCGGTCATTATGACTAGCGGTCCTTTTAAATGACTAACGAGGTTACCCCAGGACAACTAATATTGTTCAACAACCCTCCACACATCCCCTTTCTGGTATTGGAAACTTGTCAACAAGTGTGGGCCATCGCTTTGGGGTAGTTCTCCTAAGGGGGTAGTTGTCCTAAGGGGTATTGTTGTCCAGTGCAGTCATGATAGAATTTAATTTCATACACAGCCTGTAAGTCCACTTCTGGACCCCGTTTCATAAAACTTTATATCAATAACAATATACAAAAATGGTTATAAGCTATTGAAATCCTTGAATCTGATTGGCTGAGAGCAAATTTGTCATAGAAATGGGGCAGTTGTTATTGATAACATGTTTTATGAAAAGGGGCCCTGGTCTGCTTGACATATCAGTGAAGAACACATGGGTCCCGTCTTCAGTCTTATGAAGTGTTGCGATTAATTCGAATCAATCGCACCATAAAATTAATCGCAAATGTGTACTTTAGAGATAGGGGTTGCGATTAATTTAAAGTTGCGATCGCTTTGAATCAATCGGAAGTCTTTATAAGACGGGCCCCTGGTATATATTCATAATTTCTCTGCATAATGATCGCTTTGTCTCTATCTCTATTCCCCTCTCTTCCATTCAATTTGACTCTCTCTCTCTCTCTCTCTCCCTCTCCTCCTCCTCTTCCTCTCTCTGTCCATATCTCTGTTTCTTTCTTTTTACTACACACCCTGTAAGACGACCACTCTTACATACATGCCCACACAAACCAAGTTTATATCCTCTCGAACAGAGTTAATAATGCTAGCCTACCTCTTATTATGAAATCTAAAATAAAAACCCGTCACTCCTTTCTTAGTTCATTTTGCAAATATTATTATATTGATCATAATCACATCATACAAAGAAAGAAGTTATACCCCTAAAAAGGAAACAATTGATGGTACTAATCAAATCGTCCAACATGTCCGGGATTTCAAGTCGAAATAATGATACCTGTCGATGTTATTTTCGCAATGTGTAGCAAAACTACTACACACAGTGTCTATGTGAAAATTACCCATTGCCTTATATACTGGAACCAATGGCTCCTGTGCTAGGCGCATGGGAATGGGAGTATTTAACTGAAATGCAATTCTTACATATTTCCTTCACTTCATGGCAAAGTGAATATATGTAGTTGATTTCTCTACCAACAGATCAAAGAGTAGTTAATTAGAACCAATGGATGCAAATGTGTTCTGAATTCAGAACTGTTCTTTTCATCTGGTATATTTTACTCAAAGTTTAATCTTTTATCATTGGATAAGTGTGCAGAACTAGAACGAACTGCAGAGAAGCATTAGCTACATATTCCTACTTAAGACTGGTTGCCATTCATTAGCAAATTCAGTGAAAAGTCAAAAGCCGTTGTCAAATTCATAAAGGAGCCGTTCTACAATTGAAGCCTTCCTATAGTCCAGTGTTGAATCAGCGATCTTGTCCACTCCAATTATCTATTTGGGTTCAGGACAGGCCTAGACTGAGAGAGTAAGAAAGAGAGAGATAGACAGAGAAAGAGAAGGACAAAAAGTGGGACAAGGATAATGAGAAACAAAATGTATTATTTTTAAGCATAAAAATTGGTTTTCGTCAGGTGTCTTTAGATGAGCACCTATCTATAGACGCAGTCATCTAAAACATCAGAGACTCTTCATGATATAGTACTATATACAATTATGTCATGTGTTACTATACACAGTGCTATGTGGCTACCGTGAAATTAAGAATATATATATATATCTTCATTGTACTTTTGGTAACGACTGTCTTGTCAAAGTGAAACATACAGTAATATGACGAAGAGTTTTAATGACCATTTAACTTTTTAAAAATTGATGAAATAATTGATAACTTACTTGTCCATGTATTAGGAAACTTATTGCCCTTTAAATAATATACATTGATTATTACCCGTTTTATATTCCCAATATTCATAATTGAAGTCTAATTCAAATTTCATTAAAATGTGTCTTTATGTTCAGTCCCGTAAATGAATAATTAGAATAACCTCTTGTAAAGTCGAAAACCATTCAACGTCTTACTCAGGCTTATTCTTAAAATGTCGTTTCTTCATAGTACATTTCATCCTTTAGAAATATAACTTCTTTCACGCAGCAAACTTTGTAGATTAGTGAATTAAGCCTTAAGTAAAAAATAAAACACCCGAAATTTATTTTTCAAATAAATGATATCAGTTTCACCTTGCCAACTGACATGTAGTCACCGCATACTACTACTTCTACTACTACTACTGCTACTACTACTACTACTACTACTACTACTACTACTACTACTACTACTACTACTACTACCACTATACTACTACCACCACTAACACTGATAATGATGACGATGAAAATAATAACAATCATAATAATGTTAACAAGAAAAAAAAAGGAGAAGAAAGAGATTGACGAAAATGATAAAACTACTAATAATGGTAATGATATTCATAAAAAAATAATGTATAGTGATTTAAAGATTTTTTTAAGCATCACTTTGAAAACCACATACAAGCTCTTAAAGATGTTTCCAAAGGTAATCGATGCAACTTATGTTATGCAATATGAAAACTGAAAAATTTCAGCTCCCGGGTACGCATTTACACACCTCGTATATAGCATTGATGTTAATGAAATGCCTTGCTTAATGAGGACAAAATATATGCCATGGCGGTCCTCTGGGGTGGTTGATTTGTTTAATTTCAATAATATCCCTCCCCCTTTTCACACTTTATTCGAAAAAATATGATAATATATTTAACCTTCCTATACAGTGCTTCCCAGAAAAAGGTTAAGAGTTGGAAAAATTCTCCCCCAATATCAAATGACACCAAAATATATCACAATATTTTACGCTTGAGTGAGCAAAAGCCAATTATGTGAAAGGGTGCAAAATCCAGCCTTGACAAGAATTGATATTAGCTCTGGCTGTATCAGCCGAGCTGAGATTCATGTAAAGGCTTAGAAATTTCCATATTCTGATCAATAAAATACAATTTATGAAATAATAGGCTATGTTCTCTGTATATCCTTACTCATCCCATCAACATTTCATGCTTGAGTGAGTAATTAACTACTTTGCTGGGTGTTTCAAAGTGTTACTTTTGGTGAGTCTTTAAATTTCACCTGGCTTGCTCACTTAAATACCAATGCTTGTCAAGTCTGAAATTTGCACTCTTTCACAAGAGTGGTTTGAGAGCAATCACGCGTAATAACTAGTCAGATTTTTTTGTGTTATTGTATAAGAGGGACCATAAGCTATCTACAAGAATCAAGATTTACTGAAAATATTCAGAAATATTTATTTGGGGAGACTTTTTCCAACTGTTAACTTTTTTGGGGGACGCACTGTATACATAAAGTTTACCATAGGTGTAGCTGACTACAGTCCACGAGACCGACATTTCAATTTCGTGGGCTGTCGGCCTAATGGGAGGTCCCCGGTGTAGATATATAATCAGCCTATTAAAAAGAGTTCTCATCGACTTCTACTTACGTGGTGCAGGAGATCCACTAGCGGGGGGTGGGGGAGCAGTGCTGTTGCCTCGAGGTGGTGGAGATGGACCAGAGTCGTTCACGGATTCTACACCTGGAGGTGGTGGAGATCCACTAGCGGGGGGTGGGGGAGCAGTGCTGTTGCCTCGAGGTGGTGGAGATGGACCATTGTCGTTACCGGATCCTTCACGAGGAGGGGGTTGAGATGGACCATTGTCGTTACCGGATCCTTCGCGTGGAGGTGGTGGAGATGGACCAGAGTCGTTACCGGATCCTTGGCATCGAGGTGGTGGAGGTCGACCATTGTCGTTACCGGATCCTTCTCCTGGAGGAGGTGGAGATGGACCATTGTCGTTACCAGATCCTTCGCGTGGAGGAGGTGGAGATGGACCACCGTCGTTACCGGATCCTTCACGTGGAGGAGGTTGAGATGGACCATTGTCGTTACCGGATTCTTCGCGTGGGGGAGGTGGAGATGGACCAGAGTCATTACCAGATCCTTCGCGTGGAGGTGGTTGAGATGGACCACCGTCGTTACCGGATCCTTCGCCTGGAGGTGCTGGAGATGGACCAGAGTCGTCACCAGATCCTTCGCCTGGAGGTGGTTGAGATGGATCAGCGCGCTTGACAAGGTTGATAAGCTGTGAGGGGTCACCGTTGCCATCATCTGGTCTTGGTGATGGAGGAGGTCCTGTGCCGTTGATAGGCTGTGGGGGGTTACCAGGGCCCTCACTGGGTCTTGGTGATGGAGGAGGTTCGGTGCCGCTCATAGGCTCTATGGGGCTATCAGGGCCGTCACTGGGTCTTGGTGATGGAGGGGGCCTTGGTCTTGTTGGCCGAGGACGCGCTGGACGACGGCCAGATGCTGAACAATTTGTAACAGACATAAAAAAGAAGAACCGATCACAAATACAATTCAATATAGTCTTATACATAAAGGTAAAAGTAGCATAAGGAAATTTTCATCTCTCATAATCTATCAATGTTCAGCACAAACAAATATTCACATTTGAAATTAAAGTACCTGTGAAGCTCCAGATTCAACTACTTTGAAACAGGCATAGGCTATACTTACGAGCTTGTGCTGCACAAATGGCAGCGAGGACCAGGATGACCAAAAGTCCGCTGAACATTATACGGCCTGCCATGATGATGATGATGATATCAGCTCAGAGTCAGCCAATTCCTGTGCGTTGCTTGAGACCAGTATCTGGAAGGACACTGAACATGGCCTTCATGATGCTACCGGTCCTCTTTATATACATTTTCAAACTCGAAGATGTTAAGGGTAGGTACAATAAGTTACATCAAACCTGAGTTTACTATGCGTTTGATTTCAAGGCGCAGTGTTTAAACAAACAACAGATGTCCGTGTCTGATACACTTCCTGAATCATAACACCTTACCATCCCTTCTATCTATTCCTTGGTAAATTCATGTTTCTGATCACTGTCCATATGTTGGTGCTCAGTTTGACTGTATGGTCTGAAGTATTTTATTTCATTTGGTTTGGAGTGGTGTGCTTTATACTGGAATGTAAGAAACTTTGTTTTAATAACTTTATTTCATCCTTTTGTTCTGTATATAGTCATACAATTGACAGACCAACACTAGACGCACAATACATTTTAGATCAAACACAAAATTATATTACCCCCTAATTGTTAAGAGTATGTCGATTATCGGTCTGCGTAGAATCGATTTGGCGCTAGAGGGGGTCATGAGCAGTAAAAAGTTCAAAATAAATCTTCAGTTCTTGTAAAGGCAGAAAATAAATCTTCAAAGAATCAATTGAAAATTACTCAAGACGGCAAAGAATGATATCTGTCAAACAATTTTGATCGGAACCGTATTTGAAAAAAGAAGAATAAGAAATGAGCTAATAGTCAAGACTACCGTTCATATTACGTGGTCCCATATGTGCAAATGTGTGTTGTACTTTTCTCTAAATGTTTTCATTGTTTGTTTATAAACACAACAAAAAAGTAACTCCCCCTTAATCAAATTGGCGTAATTTCTTAAAGAAAAGGTTGTGAGCAAAATAACTTGGCAAGAGTGATCTTACACTAATTGACTTCCCTGTAAAAATGAGATTGATCCATCGAGTTATGCGTAAGTGGGCAAACATTAAAGGCAAAAATGTCACTTTTCAAAAGTCACCAGGGTAATTTTTTATGCTGTATCAACAGTACATTTTAGCATTTCTTGCGCGATATTTAAAGTGTGCTCGCTCACTCAGCCATGTAAAGATGACAACCTCTTACGTTCACATAACATGTGATGATACATTTTAGTATAAATATCTGGAGTTATTTTTTTTTTTTTCAATAAGCTGAATGGATTTTGCAATTTCAAATTCAGGAGGGTTATTTTTTTTTAAATTGTGCTCACCCAACCATAATATTGTGAAAAGTGTCAGGATAGGTGTGAGGGGGTCAAGCGATGGATGATAAACAACAACAACACATAAATATGCACCAGAAACCGAATTCGCTAAAATCTCGTTTCACAGAATCCCCAAAATGACCCTTGTGACTTTTCAAAAGTGATAATTTTGCCTTCAATGTTTGCTCACTCATGCATGACTCAATGGATCAATCTCATTTTCACAGAAAAGTTAGTCAATAAGTGTAGGATCACTCCTGCCAAGTTATTTTGCTCAAAACCTTTTCGTTAAAAAGTTATACGCCATTTCGATTAAGGGGGAGTTACTTTTTTTTGTTGTTGTTGTGTTTATATTCGTTGGTCCAAACAACCCATCGACATCCTGATGCATAATCAAGAATAACTTTTAAAAAAAAAAATCAAGAAAGACTATTCAATTACCTGTACTGAAGATTTCATTCTAATCATGTATGCATTTAGTTCAGTAAGTCATTATTGTTCTCACCATTTCGTTTTCTTAATTTTAGGACCAAATTTTTGCCTTGTCAGCAAAATAATGCTATTAATTAAGGACCGTTATTAACCCCTGTCGGTAAATCAAAATAACTCTCCTTCACCCCTTCCATTCGAAGTGTTCCATCCATTCCCTTACCCAACTCTCTTTGCGCCCACCAGCAAATGTCAGTGGCACTGAAATACATGTACATCGATCAATTATTCAAGTATACATAACGGATTGGTTACACTAGATACTTGAAGATAATCTTCCTGAATATACATAGCAACGCCTTCAAATGTGCACTCATTTCAACTCTTTCGATCAACAATTGATCACAACAGTAACATGAGTAAGTAATTGTTCTGTAAACTATGTTCAACATGTTCAACATCAAACTGTTTAACCATATGGTCATATACAATATGAACGCAATCGATTCAAAATTTTAACACAGATTGTAGACCAAGCTGTTGCCCACCTAAAGTTATCCAATCAATATCTTTAATACAATATAACAGGTGTAAAATAGATTGCTTCACGCTGATAAATCAAAGTAACAGTTGGTCCTTGCATGCTTTTAAATTGTCACTGAATGATCCAAATTAATAGTTGATGTACATGTCATCAACAAAACCTTTAGATATCATCAACCGCGGAATATGTTGTTATTTTCTAAATTGGTTTCAAATCACCCATTTATTATTAATTTCTACAACGGATTATATTCCTTTTCTGTTATTTCAATCTTTAAAAACATTGGTTATGTATACAGTGAAGACTGACAGGGCGGTTGTGGAAATAAGTTCTTAAACTGACAATGTTACCCTGTATAAATAAAACTGCAAATAAATAAATAAAACAATAAAACAAGGAAAAAGGAAAACCACATCCCGATCTTCTACCCCTGTGATAAATAAGCACACACACACACACACACACACACACACACACCCACGCACACCACAAACGCGCTCGCACCCCATATGTTCACACCTGCCCACATGTAATATACAAGCTTTGCTTGTCCGACTGTTTTCAACATCACTTAGGGCAATATTTGTGCATCATTATACTTTACTTACTGATATTTCATTATGTGCCCATATCTATGGAAAAACATCATTGTTATATTATTGTTGTTATTGTATTTATTTTATGTTATGCACCACAGTATTATATTAAAGGGATTCGGTAACTTTGTGGAGGCTTGATTTTCATAAATTGTTGAATTTTGATATTCGTCTTGTATAATGATGTTCAGAAGGATAAATAAATAGCCAGGCATAAAAAGGTTTTCAAATATATAATGCTATTATTAAGATATCTGTGACTGAATACTCCCATTTACGAAAGCGTATGGCCATACGCTTTAGTCTAACACTGAGTCTATGGGGGAAAATGAGTCTGGCATTTCCGGTCACTTGCATATGTTTACTTTTGTGAAGCACATGATGATTTTGAAGTGCTTTTTATCCTGGGCTTCATTTTTACACCACATTACATACAATGATAGCATGTAAGGCCAGGCAGCTCAGATTTTATCAAGCCTCTACAAAGTTATGTACTGGAGGGTATTGATTTGATGTAATTTGTTGTGCAAAGTATTTGGTTTCTTTCTAGTCAACTTTCATCATTCTTTTGTCTTTTCGACCGCTTAGAGGCAATTTTGCAATTTGCGGTATATAAATTTATTATTATTATTATTATTTACCAAATCACTTTAATATGATTGAAAACAGTCAACAGCCAATAAAATCTGAAATTTGAAATCTGAAATCTGAACCATGCAACTTACTCACACACACCAGCTTGGAGGCACAAACCCTTGTCACTCTGAACTGCCCCCGTCACACAGAGGTTTGCAATGAATTGTAAAATTGCAATGGCCAATCAAGATCATTGTTGCATGCGCATATTGTTCAAAAGGTTAACATTTGATTAACCAGTCAGAATCGTTGTTTCAAATATGCAACTGATCGCAAATCTTTGTGTTACGGTAGGCTATGATTTCCATTTCATAGGCCAGGTACTGTATAGTTGTAACAGCCAGAGACTGAGAGTTACGCTAGGTTAAAAGGCTTTATGAAACTTTCTTGAATGTCAGAGAGAGTCTGTAAAGTCAGAGTACACACACACACACACAAAAACAAAACAAACAAAACAACCCTATACCCCTATATATATATATATTTATATATATATATATATATATATATATATATATTTTTTTTTTTTTTTTTTTTTTTTTATCATCTCTACGGTTGTTTTCATTTATTGTGAACTTTTGTTATTTTTCATCAACCGACGCAGGACTAATTATTTTACTTTATATATATATATATATATATATATATATATGTGTGTGTGTGTGTGTGTGTGTGTGTGCGCGCGGGTGTGTGCGTCTGTGTGTGTGTGTATGTGTGTGTGTGTGTGTGTGTGTGCAATGGAGATTAAAAATAGAGAGAGACAAAAACAGAATAAATCACTCTGTTAGACTAAAAAGTTCAATATTTCGCCTTATATATATATATATATATATATATATATATATATATATATATATATATATATATATATACGGAGAGAACGGGGTGAACTGGGACGCCGGAGAACTGTGAAACCCCCTCTAACTGAAAAAATTATGAACCTTTCATAAATTAACTTGAATCCTACAAAAGTCTTAACTATCAATGTTCACAAATACATCCACAGCTATACTGCAATTTTGCATTTAGGTCCAATTTTCATTTCTCTTTTTGACCATGTTTATTCTCTTTATTTTTCAGCATTCAGTGTCAAATGTTTTTCAAAGTACCTCTTTCAAGGGTTCTGACACCCCCTTCCCGATAAAAAAACTTTGTCAGTTTTTATATTTTTGGAATGTACATCCATAGCTCTTCCTTCTGACAAAATTTGGTCTCTGGGCTTCGAGGGGAAAAATTTGCCCCGATTGTTAGGGGCCGTCTGACACCCCATCCCGACGGAAATTTTTGTCAGTTTTTGGTGTTTTGTAATTTCCAGTCATACTACTTCCTACTGACAAAGTTTGGTGCATGGGGGAGATGGGGTGAAAATCGACCCGACTTTGGGGTCTCAACCCGGCGGCTACGGTCAGGCTGACAACCTTTTTTGTCAATGACTTAGATGGTCTAAGTAACTTTACGGGGTCAAATCTTATGGGTAAAATGGGGTGACTATTTCGGGACAGGCTCCTGGCCTAATAAACGAGTTCCTACTTACAGCACTTAATCTAAGATAAAGACTCGGTCTAATTACGTCGTAAAAAACAACTATAGGACAATATGAAAAAAAAACTTGTCCTTCTTTTAATATTACTGTATTTCCATACTTGTCCTTGTATATAAAGTCATGTAAAATATCAAAGGCTCACTTCACCTGAAGAGAATAAATTGAAAGCGCTGGTGAAGTCAAAATCATGCTCATCTTGTTTGTATCCTGTATGACGTTGTTTAATAAAGTTTTTATCTTTTACTATGTATTTTACACTGCATCTCGTCGGACCTTTGTTCCTCTGAACATTTTGTGACGGAATAAATCGCATTGTCGTGTGTCTCTGAAAAGCGGTATCCAGTGAAATATATATATATATATATATATATATATATATATATATATATATATATATATAGGGTTCGATTCCCGGCGGAGAAATGTTTTCAACCTTTGCAGAAATTTCAAAAGGGAGGACTCTGGGGAACTTTGATTTAATACGCAACAATTATTCTCTTAGTTCCTTTTATATTCTGTTCATTTCCACGAGAGTTCCCAAAGCTGTTGTATTTGTTACATATATTTCCTTACAATTCTGACATGAAGATTTGTCAGTCTGTCCGACAATTGAATCTGGTGTCGCCGAAACCACCAGCCCGTCTCCGTCACGGTGGTCTAGTGATCATAAGGCATTGCTGCTCTAAGCCAGTTCGATTCTCGGCGGAGACATTTTTTCAACCTTTGCAAAAAATTTCAAAAGGGAGGACAGCTCTGGGGAACTTTGATTTAAGCTACGCGACCATCATTCTCTATCTCTCTCTCTCTCCATATATAGACACAAAAATTAAACAAAAGTAAAGTTATGTTTTAATCTAACGGTTCATTTATTCTTGTCACGAATTTTCGATGTTTCCTAACATCTTTCTCGAATGATTTTCCTTGTCTGGCTAGTTGTCGTTGATCTAAGCGAAGAAGGACCTTAAGGAAATAGAGAGACTGCACCGTTTTAAAAAAGAACTGAAATCTCTTTTGCTAAAACCATATACTAAAATGCTGCATGGTTGCTGCTCTCGATCTGCACTTCGCTTCTCTCTTCTCTCTTCTCTTTTCTCTCTTCTGTCTGTCTGTCTGTCTCTCTCTCTCCCTTTCACTCTCTATAATTAGTTCATCTTTTTATATTCTCTTCTGTTTCCATCCGCTGATTTCCGTCCTTTCTTTGTTTCTTCTCATCTTTATCTCACAATTCTACTTTCCAGCTCCTTTTCTTTGCTAAATGGGGACCTAACTCGACAAGCCTCGCTTTTTATAGGTTCCCCCACAAGTGTATATACTGTATGCGTTTATTACCTTTACTGGAAGATGTTTATTATACTGAGCTGTTATTATGTATTATCCTTTGTATTATGCCATTTGATTTATATACTTATATTTTGCTTTCTCATGTACAAATGTTAACAGATCGTGGAAACAAATCAAATCAAATAAAATCAAATCAAGGCTTCACGAAACACGACAACTAGTGAACTAGCGCTGACTTAGTCAAGAACTTAGACATATGACAGTTTCGAGAAACGTGTATTTTTTCCCCCACCCCCTCTCTCTCCCTATGATTCACCTTTTTGTCGCATTAGATACAAGTACAACTACATTATTCTTAGTTTCTGTATTTCAATTTCTTTATCTTATAACCTGCTTTATAACGCATAGGTAAGTAAGTACGCGTAGGACCTTTGTTGCGTCATGCATCCCGACTTGCCCGTTTTTGTTGTTGTTGTTTTTTGCTGCTTTTTATATGGTATATATTCATAATTTCTCTGCCTTAGCCCGTTTATATGATCGCTTTGTCTCTATTCCCCTCTCCCCTTTTCCTCTCTTCCATTCTATTTGACTCTCTCTCTCTCTGTCCTCCTCCTCCTCTTCCTCTCTCTCTGCCCCATCTCTCGTTATCTTTATTTTAACTACACACCCTGTACTCCTACAACACGCCCACAAAAACTAAGTTTATATCCTCGAAAAATTTGATGTTAGCCTATCTCTTATTTTGAAATCTAAAAATGAAAATGCGTCACTCGTGTTTTTCCATTTCGCAAATATTTATATAATGATCATAATCATATTAAATATAGAAAGAATTTATACCCTAAACAAGAAACAAATGATGGTTCTGATCAAATCGTCCGACATGTCCGGGATTTCAAGTTGAAATAATGAAATTTGTAAAAATGATATTTTCGTAACAGTGTGCAGGAAAACTACTACACGAAGCCAACGTAAAATCTATCGCATTGCCTTCTGGAGAAGGTTGCTCCTGAACTAAACCCAGGGGAATAAGAGAGTTTGGAAGTCCACGGTAAAACTGAAATGCACCTCTTACATACTTTCTTCACTTCGCGGCAAAGTGAATATATGTTGTTGATTTCTCTACCAATAGATCAAAGAGCAATTCATTAGAACTAATGGATGCAACTGAATTCTGAATTCAGAACTGTTCTTCTCGTCTGATTTTTTTAACTTAAAGTTTAATCTTTTATCATCATTAGATAAATGTGCAGAACTAGAACAACTACCGAGAAGCCTACTTGACACTGGTTGCTATTCTGAAGCAAATTCAGTGAAAGTCAAAAGCCGTTGTCAAATTGATAAAGGAGCAGCTGTACAATTGAAGCCTTCCTATATAGTCCAGTGTGAATCAGCGATCTTGTGCGTTCCAATCAATCATTACTTTGGATTCAGGGGAGGCCTAGCCTGAAACAGAGAGAAAGAAAGAGAGAGAGAGAGAGAGAAGGACAAAATGTGGGACAAGGATAAAGAAAAACAAAATGTATAATTTTTTTAAGCACAAAAATCGGTTTTCGTTAGTTGTCTTTACTATTTTTGGACGTAATCATCTCAGACATCAGAAGCTCGTCAGGATATAGAAATCAATATAATTATGTGAGGTATCACTATGTAGTAACCATGGAATTAGGAATATATATCTTTAATATACTTTTGTTAACGACTATCTTGTCAACGTAAAACATACGTCAATATGACGAAGACTTTTAGTGAACATTTAACCTTTTAAGAAATTGATGAAACAATAATTTTGAACAAATATGAAAAAAAGGTTTGTCCCCCTTTCAGGCTATATTGCAAGGTTTGTAGAGTGGTTACGTGGTTGCTGTTTAATATGTCTTTTCCATGTAGCGCGTTGCGTTAAGCCATAGGAATATATGTAGAAAATGCTAAATCATTACCTTACGGCACTTCGGTATGCATCAGAAATTATCAAAGCGTAAAGGAAATGCTTATTTATCCAAATAATGTGAATTGTTATGAAATTGTTGTAACGAATTGTCAATTTGTCTAGTGATTCTCATTGTTTTCCCTAGTTTTTCTTGCGCTTAAAAATTCATAAATTTCTCATTAGTTGTCCGGATTTCCTCAAACTTTTATTTTTGATCTGTAGGTCTGATTTTCCTGCTTCAACATGTTCATTAATATTTGGACTGGACTTTCCCATAAATTTTTCTTTAATTTCAGATTCAGATTCAGATTCAAAATACATTTATTTCTTTCTCATAATCAAACACAAAATGAAATATACATTCACAACAAAAAAAATAAATAAATAATAGTTTTAAAAAAAAATGGTGGAAGGAGGCGGGGGTCCCAGGAAGCACATGGCTTGAGGTGAGGTCGCCTTTACAATACATATTTACATATAAAATATTATACGCTTATTATAACATACAAAAAAAAACCAAAAACTAAAAGATAAAAAAATTACAAAAAATGAAAAAAAAAAAAAAAATAGAAAGAAATCTGCAATATGTGCCTCTGACTATATTGTACAAAGTATATCTTTTTTTTCTTTTTTTTACAGTACGAGTAAATGTATAGAGTGAAGAGCATGTTTTAATATAGTCATTTAAGTTGTTCCAGAATTTGGGACCGGAAAACGAATATTTTGTTGAATATTTTACTATATTTTATTGACAATATATGAAAATTTTGAAAAAATTTAGTGTGCCCAGTTTATCTTTATTTTTGCTGAATGTATTTATCCTTCCTATATACATAAAGTTAACCATAGGTGTAGCTGGCTACAGTCCGCGAGACCGACATGTCAGTTTCGTGGGCTGTCGGCCTAATGGCATGTCCCAGGTGTAGATGTATAATCAGCCTATTTAAAAGGGTTCTAATCGACTTACGTGGAGCCGGAGATTCACTAGCTGGGGGTGGGGGAGCAGCGCTACTGCCTGGAGGTGGGGGAGCAGCGCTACTGCCTGGAAGTGGTTGAGATGGACCAGAGTCGATGCCGGATCCTTCGCCTGGAGGGGGTGGAGATGGACCAGAGTCGTTACCGGATCCTTCACGTGGAGGTGGTGGTGGAGGAGATGGACCAGAGTCGTTACCGGATCCTTCACGTGGAGGGGGTGGAGATGGACCATTGTCGTTACCGGATCCTTCGCCTGGAGGGGGTGGAGATGGACCAGAGTCGTTACCGAATCCTTCACGTGGAGATGGTGGAGGTGGACCAGAATCGTTACCGAATCCTTCGCATCGAGGTGGTGGAGATGGACCAGAGTCGTTACCAGATCCTTCGCGTGGAGGGGGTGGAGATGGACCAGAGTCGTTACCAGATCCTTCCCCTGGAGGGGGTGGAGATGGACCAGAGTCGTCACCAGATCCTTCGTCTGGAGGTGGCTGAGATTGACCAGAGCGCTTGACAATTATATCGATAACCTGTGAGGGGTTACCGGTGCCATCATCTGGTCTTGGTGATGGAGGAGGTCCTGTGCCGTTGATAGGCTGCGGGGGGTTACCAGGGCCCTCACTGGGTCTCGGTGATGGAGGAGGTTCGGTGCCGCTCATAGGCTCTACGGGGTTATCAGGGCCGTCACTGGGTCTTGGTGATGGAGGGGGTCTTGGTCTTGTTGGCCGAGGACGCGGTGGACGACGGCCAGATGCTAAACAAATTGTAACAGACATAGAAAAAGAATAACCGATCACAAATACAATTCAATGTAGTCTTATACATAAAGGTAAAAGTAGCATAACGAAATTTTCATCTCTCATAACCTATCAATGTTCAGTGCAAGCAAATATTCACTTTTGAAATTAAAGTGCATATGAAGCTCCAGATTCAACTACTTTGAAATAGGCATAGGCTATACTTACGAGCTTGTGCTGCACAAATGGCAGCGAGGACCAGGATGACCAAAAGTCCGCTGAACACTATACGGCCTGCCATGATGATGGTGATGATATCAGCTCAGAGTCAGCCAATTCCTCTGCGTTGCTTGAGACCAGTATCTGGAAGGACACTGAACATGGCCTTCATGATGCTACCGGTCCTCTTTATATACATTTTCAAACTCGAAGATGTTAAGGGTAGGTATAATAAGTTACATCAAAACTGAGTTTACTTTGCGTTTGATTTCAAGGCGCAGTGTTTAAACAAATCACAGATGTCCGTGTCTGATACACTTCCTGAATCATAACACCTTACCATCCCTTCTGTCATTTACTTAGTAGATCCATGTTTCTGATCTTATGTTGGTGTTCAGTTTGACTGTATGTTCTGAAGTATTTTATTTCATTTGTATTGGAGTGGATTGCTTTATATTGCAATGTTAGGAAATTTGATTCAATAAATTCATCCTTTTGTTCTGTAGTATAGTCACACAATCAACTTTGAACCCGGTCACATCGGCGAGACTTACACTATATTCACAATACATGTAGATCGAACACAAAATTTAATTACTCCAAATTGCCAAGAATCTGTCGATGATCGATAGGTGTGGAATCGATTTGGCGTTCGAGAGGGTCATGAGCAGTAGATAGTTCAAAATAAATCTTCAGTTCTTGTAAAGGCAGAAAATGAATTTTAAAGAATCAGTTGAAACTTACTCAAGATGACAAAGAATGATATCTGCCAAACAATTTTGATAGGAACCGTACTTGAAGAAAGAAAGATAAGATATTGTGCCAACAGTGCAGACTAACGTCTATAACACGCGGTCCCATATATGCGCAAATGTGTGTTGTACTTTTAAATGAATGTTTTCATCGTTTCTTTATATATTTGTTGGTCCAAACAACCCATCGACATCCTGATGCATAATCAAGAATAACTTCTGTAAAATTTGTCAAGAAAGACTATTCCATTTAACCAGTACCCAAGATTTCATTATTTTAAATCTACTATGCATTTAATTCAGAAAGTCAATATCGTTCTCACCATTTTAGGACCCCTTTTGGCCTTGATAGCAGAGATATTAATTAAGGATCTTTATTAAAACCTGTCGGTAAATAAAAATAATTCTCCTTCACCCCTTCCATTCGAAGTGTTCCATCGACACCCTTGCTCAACCCTCTTATGCCCACCTGCAGATGTCGGTGGCAATGAAATACATCGATTCAATATCGAAATGGTTACACCAGACTGTTTCGGAGGGAGGAAAGAAATAAAGGAAAACACCAATTGTTATATCATATTCTAATTCTTGTTAAATTTTTGATTTTTAAAAACAGAGAGCATAAGAAACCCCCTTCATTTAATGAAATCAAAAATAATATTGTAGGAGATAGGTTAGAGGAGAGGAAACTGGCATCAATTAGGGGAAACTTTACTATCCATTTTTCCAAATGGGAAAACCTAAATGATAACCAACAAGGAAGAGCCCGGAGCCCATCGTCCACCGGGGGGGGGGGGGGGGGGGGGGGGGGTAGAGCGTAGATAGGGGATAGAACCACTGAGTGATTCGAACTCAATTACATAGATTCCATTTTTTTTTAAAAGTTGTTTGTATACATGTACAATATGTTATGCTTTTTCTTTTTTTTCTTTTTGTAGAAGTGATAGTAGTTTTGAAGTATAACACATACTTGATTTTATTAATTACTTACTACTGATTTATGTTAATTTAAAGATATTTTGATATCATATGGAATCAATAAAAGATTACTGAAAAAAAAGATACATGAAGATAAACTTCCAGAACATACAAATCAACTCCTCCAAATTTACTATCATTACAACTGGTAAGATCAACAATACGTCACAATAGTAACATGAGTAAGTGATTTTTCTGTAAGCAATGTTCAACATGTTGAACATCAAACTTTGTAACCATATGGTCATATCTATCTTCAACGCAGTCGATACTTATTTTGAACATAAATTTTAGACCAAGCTGTCGCCCACGTAAACGTTATCAATTCAATATATCTAATACAATGTAACAGGTGTGAAATAAACACACACACACACCCCACATACACATACGCCCATATATACGCACACACGAGCGAGTGTTGGGCGTTCTCGCACCCCATACGCTCAAGAAGTAGTCAGCTAGTTTACCATGCAGCAAAACGTATCAAACCATCTTCCATCAAACTTCACCCAGAGGAACGAACGAAACAGCAGGTTATCTCAACCAGTATCCGACGATTTAAGCAATATCCACAGCTACTGCGTCGCGAAATGGACGAGGACACCTCGAGGACACCTCGAAGCAGGTACTAGTCAATAAGCTCGATAAGCTTGGAACATTGTGAAACCAACCCGTACACCAGTCATGCCAGGGGCAAAAGCTCCTCTCGAAGCAAGTCAATGAAACCTTTAGAACAAGCTGTCACTTTAGATCATTGATTTACCTGTTACATCAACCTACCGGCGGCAGCGAAAGGACACAATCTGCCCGTATCCCTGAGAAAAGATAACTCGAGCTGCGACGTGCTGTCAATATCATGATCGCCATCTCTGTCTCCATCTTCTTATTCTGGTATCCACTGCCTTCCCGAGGACTTGGTAATCGCATCAAATATGAGAGGAAAGGCCACTAACGTCGCCCTGGGTAACATGAGTAAATAGGTAATGCGAGCATGGCTAGGGAGCGCATTTAATCCATTCATCTATAATCTCTTGAATAGGCGCTTTAGAAGAGAGTATGGTAGAGAGTTCATACGCTGGTTTCGCTGTTTTCGGTGAAATATGTTTTTTAGAAGAATGACGATGAGCCTATGGATTGACAAAGTGAGCTATGAGTAAGTTTTGAGAAAAGCTGGAGTGAAAAGGAAACTGATGTGTGAGCTAATGATTAGACAGATGAGATCTAGGGGCACGTGATATGGTAAAGAAGGCTTTCACTGACCATGCTGACAGGAGAGATTGAGGGAAAGATGAGTAGAGGACGGAGCAGAATACTTGGGATGGACAGTCTGCAGAAATGATTAGAGGAGAGAGGAGTGAAAGACCAATGGGTGGTGGTGGTGGTGATAGACAGAGATAGAATAGAAACAGAGGGTTGAAGAACCACATGAGCGCCAAAGTATATAGATATGCCATCGATCGATCGATTCAGATTCATATTCTCCGTTTTCAATCATAATAGCAAATGCTGTAGCTCATAACATAAAATAAATAAAATAAGAGTAATGATAACAATTTTTTTTTCATAGATCAGGGGCCTGTAACATAAAGAGATACAATCAATCTTACAATCAATTGTAACTCTTCAGTACATGGTTTGCCATAGACTTACGATTGATATCAATCGTAAGATTGATCTCTTTATGGTACAGGCCCCTGGGTATATAATTAGATATCAATAAGTAAAGCATATAATGTACAAATATTGAGCTCAGTAATGTTTTTTGATAACATTTAGACATATCTAAAATCAAAGCCTGTCTATTGTATGTCCGGAAACTTAAAAAACACTTAATCAAGATTTGGTCATTCAATAATTATTAGTTTAATAAATATCATTACGAATAAAAAGATGTTGATAAGACGGCAATTAAAAAGTGAGTTGAGGTAGATGGACATTATTGCCTCGACTGGCAAGAAAAATAAAGAGTGAAAGTGAAATAAAAAGTGAAAGTGCTAGACGGTGTGGAAATAAAGAGAATGGGGAGAAGGAGGATGAAAGAAGGAGGAAAGTAAAGGAGAAGAAGTAAGTGCATTGGCGTAGACAGGTCCTCATACCTGGGGGCGGGGGTATGATTTCCCCCAAGGGCCATATATGTATATATATATATATATATAAAAATATATATATATATATATATGTGCGTGTGTGTGCGTATGTGTGTATATACGTATATACGTATATATATATATATATATATATATATATATATATATATATGTATAGTGTGTGTGTGTGTGTGTGGGGTCAGGGTGTGTAAACATGTATATGGTTTTTATCTTTACATATCCAAGATACAACTTTAGCATCATGCTTTGCAATTTGTAGTATGATTTGAATATTGAGCGAGCGAGCGAAGCGAGCAAGCAAACAATAGCAATTACATTGTAATTGCAAAATTTCACAATGAAAATTTATTTAATAAGCTATACATCTAATACGAGCGAGCGTGGCGAGCAAGCATTTGGGAATACTGGCTCTAAGTCACTTTGGATTAGGGGCACATGTTATGGAAAAGGGATACGTGGTACTTTTAATGGGGAAAAGGACACTTCAATTATTAGAAAAATAAATGAATGTGTAGAAAAGGTAGAAAAGACAGTTCATCACAGGTGAAAAGGGGCACTTATAACACCTCATAAGGGACATTTATAAGAACGGGAAAATGTTCTTATATAAAGTAGAAAAATTAAATCAGTGTCTATATATTACATAGAAAAAAAATGACTTGTTACATTAAAAGGAATAAAAGGGATTAAAAGGGGGAAAATGCTCTCGTTGAAATAGGAGCATTTATCAAAGGTAAGGTGAGGGATGAGGTGTAATTATCAAAATGGGCACTTAAAAGAATATGGAACTGGGACTTACTCGAAAAAAAATGGGGTACTTATCTGAAGTTAAAGGGGTAAAGAAGGGGCACTGTGCCCACATGCAACGCCCAGAGCGGTGCTTCTGACCGGGCCTACATCGTATACATGTTATGATTGTCATTTCATAATTCTTCTATGTATAGTTGGGTGATGATGACACAGGTCATCATCATCCTCGATAAATATTGGGGGTGATGTATTCCCTCTTTCTCCACCACATTCGATTCCTGTGACCATATTTTCATTTCAGTTTTGCAGAATTGCATTATATAGGAAAGTTACCGACTGAACCCTCTAAATCCAGAATAATTTTTCTGCATTGTGGCTTCGAAAAAAAAAAATCACCTCTAAATATATTTGGGGGTGGTAACACATGCAGACCAACAACCCCCCCCCCCCCCCCCCCCACTTCATTAAAAACAAATTATACCTCCATATCACTCCCAGATCAACACCCATGTTGTATAATTTAAAGTAGATGGTTTTCACTTTCTAGTGGTGTAAAAATATATCGGGAAAAATCAGAAGCCACGACAGCATTGTAGATAAATATTTATAAATTCATATAAATCTACAATATTGTACACAGATATACAACATTTATATTGAAATAAAGAATATATAACAATAAAATTAACAGATATAATATATCAAATTATATTCATCTACAACATAATATACAAATGTATATTTTCCACCATTTTTGTTTTTGTTTTTAGGTGGGGTGAAACCTGGGGGGGGGGAGATGTTTGTACACACCATTCCCCCCCCCCCCCCTGAAAAGTTGGGGGGGGGTGCATACCCACCCCATCCCCCGCTATCTACGCCCCTGAGTAAGTGTGTATGTGTGAGAAGGAAGGAGAGAGAGGGGAGAAAGAAGGGGGTGAAGTAAGGAAGACAGAGTAGAGAAAGAGAGAGGGGGAGGAGAGAGACTGGGGGGGGGGGGAGAGGAGGGTCCTGCTCGCTCAGTTAGATTTTAATGCATAATTATACGACTGAAAGAGATTATTTTCAACTTGCTTTTGAAACAATTTAGACTTGGAGGAGGTTATTATGTCGCTGATATAGGGGAGTTCCAGCTTTTGGGGCCGTAAAAAGAGGTTGATCTATCCATCAATCGATCAAGAGAGAGAGAGAGAGAGAGAGAGAGAGATATTGGGCAAGAAGTTACAAAGGAATTCTTTTTAAACATATCCACCTTCCCATCGGTAAAAGCATGTAAATGAGAAAGATTGCTGAAAACTTTACTCGCTGAAAGATTGAGAAATACCAGAAAAAGTGTTATGTTATTTAAAAATGCCATTACTAAAAAAAAACAAACAAACAGAAAAACAACAACCGAAGATTACTGGAAAATTTGACATCTCCAATATACATGGTTAGCTACTCTCGATTTTCTGTTTCATCCAGACTTTATCATTCGGATATATATTTGAAAAATATTTTCATAACAAGACTGTCAGTTTGCAAATGGATTTCAAAAGTCAACGTCTGTCTTATTTTTCGTCGTATCGGATTTTCCACTGGACTGTTTTCGGAATTTCCACATTAATTTATTCAAATGTATTTGATATCGTCAATGTTTTATTGTCCGTATAGTACGAAAATTCGTTTACATTACTGATATGATAAATAATCTAACAAAGGGACAAACATGTATGTGCATAAACATGATAAATACGTGAGCAATACAACTTTGAAAAAATGTTTAAAACATTCACCTCTAAGAATTTGGTTAATATAGTCGTATAAACCATGATAATAACCATTTATACATACATGTATAATGTTTCAATGATTGTAAATAAACACATATGCAGAATCAACGGTAAGAAATGATAATATATTTTTGTTTCTTATCCATCCAATTAATTCTATGTTCATTCACTCTGACAGAATTCCGCATACCAGTGCAGATAACGTATTCTCTAATGGGCCTGTGAGATAGCTTTTTATGGAACGAAAAACCAAAAAAAATTACAGTGTTTATTCTTAATAAAAAAAAAATCATCTAAATTAGCCAAATGACCAATAGGAGGAATAATCGATGCAAATCTTTTTTCATTAAATCTCATTTCCTGAATTATTTTGTTGTAAGTTTAAACAACAAACAAAAAACAAACAAAACAAAACAAAAACAAAGATCAATCTGCCAACATTGGTAACATACCATCACACACGCATTCTTTTCATTTCAGTTGTTTCAAAATCACCCAGAAGTATATAAAAACATGTACGGTACTTTGGCAATTTAGTAACGAATTTTGATGTCGCATTATTCAGCTGAGTATAAAGGGATTTAACATTGTTTAAAGCTAATGATTCTGCCAGTGGTCTTCCCCTCACTATCCAGTTTCTGTTACCTTTACCTTTTCCTTATCACGATTTTGTATTCTTCCCCCTCCTTCTTCCCCACCTCTCCCCACCCCTCTATCCATTTATATAAGAATAATTTTATACAAGAACAAATTAATTTGTGTAGTTACTCTATTTCAACTCCTACACTCCTCTAGGGCTAACAACTGTCATAATACAACAACAAACCGGACATCCCCTTCCTGGTATCGGAGTAGTGTCAACAAGTGTGGGCAATCGCTTTGGAGTAGTTCTCCTATTAAGGGGGTAGTTGTCCTGCGGGGTAGTTGTCCAGAGCGGTCGTGATCTAAATATAATTTCATACACAGCCTGTAAGTCCACCTCTGGTCTGCTTGACATTATTAATGAAATACACATAGCCCCCGTCTTATAAAGAGTTGCGATTTATTCGAATTAATCGCGACTTAAAATTACTCACAAAATTAATGTGTACTTTAAAAGAGAAGAGGTGCGATTACCTTTAATTTGCGATCGATTTGAATCAAGTGGAACCCTTTTTAATAAGGAGCTCTGGTCTGTATCCATAATATTCTCTTTCTAAGCCCGTTTCTATGATCACTTTCTCTCTATTCCTCTCTCTCTCCTCTTGCTCTCTTCCCTTCTATTTGACTCTTCTCTTACTCCTCTTCCTCCCTCTCTGTCCCATATCTCTGTCTCTTTCTTTATACTACACACCGTGAAGGACGACCACTCTTACATACACGCCCACACAAACCAAGTTTTTATCCTCTCGAACAGAGTTTAATGCTAACCTACCTCTTATTATGAAATCTAAAATGAAAATGCGTCACTCATTTCTTGTTCATTTTGCAAATATTATTATAATGATCATAAGAATTTTTAGCCTAAATAGGAAACAATTGATGGTACTAATTAAATCGTCCAACATGTTCAGGATTTCAAGCCGAAATAATGAAATTTGTAAATAAAATTTCCGTAACAATGTGAAGCACGATTAATACTACACGAAGTCTACGTGAAAAATTACGCCATTACCTACTGGAACCATTACCATGCTCGAACTAATGGCTCCCGCACTAATTCTAGGGAAATAAGGGAATTCAGAAACCAACGGTATAAACTAAGATTCAGTTACTTTTTTTTTTAATTTCCGAGGCAAAAGTGAATATATGTAGTCGGTTTCTCTACAAAAAAAATCAAAGCATAGTTAATCAGAACCAATGAATGTAACTGTGTACTGGATTCAGAACTGTTGTTACATTATTTTTTACTCAAAGTTGAATCTTTCATCATTAGGCAATTGTGCAGAACAAGAACGAACTACCGAGGAGCATAGGCTACATATTCCTACTTGAGATAGGTTGTCATTCAAAAGCAAAATCAGTGAAAGTCAAAAGCCGTTGTCAAATTGATAAAGGAGCAGTTCTACAGTTGAAGCCTTCCTATAGTCCAGTGTTGAATTGTCCTTTCCAATCCACCATTAATTTGGGTTCAGGGGAGGCCTTGCCTGAGAGTAAGATAGAGAATGATAGTGAGTGTGAGAGAGAGAGAGAGAGAGAGAGAGAGAGAGAGAGAGATGGGGGGGGGGGGGTTACAAAAGTCAAACCAAGCTTCACAGCGCAATGGATGCGATCAGTCCCATTATATCTGGCAGTAGGTACCACATTTTCATACGTAATTAGAAAAGAATCCATAAAATTTATCCTAAACAATTACGATAGAAAAACACTCGATGAGGACAATGTTCATTCCTTTAACATTTCACCTTTCAAAAATCGAAAATTCACTTTTAAAAAAAATGTTAAGAAAATGTTTGCTCCCCTCCGGGCAATATTGCAAGGTCATAAAAGTATTCGATTATTTGCCCACTTAAAGTCGTAAATTATTCAAAATTTCACTCATTCTCGAACCACTGCTTTTTCATATTATTTATCATTCTTTGTATATATAACTTTTTTCTTAGATCAGTCACTTTTTAAGACAGTTGAGAAAAATATCAGAGAAAAATGTCCACTGTAAAGGGCTGCTCTTCAAATGCCCTAAAAATTAATATGAAATATGCCAATAAATAGCCGAAAGGATTGGATCAAACTATCCATGTGTGTGTAGTCCCATACATACATTTTTGTGTGCAGTGCATGTGACTTTCAGCAAGAATGAGTTATTTTCCTATCATATTGATAACATTTTTCACGTACTTGACAATCAAATTTTCCTAAATGCTTCCAGAAAGTTTCTGACCAGTACTCGACTTTATCTTTAAACCTCAAGCCAACAATTTACCCCAACTGTTTTCAAATCTTTAATGTCAGTCTCACCCTGCAGATTGACCTGAAGTCATTACAGCAGTCGCCAAAGTCCTCACAGGCCTGGTCACAATAGCAGTATCCGGATGATGACTGCCTACCACAAGAATCCCTACATGAATTGCGTCCTACAATAAGAACAACAGCAAGAAAATTAACACTAATGAGACGAACAATTATAAAATGATAATAATAACAACAACGGTGATATCGCTACTACTGCTGCTACTACTACTATTACTATTACTACTACTGCTACTACTACAACTACATACTACCACTCCTTCTACAAAAATTAATACTCCTACTAATAATACTAACAATATTGATTATGATAAGAAAAAAAAGAGAAAGACGAGGAGGAAACAGGAAAAGAAGAAATAGAAGAGGAGGAGGAAGAGACAGAAAACAGATAAGGAGGAGGAGGGTTCGAAGAAAAAGAAGGAGGAGGAGGAGAAAAAGAAGAAGATATATAAGTAGAAGAACACATACTGACGACAGTGATAAAACTATAAATAATGGTAATGAAATCCATGATATTGGTGAAAAATGAATGTATTATTAAATTGTGATGTCAAGAATTCTCTAAAGAGAAGGTGGAGTCGTGGGAAAGGTGAAAAATAATTTGTGAGTTTTCTCATTCCTCTTATGTCAGTTTGGAAGTATATCATAGTAGTAATGTCCCCTGAAAATGATTGCTCTTCAAATGCCCTCATTTTCAAAATATGACGAGATATAGCTGAATTGTTCGGGCCAAACATTTATCCCATATGTGTGTGCATTTCCATATACTCATTTCTGTGTGCAGTGCATGTGCTTTCAGAAAGATGGGGTCAATTTCATATCATTTCTATGATTCCAAAACCTCATAGTAAACTGCAATTCTTATGCAGACATGATCAACTTTTCCCAATTGCTTTGAGACAGTTTATTTCACAATGATTAAAACCCAAATTTATCTTTAAGTATCACTTTGAAAACTACATCAAAGGTCTTAAAGATGTGTCCTCGGATAATTGATTCAACTATTGTTCCGCATTATGGAAAACTGAATATTTTGTACCCCCAGGTACCCATTCATACACTTGGGTATACAGAGGCAATGTATAAGAAAAGCTTGCCTCAATGGGGACCTAATCGAATGCCATGGCGGTCAATTCAATTTCAATAATAGCATTCTCCCCTTTTCATTTTTTACTGGAAAATGAAGGATAACACCTCTTATGAAATGGCCAGTTAGATCCTATTCAATTGATTGGTTAAGCGCATACATGTGACCAGGCATTCATTTTACCTAACACGTAATTTTGCTAGTGACCGGTCATTAGTCACTCCATGCAATACCGGGGACATTAAAGCTGACAGACAGTCTTGGTAGCAAAAACATACTGGCAAGAAACTTATCTAACATAGTCACATACTATTCTCCTTTTATCATAAGACACATGTACGACATCATTTAACATTCCATTCACGATTTCGAACAAATTTTAGTGTAAATATCTGTAAGAAGCGCTTGGTAACGGCTTTTCACTGCCTCACGCTAAGACCATATCCACCCGAAGGTTCCCCGCACAATAAACCCAGCGCTTCTCACTGTATATATAACACACAGCAATCCCCATGTGCGTAATGTGTGTCGCCGTTGTTTGAATTTACATCCCCTCTTTTTTTTGGGCCAGGGATTTTTATTACTTTTCACCTCTAATTCGATAAATATTTCACTTGAGGAGGAAAAAACTTCACAGCATCTCAGTTATGTTAGTACCCTGCTATTTATTAAGTAAAATTAAAGAAATCTCACGAAAAGTTTTTGAGAGCTTCCCAAAACTATCTGTAACCTTTAACAAGTGTACATCACAGCGCATTTTTGCTTCATAGGACTTTCAATGCGCGCACTCAAACTAAGTTAAGTACATTTCGCGTTTGTGAGAGATGTGGGTGATTGATCAAACGACAAGGATCTTATTCAACATTTAATAAAACAAATAAACATCATTAATGTTCGGGCGTAAATAAACTTAGTAACTTCGAAACATTCCAGTATCAGACTGTTCCAAAGTTACCTTGAGTTGATAATCCATATTATATACCTCATACATAGCTTCTTATTCACTGATTGGTCAAAACTTTATCACATGACACGGCGCATCTCGATCTATCATTGCGTCATAGGGTTTTGGCGTTCTATCAATTGACCGAAGGTCAAATGATAGAACGCCAAAACCCTGTGACAGAACGCGTAACCCCTCCGCGACTTTTGCACACACGTACGTTCACAAAATTTGGTTCAGGTTTTAAGAGGGTTTTTGCGAGTTGCTAGGCTACGACTATATTGATCAATATACGCGCAGCGCGTTTATAAGAATTCAACATGGCGAGTGACTTAGGAAAAGGCTGAAAAGGGTGAAAAGGATGAGGTATATAAAACAAATATGGACTGCTCTGTAATCGGATGATGGTTGAAATTATCACTCCCTCGGTGGTGTTCATACCGGCCCTTCTATCACCCCTCGGCTTAGAAGGGCCGGTATGAACACCACCGAGGGAGTGATAATTTCCACCATCATCCTCATGAGCAGTCAATATTTGTATACTAACGCCCTCACTGATATGTATTATTTGTATATAACCTTTCGAGATACATAGAGTATAACATATGTTTAGACATATACATGTATTAAGGAAAAAAAAAAGTTATAATCTACTTACGTGGTGCCAGAGATCCGCTAGGGGGAGGTGGGGGAGCTGTACTGTTGTTAGGTGGTGGAGGAGGAGGGGTTGTGCTATTGAATGGTTGTGAGAAGTTACCGGTGGCATTGCCTGGAGGTGGTGGCGATTGACCAGAGTTGTTACCGGATCCATTGCCTGGAGGTGGTGGCGATGGACCAGAGTGGTTACCGGATCCATTGCCTGGAGGTGGTGGAGGTGGACCAGAGTAATTACCGGATCCATTGCCTGGAGGTGGTGGAGGTGGACCAGAGTAATTACCGGATCCATTGCCTGGAGGTGGTGGAGATGGACCAGAGTAGTTACCGGATCCATTTCCTGGAGGTGGTTGAGATGGACTGGAGTGATTACCGGATCCATTGCCTGGAGGTGGTGGAGATGGACCTGAGCGCTTGACAATGTTCATAGGATGCGAGTGGTTACCGGATCCATTGCCTGGGGGTGGTGGAGGTGGACCAGAGTGGTTACCGGATCCATTGCCTGGGGGTGGTGGAGGTGGACCAGAGTAGTTACCGGATCCATTGCCTGGAGGTGGTGGAGATGGACCTGAACGCTTGACAATGTTCATAGGATGCGAGTGGTTACCGGATCCATTGCCTGGGGGTGGTGGAGGTGGACCAGAGTGGTTACCGGATCCATTGCCTGGAGGTGGTGGAGATGGACTGGAGTGATTACCGGATCCATTGCCTGGAGGTGGTGGAGATGGACCTGAGCGCTTGACAATGTTCATAGGATGCGAGTGGTTACCGGATCCATTGCCTGGGGGTGGTGGAGGTGGACCAGAGTGGTTACCGGATCCATTGCCTGGGGGTGGTGGAGATGGACTGGAGTGATTACCGGATCCATTGCCTGGAGGTGGTGGAGATGGACCTGAACGCTTGACAATGTTCATAGGATGCGAGTGGTTACCGGATCCATTGCCTGGGGGTGGTGGAGGTGGACCAGAGTGGTTACCGGATCCATTGCCTGGGGGTGGTGGAGGTGGACCAGAGTAGTTACCCGATCCATTGCCCGGAGGTGGAGGAGGTGGGCCAGTAGCGTTGATTGGTTGTGAATGGTTACCAGGGCCGTCACTCGGTCTTGGTCTCGGCCGAGGACGCGATAGACGACCGCCGAATGCTATATTATTTACGGATATAAACAAGAAGAACCAATTTTATATATAAAATATTTCACTGCAGTCTTAAATAGAAACGTAGTAGTCATGGTAGTACATGTAGAATGAAAAGTTTCATTCGCCTATTGCAACAGTACAAATATTAAATAAACTTACACTCTCACGAAAAGCACCAATGTAGCTACGATAGAATGTGCTTTACTTACGAGCTTGTGCCTCACAAATAGAAGCGAGGACCAGGATGACCAAAAGTCCGCTGAACATTATTCGGCCTGCCATGATGATGATGATATCAGCTCAGAGTCAGCCAATTCCTGTGCGTTGTTTGAGACCAGTATCTGGAAGGACACTGAACATGGCCTTCATGATGCTACCGGTCCTCTTTATATACATTTTCAAACTCGAAGATGCTGAGGGTAGGTACAATAAGTTACATCAAACCTGAGTTTACTATGCGTTTGATTTCAAGGTGCAGTGTTTAAACAAACCACAGATGTCCGTGTCTGATACACTTCTTATATCATAACACCTTACCATCCCTTCTATCGTTTGTTTAGTAGATCCGTGTTTCTGATCACTGTCCATCTGTTGGTCAATTTGACTGCATGGTCTGATGTATTTTATTTCATTTGTATGGGAGTGGTGTGCTTCACAATGGATTGTAAGAAAATTCGGTTAAATAAATTTATTTCATTCTTTTGTTCCGTATTATAGTCACACAATTAACTTTGAACCCAGTAACTTCGATTAGACCAACACTATACTGACAAGAGGAGTTTCATTCCAAAAGGCACTAAATCAACGTTTTCGAGTAAATCAAGGTTTTAAACTTTACCACTTTTCCTTATCCCATTGTTTCTCATTTTGGTATAAAATATGTTAAGCCTATTTTTGATGATTTTTTTCGTGGATTTAGTGCCATTTGGAATGAAACTGTAGTCGATCGTCTTTTGTGCGTGCTAAAAACGTAACCATGTTAAAATCAAGATGAAGCACATTAACTACATTGCTAGCACAGTCATTTTTTTTTTCTTTTTAAAATTTTCTTTTTTGTTTGAATTTTTTTTTCTTCGTTTTTTTATCATTTTTACCTAAGTTGATATTTTGGGGAGTTTTATTCCCCAAAAAGGCGCTAAATCTAAAAGTATTCATAAAATTTGTTAAAATATGTTTTTAGATTTATCAAAATTTTACACTGATAATTTAAATGGGTATAGCTACACGACACTTGCCAAAATCTTAATACATAGCTTAAGGGAACACGGTATAAATGAAAGAATATTGGATTTAGTGCGTTTTGGAATGAAACAGATTTGAATTTAGTGCCTTTTGGAATGAAACGAAAATTTATAGGGAATGTTATTTTTCTGATTTCGAAAAATAAGTTTTTGATGGGATATAGTATATTTTGCTTCCCATGTGCGAAATGTGCAAATTTATCTTTAAACATCAATCTACGTCAAAACCGGACTTCTTTTCTTTTTGGAACTAATTTCTTCACATGAAAACTGAACACAAAATTATATTACCCCGAACGGCCAAGATTTTATCGATTATCAATCGGTGTGGAATCGATTTGGCGGTGTTAATGGGATATTAGAGAGGGTTATGAGCTATACAAAGTATAAACGTAATCTTCAGTTCTTGTAAAGACAGAAATTGAATCTTCCCAGAATCAACTGAAAGTTAATCAAGACCAAAAAGAAAGATATCTGCCGATAAACATTTATATTAACCGTATTTGAAGAAGGAAAGATTAGAAAATTGAGCTAATAGTGAAGACGCATAACACGAGGTCCCATGTGTCCAAATGTGGGTTGTGCTTTTTCAATGAATGCGATTTCGAGCACGTATTCGTTGTTTGTTTATATATTTGTTGGTCCAAACAACTCATCGACAGCCTGATGCTTTATCAAGAATCACTTCTAAAAAATGTTTTCCTCGAAAGATGCTCAATTAAATACCAATACTCAAGATTTCAATCTGATTTCAATTTATAAATTTGGATATTGAAACTTGTATGCATATATATCTGAAAAGTATGCCCGTTGAAATTTATTTCGGCACGTCAATAATATCGTTCTCACAATTTCGTTATAATTTTAGGACCCATTTTGGCCTTGTCAGCAAATACTATTAACCCAAAGACTACGTTAACCGCGTGGCTCCTGTATTAAGCCTATGAGAGTTAAAGAATTCAGTAGTCAACGGGTTGATTAAGGACTCTTATTAACCCCTGTCGGTAAATCAAAATAATTCTTCTTCACCCCTCCATTCGAAGTGTTCCATCGACGCCCTTGCTCAACTCTCTTTGACTTTGTGCCCACCAGCAGGTGTCAGCGGCAATGAAATACATCGATCAATTATTCAAGTATACATAACTAATTGGTTACACAAGATACTTGAAGATAATCTTCCTGAATATACATGGCAACGCCTCGTAATTGCTCACATTACCTGATTACAGCAATCAACAGTAGGTCACAACCGTAACATGATTTTTCTCCGCAAACCTGTCAGATTTATTTCTTCTTTTTCGTTTTCCTTCTCCATGATTTTCTCTTTATTTCTCGTAAAATCTTTATTGCTTTTTCTGATGCTGCAGATATTCGTCTTCATGTTAAGCTGACTTCCTACTGACAATATTGTTAATAAACAACGAGATCAACTTCATATTTCTAATCAAGAAGCCCTCTTGATGTTTATCTGGACACTGTCTAGTAAAACTGTCGTATGTTTGTTAATTTGAAAGTATTTACTGATGCAGAAAATGGAAAACATGTTAATTTTTTTTATTTTTTATTTTTTATTTTTGCATTTGATCTAAAAGAAAGATCCTTATACCATGTTCACTTCACGTCGTATTTAATTTCATCAGTCACTTATATCGTAAGACGCGCCCTCATCGTAGTCCGTGCTACATCTTCAATTTCTGAGGAATGGATTTACATGAACGAGATGAATTGGTTTAAAGTAATTCTGAATTGTTTACCACACAGCAGAGGAGTTGTTCGGATCAGAAAAATATATACAAACGAACGAAATCTCGCTGGAAATATAATTCACTGAACAGCACAACTCACATTTCCGGATTATGCACTCGGACTACGTCAGGACTACTAGCTTACTTATCTTTTGATTTTTTATTTGATTTGATTTGATTTATTTTCCGTTTAAAAAAACAAAGGTGTTTTGTACAAAGAGTGTTCTTGTTAGAGGTAGGTGGTAAGCATTGCCTTGTCTCGTTGGATATTTATGTAAGGTGTTTTTCTTTCGAAACATATTGTTAAAAATGGCAGGGAGTTCATTTTTACCTAATTTGTACATAAATTGGACTAGTTGGAAATGATGAATGTCCTTCACCTTGAGGATATTATTTTCAAAAAGTAAAATATCAGTATGAGATCTGTAATTTGCATGAAAAATAATTCTATAAGTACTTTTTTTGTCCCCGCCGAACGAAGTTCGCGAGGGGACTATGAAACGGGCTCCGTACGTGTGTGCGTGTGTGTGTTCGTCCCTATGGTTCGTCCGTCCGTCCGTCCGTCCGTCCGTCTGTCCGTGTGTGCTCAAATGTTAGAAAATGCTACTTCTCCGTCATTTCTTGGCCGATTTTGATTCCGATTGTTTTATCTGATAGGGCTGGGTGGGGGCTTCCAAACTTCTACACAGAATTTTGAAATTCATTAATTATGCAAATTTATGCAAATTTATTCAAAATTGACGAAAAATGCTACTTCTCCTCTATTTCACATCGGATTTTGATTCCGATTGTTTTATCTGATAGGGCTGGGTGGGGGCTTCCAAACTTCTACACAGAATTTTGAAATTCATTAATTATGCAAATTTATGCAAATTTATTCAAAATTGACGAAAAATGCTACTTCTCCTCTATTTCACATCGGATTTTGATTCCGATTGTTTTATCTGATAGGGCTGGGTGGGGGCTTCCAAACTTCTACACAGAATTTTGAAATTCATTAATTATGCAAATTTATGCAAATTTATTCAAAATTGACGAAAAATGCTACTTCTCCTCTATTTCACATCGGATTTTGATTCCGATTGTTTTATCTGATAGGGCTGGGTGGGGGCTTCCAAACTTCTACACAGAATTTTGAAATTCATTAATTATGCAAATTTATGCAAATTTATTCAAAATTGACAAAAAATGCTACTTCTCCTCTATTTCACATCGGATTTTGATTCCGATTGTTTTATCTGGTAGGGCTGGGTGGGGGCTTCCAAACTTCTACACAGAATTTTGAAATTCATTATTCATGCAAATTTATGCAAATTTATTCAAAATGCTGAAGGTTCATAATGTTTTCATGTTTTATATTTCAGTTGTATACATGCATTGTTGGTATTCTCTTCTTTTGCATGCAGTAACATTATTATTTTATTCACTAAAGTTTTAAGTTTCAGGCTAGTTAATTTCCACAGATCTGCACTTCCGACGGGGACATTTATTACGCATTGCGTAATTTACTCATTCACTTGTTTAAAAGAAGAATTCTGTTCTTTTGTGCTTGTACTGCATGAGCTGCTCATTACTCAGTCCATACACATTTCCCATCACAATCCTTGGGTAGATATCATTTATTTGCGGTCTTAAACATTCGATGTCTTTAGGATTTGATTCTCTGGGAATGGTAATGCCTCGGAATGCATATAATTTTCCATTAAGACTACCTGAAATCATCATTACCTTTAAACAATTTTTGTACTCATACTAATTAATACTTTTAAAGTGAGCATACTGTATTTCAGGATTTAGATTGGCTGAGAAAAGCCAGTTAAAATTTGTAACCAACTGGTCGTATATATTTCAAACGCAATCAATCCCCATTTCTTTTAAAATCAAGATATAGACCTAGGTGTTGCCCCAATCAATATCCCTAAGTAACAAATTATTTCTGTACCCAGACCTCATACCTCGTTGATAAGTACGCACACACAATTTTTATTCCTCCTGAATTTTTTAAGAATAATAAAAAATATCACATGAAATTCAAAGCTCTAAAAAAAGTATGATTAAGGCTCAAATAGTCGAATAGACTCCGCATAAATTCTAGGGACTATGCATTATTTTGACTAAAATACATTTCGTCTGCCATTGGTTTACACGCAAAATCAAGGAATTTTAGAATGATTATAATTCCCTGAGTTTTTGTTTTAAGATATGAAAAATGTGATTTGAATGTAATTTGAGACTTTGGGAAAGCTAAATGAAGGCTTAAAAAATGAAAAGAGCCCGAATAAATCCCAGGGACTATGCATGATTTTGGCCTTCCAGTGTCTATAGGTTAACACGTGGATACAGGTATTTTGGGATGATTTTTATCCCCATAGCATTTATTTTAGAATATGAAAAATGTGACTTGCATGAAATTTAAAGCTCTGAAAAGGTAATTATGGCTCAACCAGTAGAATAGACCCGTCTTAAATCTCAGGTACTATCATAGGCGTACCGAGGAGGGGGGGGGGGTGTTTTAGGTGTTTAGAAATGAAACAAAAGCTGGTTTTTAACCCCAAAATTCTGATAACCTTTTTTTTTTTTTTTTTTTTTTTTTTTTGCTTGTCAGTGAATTTGTAGTAAAAAGACACCATCTTTTAAAAAATCCTGGGTACGCCACTGGGGAATATACATCCTTTTGCCCCCCCCCCCCAAATAGTAATCCGCCATACAACACATAGATCTACAACTGTTTATGACGTCATGTGTGCGTGTACGACCAAAGTGTACGACCCATACGAGCGCACCACAATATGCACACGTCCTTAGTTGCGGGACTCAGCAGCACTCTACGCATCTATACTCTTTGGACGACTGCTTTGAAATTTTAACCTTAAAGTGGCAGCTCTTAAGGTGCAGTGTAATCATCGAACAGAAACGTCATGTCAATGTTCGACACTTACCAGTAAATACTGCAAACAAAATGGATTTGAAAGAGATTATTCAGCCAGATAAACAAAACATTGACTACACTGTAAAAAATTGTGCCTTTTTTTTCACGGGAAATTTCCTGGCAGTCAGGATGCCGGGAATGCCCGTTTTTCCACCGTACAATCATGTAAAATAACAGATTTCCTTTTTTTTTTGTTTCGTTTTGTTTTTATGTTAAATAATAGAAACTTTGATTTCTAACAGGAAAATCTATGTAAATTAAAACGGAACCATGGAAACGATTTGTAATTTAACAGGGTAACTTGTTAAAACATGAGAAAATGTTTTTTCAAAATTTTTAAACAGTGTTTTATGTCGAGCGATTCTAAATATATGCTGATTTCCGGTAAACCAACAAACTTGCTGTTGTTTTAGAGGAAAAAGACTGTAAAATTGAAATAACGGCAATAACTTGTAGTCCCAATGGCCAGAAAGTCTGTAGTTTTACAGTTATTTTATACAGTATAACCTATCCTGCTTTAATTCATCCTATCCTTTATCGTAATCTGTCCTATCCTATAGACCTATCCTATCCAGTTAGTTCAATCTAGTGCAATCTCTTATATACCCCTTATAGTTTTTTATGCCTTTGGTAACAGTTAGTAAATTGGGCATCCCCAAACCATAAGCTACTAAAAATTCATGAATATCCATATAAGTATTTTCCCCAATATTTGGTAATTTTACAGGGTATCTTGTTAAAATATGAGAAAATGTTTTTTTTCACAGTGTTTTATGTCGGGCGATTGTAAATACATGCTGATTTCCGGTAAACCAACAAACTTGCTGTCGTTTTACAGAAAAAAGACTGTAAAATTAAAATAACGGCAAAAACTTGTAATTTCAAGGGCCAGAAAACCTGTAGTTTTACAGTTATTTTTTACAGTGTATATTCTGATTGAAACTTTAAATGGATAATTACATTACTACAACCCACGTCAACCATCTGTGTTTGAATACACTGATAAAATAGAATGCATCGTAAACACTTATCTAATGACAACCACCCTCCAAATATGGACATATTCTGCTTTGGAAATGTATATGAAGAAGACTGGTAGCATCGTGAAGGTCATGTTCAGTGTCCTTCCTGATATTGATCACAACCCATATTTTGAATATATTATATAATGATGGACCCTCTAACATTCAGAGCAAAATATTTTTGGTGATTGGTACCCTTCAAGGCTTCATCAAAAAATAAAACTTCATCAGTACAAAAGAAATGCACGCAAGATGCAGTGCAAAGCGCGTTTTTATCAAGATAACAACGGAACAACAACAACAGCATCAACAAACGGTTTGCACAGCATCTGGAGTCCATTTTTGTGCAGATGAAGTTGGTGATACAATAACCTTATTTGTTTTTATAAAATGTAGCACTCTTATATTAACAATCTTTTTAAATACCTTACAGGCAAAACTGATGTCGGTCTATAATTTCCACACATAGCGGTGTCACTTCAGCGATTTTCATCTCATTTGGAAATGTTCCAGTTTGTCAGCGAAAGATTAAAATACATTAGGACATGGGTCACATGGAATGCACCAACTTTTAACCCTTTCAAGACAATTGACCACATTTTGTGGTTTTGCTCAATAACTTTTGATTCAGAGCTCAAAAAAATATATACCAGAAGCATGAGTAGAAAGAGCAATAATTTCTGCACACACTATGTCCATTTCTATTGCATGACCATACTGCGTTTGATGCCAGGAATTTTAAAAATGAGAATAATCTTTAAAATCCCTAAATTGGCAACACATTGACAGGTTCAAAATCATTGTTTTTCATCAAAATTGGCAATTTTTTCAACTAATCGACAAAATATCTAACCATGTATATTGTTTTCAAAGACATTACACCTTATTAGAACCCTGCAGCACTAAAAGAAAAATATTATTGTTGCCAATTTGAAGAACAAAATGTGATCAATTTAGCCCTTAAATAACTCTTGTCCTGAAAGGGTTAATAATCGGGATGGAATATTATCATGATCACTTGCATTCTCTGTGTCTAAAGATTGCTAGTGGTTTAAAATTTCAGTGTGCGTGACTGGTTTTCAAAAGAGAGTTTATAAACTCTCTTTTTCTTTATCAGGAAGCGTATAAGATTTGGCCCAAGTTTTGGCCCAACATTCACAAAGAAATGATTAACTTTGTTTGCCATATTAGATGTACAATAATCTCTTCATCCTGCCCATCCACTTGTTTAGTTAGTTTACTTAATTGCTTTATCGATGTACTTTGCCCCCCCCCCCCCCCCAATTTAGTGGCTGAAAAAAAAAGACCAATAGTAACTTCACCACGCCCATTCCACCTTCTTACGGGTAGGATCCTATATAAGCTTTTGAGGTTCCCTGAATATCAAGAGATCGATGTTATTGGACTTTATATTCTGGTGCGGTCATGATGCAGATGGAATCAGACTAGATACTGGGACACAGAGAACACCATGAGACGAATCATACTGGTTGTGTTAATGTGTCTATTCATTTGGACCCAATTTCCGGAGTCCGGTAAGGGTAAACTAAGTACAAGTTTTTAATAAAGGTTCTTCGTAGGTTTGCATGGTGGTACGGATAACATACCTCACCTCATCGCCTTCTCTACTCGTCGCATCTCTTCTGCTTTATAGTCCTTCTCCGGACTTCACCCAATTTCAAGAAAGAATACTCTACTCTCTCGCTCCATCTTTCTCGCCTTTCCACTTCTCCTCCTCCTCTTTCTATTTCTCCTCCTCTCAACCCAACAGTCCTTTTCAGGACTAACCACATGGTGAAGTTTTTTATAGTTACCAGAAGTAGCCTGTAGATTAAAACTTATTATAAAAAGAAGGAAGAATACTGTACATTCTATTAGGTGTTGAGTTTTTCAAATCGACAGCTTGAAATTAAATGTATGATAGCCTCTATTATTCATCACATTCTTTGTGCATCGAATAGGCTTCAGAATTCTTATTCCCAGTCAAAATATTTGTACGATAAATCGATGACATCAGACTTTGTTAATGACGTCAAGAATGACATTCGTTTGTCATGTTTTTGTAAAAATACATGCGTTTCAACCAATGATAAACACTCAGCAAAAAAAGGACACTCTTTGTTGTTCAAATTTTTCATATAAACTGTCAATAAAATAATATAAATGAATATTCTACCAACTTCAGTTAAGTTAATCGTTACAAGGTCTGATTAAGAAAATTGCAATAATGGAGCAAGTAGCCATTCAAAAGTTAATGAACATGTGCATCTGTAAATACATACTTGTTTAACAATGAAAACAAAGAATGAGAAACAACGAAGAGGATTGAGCTCTGGATGTCAACTGCAGTCTCAGGACTGCATGGTTTTGAGAAGCAAATTCAAGTGTTCCTCGTGAATGTTTTTTTTTTCTTCATTGTTTAATTTGACTCTACAAGATGGAACGCCAGATACCCCATTTTGCAATTTTCTTTCAGAGACTCATTTACTGTTAATGGTTACGCTCACTTATGTGTTAATGGTAAGACTCCATTTGCATATCATCTTAAAGAGGGCTCATTTAATTCTAATTTTGATATAGGCCTACGAAAGACAAGTTTATATTAATAATAATAATAATAATCAAACATTTTTATATAGCGCATTACACATAAGCAAAATTGCATGTCTCTATGCACTTTAGGAGAGGAAAGAAAGGAAAGATGCACTGGGTTCATGATTCTGATTAACTATAAAGTGGTGAAAAGGTATGTCTTTAGAGAATTAATGAAGTTTTCATAGGAATTTATACTTTTCAGATATTCAGGCAACTTGTTCCACAAAAGAGCGGCAGAATGTGTAAAAGACCTTTCCCCGTATGATTTTGTCATTATTTGTGGAACGCAGAGCAGGGACTTGAAACTGGAACGTAACATTCTATCGGGTTTATATGGAGTTAGTACTTCAGAGAGATAAGTAGGAGCCAGCTGATGTAAACATTGGTAGGTTAACATAAGTATTTTAAATTGGATACGGGACTTGATGGGCAACCAGTGTAGATCTCTTAAGACTGGAGTTATTGATTCATGTTTCTTCGTGCGTGTAACAAGTCGGGCTGCAGAATTTTGAAGGAGTTGTAGTCTTTGAATTTGAGAAGAAGGGAGACCAGAAAGCAAACTATTACAGAAATCAAAATGGCACATAACAAAAGCATGAATTAATCGTTCAGTGGTTGGTTTGTCTAAAAAATTACGAATTTTACCTATTTTGTATAATCCAAATGAAGCTGAGCGACACTTTTGTGAGACAAAATTTTCAAATGTGAACTTATCATCAAAAATAGCACCTAAATTTCTGCAAGTTCTGGTTGCATGAACAATTGTACCATTTATGTTCAATGTTGATATGAGGTTGCTTGACCTATGGCGTGAAGAAAGATGAAGAAACTCAGTCTTTGTATCATTGAGCTTTAAACCATTTACCTGAGACCACTCTTTGATTGATTGCACACACTCTGATACCTGTGAAGTGACATTAATATTATCAGTTCTCTTAAATGATATGTACAGTTGTGTGTCATCTGCATAGAACATCTTATGAATTTTGTGAGTATCAATAATATCTTCTAAGGGAGAGGTATAGAGGGTAAATAGGATTGGGCCCAATACGGACCCTTGAGGAACCCCTTGAGGGATGATTTCTGTGGATGACCGCTCATTTCCAATAATAACAGTGTGAGTGCGCCGAAACAGATACGACTCTATCCAAGCGAGTGCTTGACCACTTATACCAAAACGAAGTCTCAGACGTTTCAACAAGATGTCATGCTTAATAGTATCAAACGCGCAAGAAAAATCTAGCAGCACAAGGATGACTTCTTCTCCTTTGTCTAGAGATAAAAGAATGTCATCCGTTACTCGCAGAAGAGCTGTTTCGACGCTATGAAACGAGCGGTAACCAGATTGTGACTTTGCGTATAAACTGAATGTGTTCAGGTACTGTTGAAGTTGGAATGAAGCTATTCTTTCTAAAAGTTTGCCAAAATATCTCAAGTTTGCAATCGGACGATAACTTTTCAGATCTTCAACATCAGTAGCCGAACCCTTCAGTCTAGGAATAACATTTGCATGCTTGAAACCTTCTGGGAAAGAACCAGTCATGAAAGAATCATTAATGACCTGTGTCATAAATGATAATAATTCTTCACGAAATTTTTTCAGAAATGAAGTTGGGACAGGGTCAAGTTCACATGTTGTGGAAGAAGAGGTAGTAATGAACTTGGCAACCTCATCTTCAGACACTGATTTGAATTTGCTGAATGATGAGGTTGCAAGCTTCTCAGGAAATTCCCTACTATTATCAGCCGCTGATGACTGTAATTCATCAGTGATTGACCGAACTTTCTCTGCAAAATATCTCAAGAAACGCTGTGGTAGAGATATATCAAAACTGATATTGTTTGGTAAGGTTTTTAACTGGGGTCGTAACAGGTGATCAACCTTCCTGAAGAGATCTCGAGGAGAACAATTTTTCAGTTGATTACGATGATAAACTCGTTTGGCTGAAGTGAGTTGATTATTATAGTGATGAGACGCTTTCACATAAATTTGCCGATCAATTTCAAGACCACACCGAGAGAAAGCTTTCCGTTCGAGAGCACGAAGTTTTTGCTTCAATTCTCTAAGTTCATCTGTGAACCATGGTGTGTCTGGACGATATCTAACAGTTCTAGTGACTTCCGGAGCATGCTTATCTAGAAGCAAGGATAGAGTTTTGTTAAACTGACCAACTCGCTCATTCAGGTCTGGGCTTGGAGAAGAGTACAGATCTGACTTGAGGATGTCACTGGAAAAGGCTTCGATGTCGATGCTGTAGACCTTCCTTGTCTTTATCTCCAATTTCAATGGTGGAGGCTTTCGAATGTCCAAGCTGCAAGAGATAGCAACATGATCCGATGGGAGATAAGACGTTGAGCTTAGATCAGTGACAAAACTGTCCGTGGCTCTGGTGATGATGAGGTCAAGTGTATGGCCAGCTCTGTGCGTTGGAAACGATACATGCTGTTGCAGGTTAAATGCTGATAGCACAGACAAGAAATTCCTTGAGTTGTTATCAGTGACAGAGTTAACATGGTAATTAAAGTCACCAACTATTAATAACTGATGAGGAGATGATATGAGTTGTTCCATGAAGGTTGAGAACTCACGGAGAAAGAGCCGCTCGGTTGAGTCTCCCCTGGCTGTGCGTTGAGGACGATAAATGACAATAAGGCGTGTTGGAACCTGGTAATGTGAAGTTACCAGGATATCTAAGTGTTCAAAAGAACTGAAGTTAGAAATATTGTCATACACCTTGACGCGAAGAGACTTTCGAATGCATATCCCAACACCGCCGCCAACACGGTGCATTCTGGGCTTGTGAAGCCAGTTGTGGTCTTTCAAAACAGATGTGAGCTGAGCAATGGAGTAGTTGTCTCGGTCATCTCCAATTAGCCATGTCTCTGTCACTGCAGCGATGTCAATGTTATCACCTATGATGAAATCTGATAACATGTGTGTTTTGTTATTCAAAGACCGTGCATTCCACAAGGAAAGTCTTATAAGACCGTTATTATGCTCTGGTGAACTTGACTTCTCCTGGAGACGACGCCGACGACATCGACCACCTTTACGACCCCGTTTGGTACGACCTCTACATATACTCAAATTGCGAAGTGTTAACCAAACTACTGGAGTCACTTGAAACTTTTGAGACCTAAAACCTAAAAGCGTCTCTACATCATACTGAATTCTATTAGAAATTACAATATCCTGACTTTGAGTACCACCAAGCTTATCCAATGAATTATAAGCGTTACTCTGTGGACCCGGGTTGGGATGTACATCCCCACATAGAATCAACTTAACATGGAATGTAGCAGTACAGGAACTGGTCTGATTATATAATACCTTCCTTCCAACATACTTTACATGAGCACTTGTGAATGAAGGTGTGTCAAACAGTACAGAACATGTTACTCCTGTACCTTCTAGCACACCCCCACTCAAAAGTGAACACAACAATAGAATGGCAAGGGGGATGCCCTGAGAGGCCATTGTCACACAAAGCTTAATCAGGTGTGTTGTTCGTAAATATTAGATAGCTCTTACAGATACAAAGGTGTGATTGGTCAACAGCTCGTCACGTCGTCGCCTTCACCACGAACCGTCCTCTTTAGCCAAATATGTATTTTTTTTCATTTTTGAGTTTTTTGCATTTTTCATATGTACTCATGGTTATCTTGCATCTGTGCAAGTTTCAGAATCTGAAAATGCGTGGTTACGTAATAATGACAACACTGCAAAGCGTCCTCTCATCAGTAAATGAGATTTATCTGCACCACGAAGCGTCCTCTCTTGAATGCGCGCATAGTCTATACACGCGCGCTCCGTACATTAGCACGTGGTGAAGGATCTGTTGGAATTTCTGTTATGTTCTAAGATGTGATTAGCTTGTTTATTCAAAATAGATTGACTGTAATGAGAAAACAAAACCCGTTTTCATGTGTTCATTCATTTCAACAATAAATAATTCAAATTTATTCCACTGCCTTCCTAAAATAATGTCTCCTACAAACATTAAGGTAACATTGTTCCTAACGTATCGCTTAACTTCTTATGATTGTGGACTGGAGGTTTGAAATAACACTTAGATCTCTGTGTTTCCTTTGTATCATTAATATATTGAATTGGAAAATGAATTATGAATTTAAATACTTTACAAAAATGAAATGAAATTTTATTTGCTCAATGCAACAATGTAAGTCTAGTGAAGTATTCTGCCAAGCTTATGTGCCTTTGTTGTCATGTCAGAAATATTGGTTTTCACTTTAAAAAAATATAAAATAATCATTAAAAAAAATATTGAAAGGAATTTCATAGATTGCTGAAACAAAACCAAAAAAAAATATAATATGAAGAAAAGTGGATTTGTTTGATCATAATATGCGGGCCCTAATAACAAGCATGAATTGAGAATGACTGTGATGTTGTTAAGCAAAGCAAATTCCCATTAACAAAGGTATGAGTGAAGGAAGATGGTCTCAAGAAAAGGTTCTCACACGGAGAAATTAAATAATTAGAAAAGGCCTTTGTCATAATGAGAAAAATGGGTGAGGAATCAAGGTCGGAATTTTTAATTAAAAGAAATAGTCAAACATCTAAGAAATGTTCATATTAATATAACATTGAAGGGGGGGGGGGTACTTTTTGCGTAGTTTTGAATATTTGAAAAGACATATATTTGCGATTCTTTAGCAAGATGGAGAAGAGCCAAATGCCTGTTAAGAATGATTGAGTAATTCCAGAGCAAACTATTTCCATCAGACATGCCCTTTCTGAAATACCCCCCTAAAAACACATCTTTAAACGTGCGTGCATATGGGCACAGAATAGAATTCTCGAGCGCTATATAGGTAAACAAGGAGTAGGGAGTAGTAAGTAAATATTAAAAAAAAAATAAAAGAATAATGAAATAATAATAGTAAATGTTAATATTAATAATAGTAGTAGTAATATAGGTACAGAATAGAATTCTTGAGCGCTATAGGCCTATAGGTCAACAAGGAGTAGGGTGTAGTTAGCAAAAATAAAAATAGATAAATAATAAAATCATAATAATAAATGATAATAATAATAATAGTATTAGTAATAATAACAAACATTTATAAATACTTAGATAATAGGGCTAATAAAAAGGGTCCATATGTCCCGAAATTATTTTGGTTTTGACATTCATTTTGTTGAAAATCAAGGGAGATCAGTTTAATCAGCAAAATGCGGCTGTGCAATTTATTACATACACGAAATGCCTTCTCTGTAATATTATAGTATTAGGCCAATTAAAGCCGGATAATTTTTTTTCTGGATGATTAAAAATCGTGTATTTAATGCAAATAAATTCATATTGGTTACATTCATTTAGTAAGAAAAAACCGGTAAAAAACACCCAATAATGGTATTCAAACAACTTTAAAACTAACAGTTAATCAGAAAGATACCTTCAGCTAGCAATTCCTTTGAATTTGTACACGTTCTGATGGGGCGCAAATGAGAGCGGACCATAGAGCTAGTTACGTGTATAACTCTATGGAGCGGACGGTTCGTGGTGAAATATCTCAGCATGTTTGCGCATTCCATCTTTTCCACGAACCGTCCTCTCTGTTTGTAAGTCAGTATAGAGTCAAAAGTACTTCATGAATATGGAAGAATTGATGCTGAGTGAGAACAAATGTATCATGGAATACTCTAATCACATTGGTTATATTCATCATCCCCCCAAAACTGTTTGAAAACTCGAATTAGAACATCCATGTCTGTAAATCACAATTTCCCAAAAGAGTTTCTTCCGCTTTCATTCAATTTGTACACTGTCGGGTCGCGCGCAATGAGAGTGGACGGTTCGTGGTGAAATAGCGAAGCGCGATCGCGCATTTCATCTTTTTCACGAACCGTCCTCTCTGTTTGTAAGTCATTAGAAAAAAAAGTATTCCATGGAAATGGAAGAATCGATGCTGAGTGAGAACAAATATGACATGGAATACTCCAATCACATTGGTTATATTTATCATCCCAAAAAACTTTTAGAAAACTCGAATTAGAACATCGATGTCTGTAAATCACGATTTCCCAAAAGAGTTTCTTCCGCTTTCATTCAATTTGTACACTGTCGGGTTGCGCACAAGGAGACCGGACGGTTCGTGGTGAAATAGCGAAGCGCGTTCGCGCATTTCATCTTTTCCACGAACCGTCCTCTCTGTTTACAAACCAATTGTAGCTAAAATACCCCATCCCCAAAAATGCGATACATACTGTATAAAACTTTAAAACCTATGCTTTCAGGCATTCCCATTTATTTTCAATATCATCTACTTAAAGATGCAGAAATCTCCGTTTCAAAAAGTCCTTTCCTTTAGACGCGTTTTCTGCAAAACTGAGTTTCGCCTCGAAACGCGCAGAGAGGACGGTTCGTGATGCGGGCTACGACGTGATATCGATTGCGAGGATCAAAATTCGCATATTTTCACTCCCGGTCATTTTCGATGGTTATATTGACCAACTGGTCAATACAACCATCAAAACCAATATCCTAACCCGGGGGGGGGGGGGGGTCCATAATACAACAATACAATGGCTGTAACACCATTTTCGACGAAGGAAAAATAGTGTGTATTCAACTAATGATTCATTAGTACAGAATATTGTAAAATAACCCGAGTTATTAATTAATTTTAAAAGCAACCTTTATCATGTTTATTAGATCTAGCCTTGATCGGAACAGTAAGTTTAGATTTAAGTTCTTTCGAAGTTCTCACTTGCAGCAGAAAATGCTGCGGTAGCTCCTGCAGCTAGACGCCGGACCGGACAGCGCAGCGCGTACATGGCAAACAGCCAAATTTTGGCGCATCGGCTCAGATTAGAAGTAAAGTTAAATGACTTTCGCCTTGCAAAATTTTTATTTAGAGCTCATCCTGATTAATAATGTGGACTCGCTGGGTATTTTGACACAGAAAAAAGAAAATTAGATAATTTAATTATCTGGGAGCACTGTAGTGCTTCGTCCACCATAGAAGGGGGTCTTCCAAGAGCATACGAATAAATGATTCAATTTCTTATGAAATCAGACAGGTGCATGGCCGTCTCTAAACTAAAGCGAAAATATTTTAACATTATATGATATTCTTGATGGCGACTGAACACTTCAACGTTCAGCTCTCAGAATTGGTGTATTTACTCACCTCCAAACAGACAATTTCCATCTTGCAATTATAATTTCAACCTCGGCCTGCTGCCTCGGTGAAATACAGTCTATGAGGGCGCTATCTGTCAACTTACACCTTATTTTAGATGATCGAACATTTTAGAGGAAAATCTATGATTTTTACCACTTTCACATAATATCAGTCTTATTTGATGCAACCATCTGTTAGTACTCAACTAATATTTGTTTTGAGGTGGAATTTGGAACATCATCATGTCTACAAGAAGCGGACGTAAACAGCCAAAAAAGAAGTGAAATTTTTTTTTTTTTAAGATAATTTTCTGCGCAGTTCACTAGCCCTGACCCCTGGGGCAGCCCAAATATCCGAAGAAGAGGACCACTCGGTCCGTTCTCCTGGTCAACCGTTCATTGAATCCAGACTCTGAAACATGGGATAAAATTCATTTGAGAAATTTTGAAAGTTCAGTTGACTCTCGGGTGCGGTATTTTTATCTTAAACTTTTTCATAAAGCTATAGCACTAAATGATTTCTTGCACAAAATTAAAAGGAAGGACTCACCAAATTGCACATTTTGTCAGACTCATCCAGAAACTCTTATTCATGTATTCTTTGAATGTCACCTTGTGAAAACCATTTGGGATGAGATCGTTAATGTAATTTTTCGAAATGCCAAGAAGATTTTGAACCCCTCCAATTCTGAAAAAAAATTTTGGGCATCAAGATGAAAAATTTATTACATATATTTTCCTTATCTTCAAATATTATGTTTATTTATGTAAATTAAAGAATGGTTTACCCTCATTTAAAGGATTTAAAGTTTATTTGAAGGGTTGTAAAGAAACTGAGTATAGTATAGTTAAAAGGAAAGGAAAACTTGCATTTCATTTTCGTAAATGGAGGTTTGTTTTGTGATGTATAGGTCATCTTTTTGGAGGCTATTTCCCTAAATATGCATTAGAAATATTAGTACACTAGTTCTGCTGATTAATTTCTGCTAATTCTAGGTTTAAATGTGTTGATTTTTGTTTGTTTGTTTTTGTTTTTTGTTTGTAGTTGTTTTTTGTTGTCTTTAATCATGTTCTGATGATTCTGTAATGATTTTATATTGATCAATAAAAACTTAATGAAAAAATGAAAATACAAAGAAGGGACGGTGAGAGAAAAAAGAAAGAAGGAAAGAGAATTATATAAGAAATAAGAAAAGAAAGAAAAGGGGTGCAAACTTAACGTAGAGAAAAACAAGGCGAGAAGGAAATAAAGAATTAAAGTAAGAGTAAACAAAGAAGTGAAAAGAAGTGAAAATAATGAAGCGGATAAAAGAAGTATCAGCACAAAAATAGAGAGAAAACAGAGAAAGAGAACAACAGAAAGTGGAAAGGAGAAAGAGGAATAAATCAAATAAAGATATTGAACAGACGGGGATGATCGGCGTAAAGAAATCAACCGAGGAAATACAAGATAGAATTCAAAAAGAAAATTGAATTTCACAAGAAGGGAAGAAGAAAAAAGAAATCAGTGAAGGATATATAGAGAGATGTATATACAAACAGCGAGATAAGAAAATAAAAAGGAATACACTAGGAAGGATAAGAAAGAGGAAATGAAATGAAAGAAACAGAAAGTCCTCGAGAGAATAATAAACAAGAAAACAAAAACAACAAATAAAGAAACACATAGGTCCGAATTCACAAAGGAGGTTTAAACCATGGCTAAGGTTTAAACCTCCGTAAGCGTACTAAAATAAGCGTAAATAAGCGCACATTGCCCGTGCGCGCGCTCCAAGAAAATATATGATTGGATTAGATTCCGTGCGCACGTACGCTTAAAAACCCCAGGAGGGGTTTAAACCATGGTTTAAACTAAACCTCCTTTGTGAATTCGGGCCATAAAGGTTCTAGAGTGGAGTGCAGACATGCAAATACAAAGGGAGTATGAAAGAATTAACATGAAAGAAAAATAAAAAGAAGAAGCAAAGAATGAAAATAGATAATTGCCTGTCCTCTATACATTGATAAACCCAGAACCGAATATTTTAAAAGACACAGTTATATTTTCATGAATATTATACTCTATTTATTCCTATGCGATCTTCTTTTCTCTCTTTTTTTTCTCGTTCGTTTCAATCTTATTTTATGTTCAATCTAAGTGTTCTTATTTATAACTTTATATGTGTTTATATGTTTTGTAAATATGTTTTTATTATTTTGATGCAGGACTACACTGTTTGAATAAAATGAGACAATCTTAAATAAATTAATATAATCATGATAACATCACTCAGAAAATTCTGGATTCGTAGGGTCAGGTATTTCTAGACTCCAGAGCATTCAATATTTGTATAATGTTTATGTTTCTCCTTAATTCAAATTAAAATGCCATAGAATTGATGGAATAATCTTGAACCTTGAATTATTTTATAGATAAATAAACAGCCAGCATTATTTAACCCATGTCATCACGTTTTGAACTCAGATAAAAGTGCCATAAAAATTGATGGAATACTGATGGAATTCTACCTTGTCATGCAGTCCAGTTATTTGCAGATTAATGAATAATAAATATGTAATTACAGTATACGTGTGACAATGCTAATGTCCAACCAAAGACGGAAAATATCATTAAAATGATTTTATAGATAAATAACGAGCCAAGACTGTTTACCCCATGTCTCATTTCGATACCGGATAACATTAAACCTCGCTGTGTGGCCCTGTTATTGGGTTATCCCAAACAGCATTGTAATAACACTTTTCTTGAGTTTGAGTTGACGTTAACACCTTTCCTATTCAAATGCACAGAATCAATTGAAATAACTCAGCAATTGTTTTCAAACTGAAATAATAAATGCATAATTGCTTTGACCCACATTCACTGCTTCGTCCCAAAACTTGGTACAAGAATATTTTGACAATACTCTTTGAAAAGGCTGGTGCTCAGTCGTCCGTGGCAGCACGGTTATGAAAAAGGTGTCATTAGACAGAATATACGTTGCTCTTTGATATAAAATAAATTTCAAGGTCATAGAGATTACAGCTTCCTGATTAGAAGCTACCAAAGTTGGGTATAGTGAAGTAAAAATATTGAAGCGGATAAAAGAAAAATTAGCACAGAAAAAGAGAGAAAATAGAGAAAGAGAACAACAGATAGTGGAGAAAAGAAAGAGGAGTATTAACAGACGGGGATGATCGACGTAAAGATATCAACCGAAGAAATAAAAGATAGAATTCAAAAAAAAAAAATGAATTTCACAAGAAAGGAAGAAGAAAAAAGAAATCAGTGAAAGATACAGAGAGAGATGTATATACAAACAGTGCAGATAAGAAAATGAAAAGGAACACACTAGGAAGGATAAGGAAATGAAGTGAAAGAAATAGAAAGTCCCTAAAAGAATAATAAATAAGAAAACAATAACAACAAATAAAGAAAGACATAAAGGTCTAGAGTGGCGAGCAAACACGCGATACAAAGGGAGTGTGAAACAACATGAAAGAAATTTATTAAAAAAAGAAAGAAGAAGAAGCAAAGAGTGAAAATAGATAATTGCCTGTCCTTCATACATCGATAAACCCAGAACCGAATATTTTAAAAGACTCCGTTATATTCTCATGAACATTGTATCCTTACATTACTTTGTTTTTTCCTATGCCATCTTCTTTTTCTCGATTTTTTTCCCCGTTCGTTTCAACCTTATTTTATGTTCAATCTATGTGTTCAATACTAGCTGATAACTTTATATGCGTTTTTATCTTTTGTAAGTATGTTTTTATTATTTTGATACAGAACTAAAATAAATAAATATAGTCATGATAACATCACTCAGGAAATTCTGAATACGTAGGTTCATATATTTCGTTGTATTGGACTCAAGAGCCTCCAATATTTGTATAATGATTCACATTAAATTGCCATAAAATTTGATGGAATAATCTTGAACCTCGCCATGAGATCCAATTAAAACATGTTATTATACTTTTGTGAGACAATGCTAATATTCAACCTCAATCATAAAATGCATGACGGCAAACATCATGAAAATTACTTTATAGATGAATAAACAGCCGGCACTATTTAACCCATGTCATCACGTTTTGAATAATATACATGTTATTATATTGTACGTGTGACAATGCTAATATTCAACCTTAATCATACAACCAAAGACGGAAAATATCATTAAAATGATTTTATAGATGAATAAAGAGCCAACGCTGTAATAACCCATGTCTCATTTGATAGCGGATAACATTAAACCTCGCTGTGTGGCACTGTTATTGGGTAATCCCAAACCGCATTGCAAACAAATCGCCAACAAATACATGTAATAGATTAAATTCAATTATAACCACGTGGTGCCTTTAGTCTATAGATATTCACACAGGCTAAAAGGTTTGAATTTTGTTGCATAGAATCTCGTACACAACATATCAAAACACGGGTTGGGGGCACTCGTTATTTACTTGAAGGGAAAGTCCACCCTAATATTAAGTTGGTTTTAAAAGAAGCAGAAAATGTCAGAAACAGATCTATGAAAGTTTTAGCAAAATCCGATAAGAAATAAGAAAGTTATGAATTTTTGAAGCTGTAATCAATCAAACACAAAATGTCATCTCCATGACGTATCTTGAGAGCTCCTCTCCCATTTGTTCCGTACATGAAAATTCACGACTTTTCAATTTCTTTGTTTTTGATGAGGGAATAGATTTGTACCATGCAGGTATTGTGTGTAAAAGCATAAGTGAAATGATTATATCTAGGGTGCATGCATGATGAAATATTTTCTTTAAAGAAAAATGGAAGTTTATGATTTTTTTCAGTAAAAGGCAAATGGGAGAGGAGCTCGCAAGATACGTCACGGATATTTCTCAAACTTTTATTGATTTGTTTCTTTGATTTGTCTGTTTCTTTTTAAAACGAAGTTGATATCAGGGTGGACTTCCTCTTTACATGACATGCGGGGATCCATACCAAATTTACCGACAGGCATAATGTTAGCTTCATCTCAACCGATTTGGGACTTTTGTGGCAAACTGGCCCCTTGCCGACAAGATATGTGAAAAATTGTCCGGAAATGATTAAAGTTTTTTTCCAACAAAAATACTGAGTGAGGCTGGTGTCACACCCATATCCCGTTTCACTGGCACCCCCATAATATAAATTTGGCTTACCGATGAGTAGAGCTTCCTAACACATTTCAAAAGTTACGCTTTTTTTTTTTTTTTTTTTTTTTTTTTTTTTTTTAGTTTTCTCACCAAAGAGTGTGACCTTTGTGAAGCAGGGTCTGGACTCTACGTATGCGTATGTCAGCCCCTCTCTGGCTCCCAAGTTGGGCCAAGCCAAATATCTTCAGGACGAACTCCCATATCTCTCAAAAGACAAGTCTGTTCCTCTTTGCAAGGGACCCGAGCACTACATTTTAATATCATTTACAGCCATTACAAACTTGAAACTGCCCATAAGAGTTCGAGTGACTTGGAACTTTGTTCCTGGTGCCCTTTCTTGCTTCCGAATAAGTTGAGTGAAGAATGAAAATGAGGTGATCGTCACCTTTGAATAAATGAAAAAAGAAAATCAGAGGGGATCCATTAACAACAACAATAGCAAAAGATATTTGTCTCGATATACATAATATATATATATATATATATATATATATATATATATATATATATATATATTTATATTTATTTATATATATTTTTTCCATTTTTTTTAAAATTTATTTTAAAAAAATTCAATTTATACTTATTTATTTATTTATTTATCTATTTTTTAATTGATTAATTTTTTTTGGACGGGGGGGGGTACTTGCATGGCCGTCACTTATTACTCTCCTCCATCAGTGCCTTGGTACCATCTTTACACGGGCGTAAATCCCGAGGGATGTGGCCGCCCCCCCCCCTACATCTGAGGGAGGGGCGTCGCCTTTGGTGCTCCGACGAAAATTATTCAGGGCTTTATTTCGTTAAAGATATAAGGCTATAGTTGCAATTGGATTTTACTTTAGGTTAAGGGTTATAGGGTAAGGGTGAGATAGTGTTTGGTATAGAAGTTTAGGATTCGGTTAGTGAAGTGGCGGATTTAGGGGGGGGGGAATTCCTGCCCATGCCCCCCCCCTCCCTTTAAAGAAAATTATGCATCCGCCCCTGGATTAGTGTATGAAATTGAAACTGAGATATTTGACAGAAGCATGTGTCCATGGCCTGTATAAAATATACCCCCCCCCCTTCTTCAATGAAAAAAAAAATGATTTCAACAGTTGTACAAAAGTCTGAAATTTTTTTTTAAACGTGACTCTTATCATTTTGAGGATTTCACTTTAGAATTTCATTAAAATACTAAAAGAAATAGATTTAGGACGTTTGCAATTTGTGTGTGTGCGTGTTCATGTGTGCGTTCTCGCGAAAAATCTCGGCGCCTGATTGCGATCATTCCCCCTCCCCTTCCGAGAAACGGATTTACGCCACTGCATCCTCACCTCTTCACTCTCTATTACGCCCTCCAATTTCATCCTCTTTTTTTTTTGCTTATTTTAGATTCACTCCTCTCATTCTTTCTTCCTCTAATTTTCTTTCTCCTTTTCCTTTCGTATTCTCTTATTGTCTTCTTCCCTCTTTCCTCCCTTTTCCTTATATCAGACGGCTGATAGAGAGACGGAGGCTCGGTAGTTTCGGCCATTTACTGAATCCGCCTTCCGAATACTATATATATATATATATATATATATATATATATATATATATATATATACATACATACATATAAAATTATTATGTTTCATTCAAAATAAATCATACTTGATAACATATCACCGCTTTTGTCTTTCCATTACACCACGCATGCATCAACAGGGAGTTTTCGTTCAGCAACGTACGCGGGATTCTAGGACGGAGATTAACAATTGCACATGACAAAGGACGCCTAGGCATTCTTTGTAGAAAATGAAAGAACCGGAACGGCAATGCCGTGCTAGATCAAGAGTGCACGATAAATTGCAAATGCATCGTTCGCTCTGAATCTAGGACGAAACTACTGTTCCGGTTCTTCAATTTTCCACAAAGACTTTAAAGTTAAAGACGGGCGTCCTTTGTCATGTGCAAAATGTGTTAATCTCCGTCCTAGAATCCCGCGTACGTTGCTGAACGAAAACTCCTGAATGTCATTTTGTCCGGAACACGTCGGAAGCATGCTATACCAACAGGAAGAAATATAAATAATAATTTTTAAAAAAGAAAATATATACAACACTGGTTGATGATTTTCATCTCTCTTTTAGAGTAGACGATTTGATTTTGTTTTTTTAATTACAAGTAACATTTAACCTTGAGTGTGAGACTGAAAACGCTTTTAGGCCACATCGTCGTCTACATCTTCAGCTCAATCATCTGTATTTTGTATGTACACGTATTGATAAAATCAGAAGTGCGTCCATTACAAATTATCGCAAGTACAAAATTAAAATAATTATCAATGTCAAATGAAGGTTAAGTTGATTATTATACTACTGTCATGGGGCGAAGGTAAACATCCCTTTCTCTGAAATGTTTTAAAAAGTTTTCAGATTGCATTCTTTCAGTTTACTCCACTATGTGATAGGCCAGGAGCCTGTCCCGAAAATAGTCACCCAGTTTTACATATCAGATTTGACCCCTTAAAGTTAAGGGGTCATCCATGTCATTCAAACCAGCCGGCTTGGCCCCAGAGCCCTCAAAAAGGCCACCAAGTCGGGTCTGTTTCAACCCATTTAGCATATGCAGAAGGAAGTTGTATGACTATACTGTACATAACTAAAACACAAAAACTGACAAACCTTTCCGTCGGGATGGGTTGTCAGACGGCCCCTAAAAATTGGGGGAAATTTTAGACGAAGGTTTGTCAGAAGGAAGAGGTATGGCTGTTTATTACAAAAATATTAAAACACTAACAAAAAATTATATGGAGAAGGGGTGCAATACTCCCCTGAAAAAGCAGCAAATTCCCTTTGACCAAGATTTGCTACCCCCAATGCTCTGGATTTAGATTTTAAAAATCATTTTCTTAAATTCCAACCTTATTAACTCAAAATTTTCTTATTCAATTCATATCAAATTTACATAACACGATTTTGATTATTTCAATTTTCGTGGGGTGCAAATGATTGTTTCAATAATAAGCTGGTTATCAAATTTTGAAAATTATATTACTTTCTCAAAAGTAGTCTAATAATATTGTCAGGATTTTGTAAACTCACCCATTGTCCATCTTCACCTGTTGTTTGACAAGACATGATAGGGAAGCCTGCTAGCTAAATATCTGGGCTATGTGGCTTCCATGCTGAAATCATTCCATTCATTTGTTAATTACATAAATATCTTGCAAGCTCCTCTGTTATGCCTTGTCAAACGTAAGAAGATTAATTAATACGTCTATGGATCAAATGCTCGTTACACTGAGTAATGCTGTATTGTTGTTGTTTGTTTTTTCTGTCAACTCTAGATTCATGCTCTGGTCGTCGTAGACGTCGGAGCTATACGAGACCCCCTGGTAATTACCCGCCTTGACTACTGAATTCTTTAACTCTCATAGGCTTAAAGGGAAATCCAACCTTAATGGCAAGTTGCTTTGAAAGAAAGAGGAAAATCAGAGAAGCAGATTGGTGAAAGTTTGAACGAAATCGGATAAGCAATAAGAAAGTTATGAATTTTTGAAAGTTGTAATCATTATGCTTATGGGAATTTCAAATTGGCCGAATAGGTAATGTCACTGTGATGTAGCTGTGGACAACTCCCCCATTCGCTCTAACACACAAAATGACTAAAATGTCACCTTTTTTCAAAATGCATTACTCAGTAGGATCTTTTCGTTCATGAAGACCTATAACAATATGCTATCTCCAATATATTGTGAGTACAGCCCCGAGGGTAAAAGCGCCTCGAAGAAAACCGCAAATTAATGATATTTTTGTGTACGACAAATGGGAGAGTTGTCCACAAAAATGTCACGATTGACTCACCAAATTGCCAATTTGAGATTCGCATAGATGTAGTGATTTCATTTTTCAAACATCCCTAACTTTCTTGGTCCTTGTCCGATTTCTTTCAAACTTTCACCATCCTGTTTTTCTTATTTTTCTGCTTTCACACAAATCATCTTATTACCAAGGTTAGATTGCCCTTTAAGACAGGAGCCACCCACTTCCCGTAGTCTGTGGGTTAAGTGCAGTATTAGAGCAAAACTATAAACTGTAATTAGAATAGTATATTGTAAACTGTAGTAGCATCGTAAAAGTGCAATAGACTGCTTCTGTAATGTATACAAATTTATGCACATAATTCTCTGAGCACCTAATGACGAGCTATTCTATTAACCTGCTTTTTATAAATGAGCCTCAATGCTTGGAATCCATTTCGAGTAGCATTATCAAGATAGAATCCGCTCCATAAAATTCCATAATCATTAACGATAATCATGACATAATTTCGTATCGTACTTCATATAATATCATATATTGATTGTTGAGGCCTCCTGAGATATATTTCCAACGAGCCCAGGCTCTTTGATTTTCATTGTATATCAATGTAGGATTCGTAATGAAACTTCCTCAATTTAAAACTCGTGGCAAGATTTCTCAGCTTGCCGCAATAAATCCCATTTTGGAAAATAATTGGTTAACTAATTCAGGAACAAAAGGCAAGATTTCTCAGCTTGCAAAGTCTCCAAAATTAATGGCAAGATTTCTCAGCTTGCCCAAATCCATGGCAAGATTTCACAGCTCGCCCTTCCCACGTAAATTTCGTGGCAAGATTTCTCAGCTTGTCACGTGGCCAACGTAGGGCAATACTAATCAAAATCCATCCACGGCCAATTTGCGACAAGATTTCTCAGCTTGTCACAACCTACCTGGCAAACGTGGGATATAATATGCATTCTTTTTCGATTGTTCCAAAACCAAATTCGAACCCTTCATCTCAGGAAGCCTCTTGTTATACACTGTTTTGATTTACAAAATAATGTAAGCGTACTGAATATCAGAATGTGGTGTTATAAATTAATGCCCAATTAAGAGGGAATTTTTGGACGCGCTCCAGCAAGGGCAAAACGCCCGACCCCAAAAACACCTGTTGCCAAAAGTGTAATAAAGTCATAAAAGTGGTGAAAAGTGTACCAAAATAGTGAAAAGGGTGTCGGACGGAAATTCCCTTGCGGCTCACTTTAAAGTGCAACCAAGCTTATTGCTCCAGAGCGCGAATACAAACCAAAAAGTATTACACTGAGGCCCCATCCTGTTATGGTGGATGTGTGGGGAGGAGGAGGACAAATTTATTGTACGAAAATTGGTAGTAGCAAGCAGGGAAAGTAAAAACATGCTACTCGAATAAGACCACGAAGAAAAGTGGGAGAGAAGTTGGAAATCTCCACCGCCGAGCCTGGTTTGCATAACAAGCTCGTAAAAAGGGGGAGCACCTGTTCCGCCCGGCCTTGGCGGGCGGGGGGACTTCCAACTTCATCCTTGGTGTCTAGACTTGGGATAACGGCTTATTAACGCATTTCATACGTTAAAAGGTATTATCCCATTCCAGACAAATAATGAGAACAAAACAAGGTTATATGCGGTATTCCGTGGTTTAATATTTCGAGTAGCATTATCAAGATAGAATCCGCTCCATAAAATTCCATAATCATTAACGATAATCATGACATAATTTCGTATCGTACTTCATATAATATCATATATTGATTGTTGAGGCCTCCTGAGATATATTTCCAACGAGCCCAGGCTCTTTGATTTTCATTGTATATCAATGTAGGATTCGTAATGAAACTTCCTCAATTTAAAACTCGTGGCAAGATTTCTCAGCTTGCCGCAATAAATCCCATTTTGGAAAATAATTGGTTAACTAATTCAGGAACAAAAGGCAAGATTTCTCAGCTTGCAAAGTCTCCAAAATTAATGGCAAGATTTCTCAGCTTGCCCAAATCCATGGCAAGATTTCACAGCTCGCCCTTCCCACGTAAATTTCGTGGCAAGATTTCTCAGCTTGTCACGTGGCCAACGTAGGGCAATACTAATCAAAATCCATCCACGGCCAATTTGCGACAAGATTTCTCAGCTTGTCACAACCTACCTGGCAAACGTGGGATATAATATGCATTCTTTTTCGATTGTTCCAAAACCAAATTCGAACCCTTCATCTCAGGAAGCCTCTTGTTATACACTGTTTTGATTTACAAAATAATGTAAGCGTACTGAATATCAGAATGTGGTGTGGCCAAAAAATGCAATTTCGCCAAACGGGCTGGCTCCAACTGCCAGGAGAGTCAGCCCGCCGCCACAACACAGGATGACTTCGGAATTTTTCGCTAAAACTTTATGAAAAGTGCATAGAAATAGAAAAATGAATATGGTAACGACGATAGAATTAGATCAAATAAGGTAACGTGAATAAAATAACTCGAAGAAGAGGAGATGGGATGGTAATGATAAAATAATGGAATTATATTGATATAATAAACACGAAAATGAAGAAATTAAAGAATATAACAAACAGTACGATAGGATGATGATGATGACAATGATGCCCCTGCATATGCTGCCCAAGCTAAAGGCGTCAAAAGTAAAACATATAACAACCCTGAAGCTGACGACAATAACAATAACGAAACGAAGAGGTGGAAAGGTAGTAATGAGTACAATCACAATCCTCAACGGACTGAAATAATTGGAGCATCGTCATCATCATCATCCTTTAACTCGTAAGAACAGAAGCAAACAAGTAGCAAAATAAAGTATCGTCAGATAAGGGGGGGGGGCAAGGCAGAGATCATTAGCTAGAATTAGAAACTGATGAAGAAGGAATGGTCCCGGGACTTCTCAATACAGATGCGAGCGAGGCTTGGCCCAAGATAAAAAAGAGCTGGCACTGGCCGACTAAAATTGTTAAGTGTTCGTGGATACCAGCTTTCATTCAACATGTTCATTCAATGAGTATTCCAAACCTCGTAATCCGCTACCTCTGTAAAGCGCCTTGGCCTCATCAAATAGTGCGATGACCCAAAGGTCAGTGGTTAGGTCGCGTGCCGAACCAGTGCCTCGTCGCGTGGATGCCCCAAAATAAAACAAGCTTCCAGTAGAAGGCATAATCAAACTTGTGTGTGATGACACTAGCCCGTCGTTTAACTGCAATGGGAGATATAAAAGAGAAAAGGCAAGCAGCAGGGAGGACTGTGGACACCAGTGAGTAAAGCTTACATATACAGCTCCTTCAGAAAGCCCCATTCTTTACCTCTTTTATATGTCGCTGTGGGAAACTGGAAAAAGGACATTAAGATAACTCTCCCAAGTACAATTCAATTAATTAAATGGCCGTTTAGCACGGTTGTGTTAGCACGAATATATCGCCGGTGAGTGTTAGAAACCCACCGGCCCATATTTTGGATGCAAACATCAGGTACGCCCGCCATCGCGGCAGACGTTGCGGCCCCAATACGAAAGGAATGAGAGGAATAAAAGGCAACAGGTAAACCGATAAAGTTTATCACTCGCTTCAACTTTCCACTGAACTCATGCCTCGTTAACGGATGCGTGTCGAAATGCCGAAAAAAGGCGACCCCAGTACCACTACGGATAGATAGGTAATCTTCCACGGCTCGTACTGGACACATGAGAGCCATGTCGTTGGGAGGAATTACAATGCGACAGCCCCTCCCTGTTTGATCCGTTTTAGACCTACGAACTGTTACATGCAAGTTTCTGTTACTGTTTGTACCCCATATGTGAACGTCCTCCTGTGATAAGGGAAAGGGACCCCTTTTGGATTTTGCTGTGAACTCCCCCACCCGAAGAAAACCAAAAAACGCTACCAGAAATGCTGCTCGAAATAATGCCTGGTCGTAGGTACTCTCGCAAACGTGAGAAATGGAATTGATAATTGATTTGAGAATGGGCAAAGTTATGGGACATCGTGTATCATGGCGGGCATTTCTGCGCCTACATCCGTCAACCAATCGACGAATTACAAAACCGTTTGTTATATCGGGCCATCCTAATGCCTGCATACCGAAAGCTATACCAGAAATATATGTACTAATAGTTGCCCCTGCATAGCCATGCCATGAAAGAAAAGATATAAATTGAGCGACTTGCTCAACATCTGGTTTAATACTTATATCGTAGTGATATCGCAACCTAAACTGCTGGAATGCAGACCAGGCTTTCTCGTAAGTAGAGTGAGTACTCGGCGCTCGAGATGCAAACAGGAGGCGATTCCTTTCTATAAGAAGCTCTGCCATAGATGGGTGGGTAGGTCGCATCCTAGCCGATCCGCGCCCGGCGCCAGGTGACGAAACCTGTCCATCTGAAAACGAGAGAGGGAGTCAGCTATTTCGTTGCGAGAGCCAGGCACATAGCGAGCTTTGAACAAAATATTGAACTTCAAGCAAAGTCCGACCAACCTTCTCACTAACTTCATGATGTGGGGGCACTTAGAGGTTTGGGAATTGACGACATGCACGACAGTCTGGTTATCCGACCAGAATAGGACTCTGTTGTTAGCTAAATGCGCCCCCCACAGACGGATACCAGCGACGATCGGAAAGAGCTCCAAGAAGGCGATGGAGAATTTTCTATCCGAAATTTCCGCGGGCCATCTGCCCTGAGCCCACTTGTTCTGGAAGAAAATTCCAAAACCAATGCTAGCGGCTGCATCGGTGAAGAATTGAAATTGAGTATTCGTGAGCCAGTCGGGGTGTGAAAACATGACGCTACCATTGAACTCGGATAAAAACAAAGACCATGCTTGCATATCGGCCTTTGCCCCGAGCGTTATGCGAATTCGGTGTTCCGGACGGCGGACCCCTCTTGTCAGATCGATAAGACGCCTAAGAAAGGCTCTCCCAGGAGCCACGGCTTTACACACAAAGTTAAGGCTGCCTATCAGCGATTGTAATTGCCTCAAAGTAAGTTTCTGCTGTGCCTCGAAATTACGCAACATTATCTGCAAGGTTTCTACCTTTTGTCTTGGTACGCGAACTCTGAGCGCCGCTGCATCGATTTCCAAACCCAAAAACGTGATAGTGGAAACAGGTCCCTCGGTTTTCTCGCTCGCTATTGGGACCCCAAAAGCTTCGCACATAGCCATGAAGTGTCGCATAGACGATTCGCACTCTTTCCGCGTCGCGCCCGCGAAGAAGAAATCGTCCAAGTAATGTAGGACCCGCTCAGTCCCGGCAACTTTACGACAACAAGACTCCAGAAATGTACTAAATCGCTCAAAGTGCGCACATGAGATTGAGCAGCCCATAGGCAAGCACCTATCATAGTAATATTTGCCGTCTAAGCAAAAGCCGAGGAGTTCGAAATCCGAAGGGTGGACCGGCAGCAATCGAAAGGCCGATTTAATATCCGCCTTCCCCATAAGCGCTCTACGCCCAAGCTGTGAAACGAGATTCACAGCCTCATCAAACGAAGTGTATGACACGGAACACAGGTCCGAATCAATGAATTCATTGACCGAGGACCCGCGAGGCGCCGACAGATGTTGAATAAGGCGAAATTCCCCAGGGGCCCGCTTGGGGACAAGCCCGATAGGCGAGCATCGAAAATTCGGAAAGGGTGGGGATTGAAAAGGACCAGAAATTCTGCCGAGGCTAATTTCTTTCTCAATTTTAGCTACTAAGATCTCTTTATGTTCACCGGCAGATTTTAGATTTCGCGACGACACGGGACGACGCGTACCAGTAAAACCAAGTGAAAAACCATATTGAAAACCTGAAATAAGCTGCGCAGCATCTTGACGATTGTTGTAGGTACTCAGAAAAGGAAGCATTCTTTTTATGTTAATTGGCGTTCGGGCGAGCCCTTTGCCTCTTGTTTGGGGCACTGGTTTGCTTAGTGCATGAGCTGGAGCCGTGCGTGGTTGCCGCACAGTTTCCGCAGATGTGCGCATAGCGGCAGTTGGTACGGCTACATGACCCGGTGCCATTGAAAGCGAAGCAGAGCAAGGTGGGACGTGGGCCGACTCCACGGAGCGACCCATATTGCCGCGAGGGAAAACCGCGGCTCGACCCTCGGTCGTAAGGCCGAAAGGGCTGGCTGCGGGAGAGGGCAGGCGGGCCAGCAGGATTAACCGCTTGGCTCGATGTCGCGATTGTAAGCCATAACTCCGTATCAATAGTCGCCCACGATCGGTGTGGTTGCCGAGCTTGACGGAGGCGGAATTGCGCATCGTATGAGCGCCAATTATACCCCCCATACCGGACTATCGAACGCACGATATCCATGTATTTTAGCAACTCGCGCGCTCGCGCCGGGTGACGTTCTAAATAGATGGACGCAAAGACCAGAAAAGCAGACGTCCACTGCCCAATATCAAAAATCACTTGAGCCTTGCTTTGCGGGCGCAAAACTACCGATGACCCCGCGGAACAAAAACTAAAAGTTTGAATCGAAGTGTCTTGGGCACTATCCCTTTTCAGCAAAAGACCCAACTCTATGAATTCCCCCCTCCAGATCTTCTCCTTAATAGTAGCCGGTACCTCTCCGCCTAGCTCATCGCAAACACAGCTCAGCATAGCCGGCTGTGGAGAGAGGTCGATGCCCGAAGTAACAGGCAGTGAGTGGGCTGAAGGTGGAGGTGGGGAACGAACAGAATTAGGGGGAACATTTTCAAGAGTAGGACATGCGCCAGCATGCGTATTTATGGCATCGAGTGGGTTTACAAAGGGCCAAGGGGCCCCGATATTATTAGACTCACCGTTTCCTGACTCGCCTGGATCGACGTCATCGTCCAATACGACCGCGGCCGGAGGTGCTACATCATGTTCGTCCACATCCGACCTTCGAGAGCGTCGCGCCGCCGCCTTCCTGGTCGACTTTTGCTTCCCCTGCTTAGGCATTATACTCCAAGTAAAACACCAACCCGGTCCAAAGGTCAAGATCACGAGGCAAGGAAATAGTTAGACGAATGTAGCTGATCAGTATTCCAAAAGAAATTCGCAGACAGGCATTCGACGAAACTGAGTGCACGATCAGCAGCTATAGGCGAAGCGTTCTAGATACTATTGTTACATAAATCGTGGAACATGAAAAATTGCTGCAAACACACTCGTTCTAAAAGCTGTGTTGAAACACTGATTTAAATCCGAACCGCAAAGCGTTCTAAAATAAATGAATCAGTCAGCCTATGTACCGATTTCAGCTGCCAAGAAGACCTGAACTCAAAACTTTGGTATTGAAGGAAAGGTACTAAAGCAACGATGATTCTACAAAAAACAAATTTATTGTACGAAAATTGGTAGTAGCAAGCAGGGAAAGTAAAAACATGCTACTCGAATAAGACCACGAAGAAAAGTGGGAGAGAAGTTGGAAATCTCCACCGCCGAGCCTGGTTTGCATAACAAGCTCGTAAAAAGGGGGAGCACCTGTTCCGCCCGGCCTTGGCGGGCGGGGGGACTTCCAACTTCATCCTTGGTGTCTAGACTTGGGATAACGGCTTATTAACGCATTTCATACGTTAAAAGGTATTATCTGTTGCTATGTCCGGCAAGCTTTCAGCTTGTCAAGAACAACCTTTGTTTGAAAGGTATGTATAAAATTTGCAACATTACCGAAGCAGTCTATTAAAGAGTGAATGGATTACGGCTAATACCTTGGAGAAAAAAAATCGACTCATTTCATTGCTATTATTCATGAAGATAGCAAGAAATGAATTAAAACGTTTATATAAATGTAATGTACTTCGGATGTAGCTCCAGTAGAGATATTTCAGAACATTGCATGGTACATCGCATAGAATATTAAATAAAAATTAATTTTCCGTTAAGATTTAGGTAAGATGGGCTCCTTTCAAACTAGAAATTAGATGGATTGATAAAACCTCACGGATTTATTATGTTTGGAATATATACTTAATGGCCTGTATTCTTGAAAGGCGCCTAAAGCCCACCGCACACTATGCGATCAACTACGATCCGATTTTGGAAATAAATCGCAATACCATCAAATATAGGCATTTTATCAAGTGAAAGCTACCTGATTCGGGTTCTGAATAATGATATGAATTCTCAATATAGGAATTTGGTGCGATATCAGCCTTATATCCGGAAAAGGGTCCAAATCAGTTTCAAATCGTAGACAAACGCAGGACCGCTCTGACGTCACTACGATATCGGAGCTGATTTGACCTTTCCTCCGATTAGAATGCTCGTAATAAAACCATAATTTTAATTTTACTATCTATGTAACTATTCAGAACCTCAATCAAACATTATTTGTGTTACTGTTTATATCTAATGCTATAACATTTTCTTTCAAAATCGGATCGTAGACCGATCGCATAGTGTGCGGTGGGCTTAAATTAAGAGGCACACAACCCCAAAAGCGGTAGGTATGGCAAGACACAAAAAAAAAGGGGGGGGGGGCTTCGGTAAGGGAGTATCATGAAAAGGATGGTCTTCGGAACTATTAACATTTTGGAAAAGGGGGGTCTTTGGAACTGAATTACAATATAAATATGATGCTACGGAACTAGTTCCCACAATCTCCCATTAGCTACAATGTAAATACGCTGTGTGTCATGGCAAGTCTATGGTGTGTGTATCATATTAAGCGGGGTTAATTCGCACGCATGCTCTCCTCATGAATGAAAACTGAATTCCCTGAGGTGGATTGGAACCGGATTGGAAGCAATGGGGAAAGCCAGGAGGAATTAAGCACCTGGAATGAAACTCGTTTTCAACTTTTCACCAAAAATGATATTCTTCGAAACGGGCCGGTGCGGGCCAGAACGGCCGGAACGACGGAATTAATTTTTAAAAAATCGGTGCTTTGGAACGGTTTTCTCTCTTCTTTTTCTCAACAAGAAAAAAAAATGTATGCTTGGGAACGGAAATTTGAGTGTAAAAATGGGGGTCTTCTCTGAGGCACATACCCACCGCACACTATATACTGAGTCCCCTCCCCCCGGGACTTTTAAGTTAGAGGGGGGGGGGGAGGGGAGAGGGGGGCCTTAAACGTCTGTATATTTAGGCAACCGAATTATGGAGAGCCAAATGTCACCCTCAAAATCACCATAGCTCTGGGACTAAATCATGTAAATGCAAATACAAAAACCGATAAGATAGAATTAATTTCTAATGCTCATTATGCCAGAAAATAACTTTGGTTCTTTAGTTTGTTACGCAAATATAGTGATTTATACGTGACTTAGGGGTTGACGAATGGCCTTCCATATATCAGTGGCCTACGTTAAGCGAGGCTTAAGCCACTTTCGAGAATACGGGCCAGCGATCTTAAAATTATTCGATTTAAAATGTGGACTCCTTTGTAAAATTAGCGTTTGATTTCGGAAACAAACATGTAAAACATTTGATGTTTAACCATGTAATTTCTCATCGAAATATAAGTTACATAACACTGAAAAATACAAATAATCCTACTCACTATCCCAATATGAGGTGACGGTTGCCAAAATAATTATGGGTAATTTCAGAATTATCCGAGGGGAGGTTGCAGCCCCTAGCCTTCGCCTCATGCGCCTATGGCTGTTGATTAAATATTGGTATATAGCCTCGTGTCTTATACGTATCAACTGCGAGTGATCAAATTTTCACTGTTCTGTTTTTTGGATATACCAGTTTAAATTCAATTTCAAATCTACCGACAAACTCACCTAAATTATATGGGGGGGGGGGGGGATCCCTCGACTCCTCCCTCCCCCCGCCCTTGGTTAGTGCATTGTGGTTTGGGATGGAACACAATAACATAGCACTATAAAAGCGAGTTTTATTATTATTCGGTATCACATGAGACAATAGTGTCGCCTGTTTAAACATTTTATGATCATCTATTTCTTAATTATGTCCACAGGCTTAGTCTTATGATTCATCAAATATTGGCATCACCACTGGGGGTTAACGAAATATTCCGTGAAGAGATGAAATTTTTGCAAAATGATATTTCATTCATTTTATGGGAAGGTTGTCCGCCACTACATAATACATTACCAGTTCGTTTTAATTTTCAAAAGTTAAAAACTCTCTTATGCATTTTAATCCGCTTTCGATCAAAATGTACACTATTTTTCCGTTTTTATTTAAAGTAACTTGTATTTCACATGTTTAAGGTTGGATTGCTAATGACATGACTGAAGGGAAAGAAATATGCAAGTTTTTATATGTAAGAAATTCTATTGGAATTTTAAAAATAATTCTAAAAGTGTCACGGTGTACTTTTCGTTAAACGCATCTATCATGTCTATGCAGATAGAACCCCTCCAGATTTCTACAGCCCCGACTGTAAAAGTGGAACTTATAAGCTACCGAGCCAGACAACTTACAGTACGGTCAGCAGGTTCTGGTCTCCTCCTCAGGCTCGTGATGATCGAGATGGAAATGTTTGTACTTTGTACGTTTCCATTTTGTTATCTTAATTATTTATAAATATACCGTAGTTCGTAATAATTGGGAACACTGTGGTATAGTTGTTGAAGGCTCTTCGCACTCATACTAGCGATCCTGGATTCGATCGTTACTGTTTTACTCTCATTTGGCCCTCTCGACCCCCCGTGTATTGAATGGGTATACCTTTCAATGCTGGGTAATAATAGGTGAATGGCCATCGGGAAGAGCAGTGTTAATACTGACGAGGCTACTCTGAGTAAATAAGGTAATATTGTGGTTGTTATTAGCCCTAATTTTTAAAACTTAATTACTATGCGTGGCCACATAATGATCTTGACCGATCATTTAAAACTGCTTTCTTGGATAAGTACCAGAGATATTTGAAAATTTGAGCCGAAAAGGTGAACACTCCTTTTTTTTTTTTTTCTTACTCATAACATTCCTGTGTGTCATGAAAGCTACATACCTGGAAACATGATATGATACCAACAATAATGTAACCGTATTACTCATACTTAAGTTGAATGAGCCTTCAATTTTGTCTCAAGACTTTCTTTTTCTCTCTCATGATAGTCTTTACAGCCCCTCAACTCTACCAGCTCGGTACGGAGAAGGAAATCACAGAACAGTTTACGGCGCAAAAGATCGTGCCGGAAATACGCGCTATTGCACCTACGTTTTAAGTGTCTATGGTACGCCAGTTTGTATTTTCTTAAAGTATGCAGCTTATTACAACAATAATGCTACTAACTAGCGGGACCCGTGGAAATCCACGGGTTCACTTTTTACATTGCATATTCAACATTTTCACAATCGATGTGTACATTCTTATGAGTTTATTTATTTATTATTTTTTTGTTAATGAAATTATCACTAAATTGCTCCAAATGTAAACGAAAATGGTTATGAAGATTGAGTAATTTTTGTTGGTAAATTTTTTGTCTTTAATTTCGAGTCCGTCCACATTCACATAAAAATACGATACACAGACATCATTTATAACTGCACAAACATGACACTTTTCTCTTTTTTATAGTTAGAAATTTTGTAATAGGATTTCAGAGAGAGAGAGAGAGGGGGGGGGGGGGAGTAGGAGGCGGGTTGGAGAAGGGGTTGGAGAGATAACAGGTGGGAAAATTAACCGGAAGTTAGAGAGATGGAAAGAGAAAGTAGAGTGTCTATGGATGTAAGACTTTTCATTGAAACCTTATAAGTGCTATCTTGGAAGTTTTAAATGGTCGATTGAAAGCACTGCGTGCGGATTGGTGTTTTTTGGTTTGACGGACAGACATAGTACAACGTTTAGATGGATACACGTAACTGCCAATCTTTTGTTCAAATGGCACACCCTTATATTATTATAAACAAAATCATGTTTATATACACACAGGCATTCACTCAGAGAAACATGCATACAGGTATTTACACACGCATACGTGTTCATGGTCACAATTACTTAGTCAAACATACCCACATTCTGAGTTAAAAATATTGTATAATGTTATGTAATGTACATAATATATTTTAATTCTATGTTAGATATCATTATGACATAAAGGGGGAGGGAGAGAGAGAGAGAGAGAGAGAGAGAGAGAGTGGGGGTAGACGGTTCCATGACATTTGCTCCTGCGACAATTGCTCCGGTCTAACTTTGCCATGTTAATCCTAAACCTAAACCTAACCCTAACCCTAACCCTAATCCTAATCTTCACATTGTCCTTAACAAAAAACCAAATCATGACCCTGACCTTAACCTTTGACCTTTCGAGATATGGACGGAGGAGCAAATGTCGCAGGAGCAAATGTCGTGTCACCGGGTAGACAGATAGGAAGAGAGAGGAATGGATGTAGAGAATATAATATTAATAATATTAATTGTAATATTATAATATTACTTACTCTATAGCAAGAAATACCATTTTAGTTAGAAATTGGTTGTAGATATATATTTTCTATAATTAATCGAGTGAAGATTCACCTACACATATTATAATTCTCGAATTCAATCAGACACTTACATGTATGGGCAATACATGCGTTCAATCACATCCTACAATAAACATGAAAAGTATTTTTAAAAAATAGAAGTATGAATTTTCCGAATATTGGGCCCCCTCCCATCACAAAATCATGGCCTCCTCACAAAATCCTGGATCCGCCGTTGGACATGGTGGATGGTGAAGGCCGGCCCTATCATGCCCCTGCCCTCACTCTCCTGCAGCCAGTGGCATAGAAAGGTTACAATGAAAATAAAAATGATTGATGCATTCACATAATCCCGCATCACCCATCCCATCTTTCACCCCTGCTAGTGCTATCTATACTATGAGTTTGTTTTTCTACAATGAAAAAAAAAAATACTGATAACCTTTTTTTTTTTTTTTTTGCTTGACAGAGAATTTTTGAGTAAAAAGACCCTCCCCCCCAAAATACTGATAACCTTTTTTTTTTTTTGTTGCTTGCTTGTCAGAAAAATTTTGGAGTAAAAACCACCCCCCTTTAAAAAATCCTGGGTACGCCATTGCTCTGACATACGGTATGTGTGTGTGTGTGTGTGTGTCTATATGCATATGCGTATGTTTGGGTGGGTGTGTGTGTGTGAGTGAATGTCTGGTTTTAGGGAAGTAAGTGTGGGTGGGAGGGATGGAAGGTGTCTACGCGGGTTAAGCTGGGAAGTGGTAGTTTCGGAGGGAATGGGTAGGTAAGGGCATATGTGGGTAGGGAGGGGTCCGTGTCGTTTGTTTGTTGTTGTTGTTGTTTTTTTAAATAATAGATTCCGTAAAATTATGATTTGTTCACTTTGTTTGGATCACACTAATATGTTTAAATCTTATATAATCATGTATGGAATAATTTCAATTCAGTTATAACATTGGAAACGTACATTCATTAGTTTGATTTTACAGTCCAGAGGAAGAATATTTTGCATGATAATTATATAAGTGATGATAAAGTATTATATTTGTTCATTTTGTTAAAACATTCAAAGAGAATATGTTGATTGTATAATTTGTATTTCATGGAATCATTAATAAAGATCATTAAAAAAAAAAAAAAATGATGAATTCATCGTCAAATGTTAACTGTAGTATTTAAAAAATGGTAAGTATACTATTTTCAATCTTGAAATAAGCAGGGCTCAGTAAGGTATTTACTGCTAGACTGGAGTTCAACCAGCCAAGCCTTACTACAGCTCGCCTCAGACTGTGGGCGCTGCCGTGACAGATTACCAGCGTTGTAAAGAAGAATGTCATCAGTTTTTAACTAAATACAGATCGAATAAGGGAAAAACAGAGCCCACAAATACTATATTCAAACATTTTTTGTTCTCAACAACGTCACTCACGTCCAAAGTTAACCTTAAAATCTCGAAATAAACAAGTCGTTTCATCAAACCGTCATAACGACAAGATAAGCGACATCTCGACGCTGTCGCTCAACTTGTCCGCTATTTCACAAAGCCGTCTTTGCCAAGATCAGCGACAACTTCCCTGACAAGTGACCTGACGGTACTCCAGACCTGTCATATCTTTTGTCATGAATATGCAAATGTGACACGTGATTTTGTTGTCATTTTTCGTTGTTGAAAATGGCGTCTTACGGCTAGTAATAAACTCTGTTCCTCTTATATCAAAAATCGACTGAAATCTGTTCATCATGGTCATCATCTGATTACTTGCTGAGCTATGAGTAGTGTTGGGGCTGACGGAGGACTGTCGGCCCGCAATAATTGGGGGCTTGTCCGGGAGGCCCCTTGAAGGTAGTCAAAGAACAGCTCTTGTCTGAAATGGAAGAGGAAGGTGATAATGTGTTGGACTATGTCTCTAAATTTAGAGAAAGACTGTCAAGGGCATGCGAACTGGCATGTGAGCATTTGAAATCATCCCAGGGTGTGATGAAAGCTCGTTCTGATCTGAAGGCAGAGTCTCGCTCATTTGAGCAGGGTGACAAGGTTCTCGTGTTACTTCCGATTCCAGGAGACCCACTGAAGGCACGATTTAGTGGTCCTTACTTGATTGAGAAGAGTCTTGGGAAGGAGACTTATGTTGTGAGTACTCCTGATAGGAGAAAGACAAAGAGAGTTTGTCATGTCAATATGCTGAAAAGGTATTATCAGCGTAATGATGAGATGTCAGTCAGTGATGTGCACACTGATGCAAAAGGTGCAGATTCAGGTGCTAGGAGCATTAATGACTCCTCAGGTGTTGCTGCTGTGCATGTACATGATGATGTACTTGGTGATGCAGAAAGTCCACCTGAAATAGACTTCAAATCAGGGATGATTCCCAGGCTAGATAATTCAAAGGTAATGTCTAATCCCGAGATATTGCTTAGTCATTTGCCAGAGTCAGAGAGGCAGGATGTAATAGAAATCTTGCAAGAATTTCCACAGGTGTGTAGTGACAAATTAGGTTGTGCAACAAACACTGTACACAAGGTTGATGTAGGTGAAAGTGAACCCATAAAACAACACCCATACAGACTACATCCTGACAAGAAAACTGTAGTGAACAAAGAAGTAGAATACATGCTTGAACATGGTATCATAGAACAAAGCAATAGTAGTTGGAGTTCACCTATAGTTCTGGTTCCAAAACCAGATGGTTCCCAAAGATTCTGTATTGATTTCCGCAAGGTTAATGCTGTTACGAAGACAGATTCTTTTCCTCTCCCCCGTATAGAGGATTGTATAGACCAGGTTGGAAACGCTGCCTATGTGAGCAAGGTAGATCTAATGAAGGGTTATTGGCAGGTGCCATTATCTGAGGAAACCAAGGAAATCTCAGCATTTGTGACGCCACAAGGTCTCTTCCAGTGTCGGGTCATGCCATTCGGCATGAAGAATGCCCCTGCGACTTTTCAGAGGATGATGAATAGTGTGATTTCAGGGCATGGAAATTGTGTAGTGTATCTTGACGATGTCTTGGTATATAGCAATAGTTGGAAGGAGCATTTGGCTCATCTCAGACATTTGTTTAGAAGGCTTTCCAAGTCAGGACTGGTTGTAAACTTGGCAAAATGCGAATTTACCAAAGCATCTGTGACCTATTTATGTCATGAAATAGGTCAAGGTCGTGTTGTCCCACGAAGCGCCAAAGTCTAGGCTATCGTGGATTTTCCCTGCCCCTCCTCCAAGAGAGAACTCCTCCGATTTCTTGGAATGTGTGGTTTTTACCGCAAGTTCGTCCCGAACTTCAGTGAAGTGGTTGCCCCGCTGACTGACCTTCTCAAGAAGGGGGTCAAATTTGACTGGTCAGGAGCTTGTGAGACAGCTTTCCAGAAATTGAAGGCTGTGCTGATGTCGGATCCTGTGCTGGAAGCACCAAACTTTGAAAAACCTTTCCAGCTCGCTGTGGATGCCAGTGATACAGGAGTTGGAGCTGTACTCTTACAAAAGGACAAATCTGGACTCCTGAAACCCATCAGCTACTTCTCAAAGAAACTGAACATTCATCAGCGAAGGTATTCTACCATAGAGAAAGAGTGTTTAGGTCTGGTGTTAGCAGTTCAACACTTTGAGGTGTATCTGAGCAACTCGTCTGAAGTAACTGCATATACAGACCACAATCCATTGACTTTCCTTGAGCGATTCCGGACCAGAAACCAGAGACTTTTTCGATGGAGTTTGATTCTACAGCCATATGGACTGAAAGTGACTCATATCAAAGGAAAGGATAATATAATTGCTGATACACTTTCCAGAGCATAGGAATATGAATGGACCTGTGAAAACTGAAAACGTGATGAACATTGAGAAATATGACAAACATTTGTGAACACTTAACATGTGAATTACAAATTTGCATGAAGATACTGGACATTCGTTTCATGAGTGGACTACCATGGACACATGAACATAGTGAAATGGACACTGGATAACTGAACATTTCAGTATTGGACATTACGCGCAATTTATAAATGTATCTTTCATTCTTGTGATTTACATGTATTGTATACCCCAAAATTCCATATTCATGTAATAATGATTTGTAAGACTATGCATGAAGTCAAGCATAATTTGTTTATACCTATATATACAAAACATTGCAGCATGTAATAATGTGGAAATTTAAGACAGCGCTTTTTGTAAAAGTCAAAAAGAAGTTATGTCAGAATTATCATAACATGAAAATACCAGGAGATTATTCATGCAGTTCGTTGGATACACAAGATTTTATACTGGAATTGTGATATAAATAGAAAATCGTTTTTTTTATTTCATATCGTCATACTGATACAAAAATATCAGTTAACATTGAATTGAAATCAGTTAACATCGAGTTGAAACCAGATGGAAAAGGTGTTAACAAAAGAAAATTATTATATGTTACTCATTACTATGTTTGTTAATTTTGTTACATAGCTTACTGTGTTAATTCAGAGTTGAATGCTAGGAGAAAAAATATTGCATGGGAAAGACTGACTCATGACATGTGATATTCAAAGTATTATTCTGTTTAGTTTATGTGAAAGGTAAAGCTACAGACAGTAAAAGATTTTGTGTATACAAATTCATGTTTCACCAGTTGACCTGTTAAAAGTTTTGTTTGTGCAAAGAAGTTAATTTTTGTTTCATATTATTTCTACATGGTATAAATGTACATACATAATTCAGTGAAAGAATTATACTTTAAGCATTATGCATGATGTGTAATTATACTGTTACCTATATTTGATGCATTGCAAATACATGCATCTTTCTGTACCTTTAACCTCGATATACAGTTTTAATATGTGCAAGATTCAATGCAGTACTTTGACACTGTTTTGTAACTAAAAATGTGCTGTAAATATCACATTTTGTACGACTATATGTACTCAGTATATTAGAGAAACAACAGAGACGTTTTCTACTCAATTTCATATTTGGAACTTTTTAAAAACCACCTGTAAATGCTTATTTCATGTGCATTTGTAACACATTGACTTATTTTTAGCTTACGATAGACATAATAATGACCTCTCCACATTCCTGAGGTCGTTGCATAGCAACGCGACCTTGGCGCGTGCCGTTTTCGTTCGTTCTATACATATTCAGTGCTTAATTTTGCATACACGTGCCTTCGCACACACTGCGCATGAGTCGCAGACATCACTGTACTTATGAATATTTATATATCCTTATATGGTCACGATAGCGTTCAGTCGTTCGTACGTCTAGTGTAATCGATTTATTGTCGTTTTATTTTTGTTTTTCACTAGTTTGTAGATGTTACGATCGATGAACTTATACTCTTTAGATATTGCAGTGACTGTAAACTAAGTATAATCTCGAAGCATTCATGGATTGTACATGTGTTCTTATATCTTTTGAAACTTTGCAATTTAGCTGTTGCATTTCTTTTAAACTTTAAAGAATCGTTTGTAATCAGAAGGTTCCTTGAAGGGGGCATTGCAAACATATTCATTTCTTGTTTGTTAGAAAGTATTGACAATCTTAGATAGGCAAAACTTTCTCCTGTGGGGGAGATTTGTCATGAATATGCAAATGTGACACGTGATTTTGTTGTCATTTTTCGTTGTTGAAAATGGCGTCTTACGGCTAGTAATAAACTCTGTTCCTCTTATATCAAAAATCGACTGAAATCTGTTCATCATGGTCATCATCTGATTACTTGCTGAGCTATGAGTAGTGTTGGGGCTGACGGAGGACTGTCGGCCCGCAATACTTTTTAGAACGCCATCACAAGCCAGGTTTTAGTCTATGGGCTGCGAAAAAATGAAAAATTTAAGTTAAGATAAAATTTATTTCCTGATCTCGAAGCACATTTCTTTATAATTCTTTAATCAAATAGTTTTACTAATGGTTTTATTATAATACTTTACAGACGGACAATATGTTTTTATGACTTCTTGACCCCCAACAAGTAAATGAGATAAATATTAAAAATACCAACATCGGTCTACCATAGAAAAAGCGTCGAAAACGGAACAGTCTGTATATACAGACCAATTTAAACGACGACAATTTATCATGAATGTATTTTCCATATATGTTTCCCTTTTCACGCAATGCTTTGATATGAATAATATTAGATGTATTTTTTATAAATGAATATTAAGAACTGGGTAATAAAATATCTTAATTTAATCATTTTCCCTAAAGTGTACACGATTTGGATCTTCTTTCCATAATTAGTCCATTGCGGTATCCTCTTGTTTACAAATCTAGATTTGTACATCGCAAAAGCATCCTCGAGTTTTCCGCTCAATTTTATGAATTCTAAGATGCCATAAGTAACACATCTTTTCATGTAAACGGAATGTTTTTATCATCAGTATTAATTTTCACTGCCATGTTTTACATTTTGGAACAGTTCGGGGAAAACTGAGCCTCGAAATGTGTTTGTGTAATTGACGATAAATCCAATGGACTGTGATATAGACTATGTTTTTTAGCCGATGAGTATCAATATCACTGAGTTGTTTATCATGTCTCCGTGAAACAGTTTGTCAAGTCCATGACATTTCCGTAGATCGCCGACAAAGTTATGACTGTCATGGAGTTGATTTGATGAAACGACCCCCAGCTTTTACTGCAGGTTTCTGCCCCCGTAGTTATTTCAAGCAGCCAAGGCTGCAGTGCATGCTGATACCGCTCAGAGCAGAGTAACGACGCCGAGACAGAGTCCGGCTAAAAAGAGAAGAATTTCATCGGTTAACTATACAGAGAACATAGAGACAAACAAATTCTATAAATACAGTTTCTAACATTATTTAGTTCTAAATAATAACTCACGTCCAAAATCATCTTTAGAATGTATGAGTTCGCTCGGGAATTCGCGGTCATCTCATGTTGAGTGCTGTGCAGTGTATTGTTGTATAGTATGCCTTATATGGTTGTGTATGCATTGAGATTGCACCGCAGTCTGGTGGGTGCTACTACTCCTACATGGTATACTAATCACAAAACGGACTATGACACAAATCATACGTACGTACCACGGACCTCTATTGAACATACCCATGGCATAATTATTTTCATACGTGGGTTCCCCCCGTGAGAGATACAGACTGCGTACCGTTCGCCGGACGCACGCGCAATCGTCGTTTGATTCGGTCGACGGCGAGGCAAAGCACGCGGGCCAATGGGATTTAGTCGTTCAGGAGATCGCGCACCTCGATCGCGACGTCGTCGTGCAACGCGAAGGGGGCGTTGCACATGGGGACGGCCAGGCCGACCGGTCGGGACAGAAGGCGGCTCGTGGCGGGCAGCGAGAAAAAATTCTGTAGAGTCCATCGGACCCCCTCCTGCAGCAGCGCGTGCAAAGTCAATCGGGGCGGGTGCGGGACCCCCCGCGTCGACTTAGCGAATTATTTATTATAGACAATGCATTTATCTAGCGCATTTGCTGTATACATGTTCAGGTGAGCTTTTCAATTTGATGTTATTAACGGAATACGTTAGTTTTCATAGATATAGCCGAAATAGTCACCCCATTTTACATATAAAATTTGACCTCTTAAAGTTAATTACACCATCCAAGTCATTCACAAAAAGCTCGTCAGCTCGAACAAAGCCGGCGAGTTTGGCCCCCAAAGGGCCCCCAAGTCGGATCGATTTCAACCCATCTAACAGTTATGCGTCAAATTTCGTCTGAAGGAAGGTGTATACATTACCAAAACACAAAAACTGACAAAATTTTGTATATTTTGTACATTGTATATTTGAAACCCTTTTTATGCCTGGCTTTTTATTCATCCTTCTGAACATCATCATTAGATCAAGCCTCCACAAAGTTACCGATTCCCTTTAAGGCCCATGGACCAAATTTTGTCAGAAGGAAGAGGTTTGGGAGTACATTACAAAAATTTCCATCGGGAAGGGGTGTAACACGCCCCTGAAAAAACACCAAAGTGCCCCTAAACCAAGCTTTGCTGCCCCAAATGCTCTGGATGTAGAGAAAAAAACATTTTTACGCATTACAACCTTAATAACTCCAAAGTGTGTCATTCAATTCATGTCAAATTAAGATAGTACAATTTTGAATATTGTGACTTTCTTGGGGTGCAATTTGGGTGTCAAATGATCATTTCAATAATAAATTATGAAATTGAGAAAATTGAATTGCTTTCTCAAAAGTGGTCAAATGATATTGTGAGGATTATGTAAACACACCCATTGTCCATCTGCACCTGTTTGACAAGACATCGTAGAGGAGCTTGTAAGTATCTGGGCTATGTGGCTGCCATGCTGAAATACACCATTCATGTGTTAATTACACAAATACCTTGCAAGCTCTCTATTATGCCTTGTCAAACAGGCACAGATGGACACACACACACACACACACACACACACACACACACGCCTATATATAGTTGAAAACCCAGGTTTGGTGGTATTCTTCATGTTTATTACATGAGATCTCCCCCAAGCAAAGTTTGGAATAGAATCTTGCTTCATCTGGTTCGTCTGCGGAAATCCAGAAGGGTTTACTGGATTCAAGTCTTAGTTTTGGCAGGTTCTCTGTGTCCTCAAGAAGTGTTATACACATATACTAGGTAAGGATTCATGGGTGGCGGTTCCGTTCTACAGTATTCGTAATTATTATTAATTTGTTCCTTTGTCGGGGGCAGGTGAGTTTTGAACAAAGACAAGCCGCATGCCTCAGCTGGATCCAAGCGAATGCTTTGAGATACATGTATACATTAGAATAATAATCATTATAAACAATTGTAAGGAAATAACATATACAACAGCTTCGGCAACTCTCGTGGAAATAATTATAATTGTGAGAAATGAAAATGAGAGAATAATGGTTGCGTAGCTTAAATCAAAGTTCCCCAGAGCTGTCCTCCCTTTTTGAATTTTTGCAAAGGTTGAAAAAATGTCTCCGCCGGGAATCGAACCCGAGTCGTTGGCTTAGAACGCCAGCTGAGGCATGCGGCTTGTCTTTGTTCAAAACTCACCTGCCCCCGACAAAGGAACAAATTAATAAGGTTGAAGATTTGTCAATCTGTCGGTCAATTGAATCTGGTGTCGCCGAAATCACTGGCCCGTCTCCGTGGTCTCGTGGTTAAGGCATTGGCGTTCTTAGCCAACGACTCGGGTTCGATTCCCGGCGGAGACATTTTTTCAACCTTTGCAAAAATTCAAAAAGGGAGGACAGCTCTGGGGAACTTTGATTTAAGCTACGCAACCATTATTCTCTCATTTTCATTTCTCACAATTATAATTATTTCCACGAGAGTTGCCGAAGCTGTTGTATATGTTATTTCCTTACAATTGTTTATAATGATATATATATATATATATATATATATATATATATATATATATATATATATATATAATATTTTTTCTTTAATAACCTGTACTTTTACATTGTTATTCATTTAGTCCCCAAATGTCCACCCCTCGGGCACCCTTACAACGGTTACAACACATATGCAAGTCGTTACGGATATCTTGGCTCCACCGCGAATTATCGCTGTAATCAAGGGTATACTCTCTCGGGATCCTCTCGGCGACAATGTGTTTCAACTGGATATTACCGTGTTTGGTGGAGCGGGAGTAAACCGTCATGTACCGGTATTATTATTCTCTTTATCGTTTTCATAATGAAATGTAAAAGAGTAATAAATTATATCAACATAGAAGTAGAACTTTAAATGCTATTTAATCATGACTTATATTATAGCTTTAGAAAGTTTCAATATTTTTCAATCTAATGTAGCATCAATACAGTAACTACATCATGTACATAAGCTACCCTCAGTATGAATTTTTTCAGTACCCAGGTTGTAACTTTTGAATGGGTGAGGGGGGGGGGGGCAGTCCATGGTTTTCGCGTTGTTAACCTTACATCAGAATGTCAATTCCAAGAATGATTAAATCATTTAATGCAAAATATTTTCATATTAAAAAATGAGCATACGTTTTTTTCAACTTTATAAAATATCGGATGAAATCATTCATTTTATGCTGATTTATGACAACAATGTCCTCGGTAACCCGTTGTAGTTCCAAATGTCGTTTTCCCGCTTTTAGCTCGCTTAGAACAGTCTCTGATGTTTTAATCAATTAAGACATCGTAGGTCAAATGATCTATTTTACCCGAGTTTCACATTTAATATCATTTCATTATAGACGAGCCAAATCTTCACATTCTTAAGTTTCAAATCTTGCAACCTTATTCCAGCAATCCAATGTTCATCGCTCTCTGCGCCACAACGTGGTTCTCTTTCATGCACCAATCAATTCAGATACAAGAGCAAGTGCACTTATTACTGTAATCCTGGATACAGTTTACCAAGGGGCGTTTCTCGGAACCGGAGGTGCACCGTGTCAGGCTGGACAGGCTCGCATACTTCAAGCTGCATTGGTAAGAAATATAAATGTAGAGATAAAAGTGTTTTTAGAGAGATTTTGAAGTTCCACCGTGCCTTTTTTACATAGCATTCATAAAGTGTCGCTTCCATACAATACTGAAGGTGACATATATCGATTGTGACATCTACAGTAGATCATAACATCACCTAATGGTGCGACCACTTTCCTTTCCTTCTATATTCTTCCCTTCCTGTTAAGTGCAGCATAAACAGATTGAAAGAGAAATACAACTTTATATGTATCCCAAATTAATTCATTTCATCCTCAATCACTACGGAAGAATTCTGCTAGATCATAAAACACAATTAATGCTGCAATACTGGAAACTCGGACACTTTAATGGATGAACCTCTTTGATAACATTAACACTTTGCCTACTCCAACTTTGGTCATGTTGACCCAAAATAAAAATGATGAAAGACATTTTTCTCTGCTAGAAGCCCAACTCTACTGGATTTGTCGAGTAACTCCCAAATCAATTTGAAATACCCTTGAGACCTTGACTAAATCTACAGCTCCTGTTATACTGAAAACTGGATCTCGGAACGTGATACTAGCTTATTTGAAAACCAAAAAAGGGAAAACATAGTTTTATTGATATCTTTCCGAAATTGCCAACATCACCAAACAACTCCGATATTTCATTATCAAACATTCTACAGATCATTCACATCTTACGACAAATTTGAAAAGCCTATACTAGTATATATATATATATATATATATATATATATATATAAAGTATGCATAAATTACCTATTCGGGCACATCACTAAACAAATATGAGGATATATGGGTACCTCGCTGCCCGAATATGAGCTGATGCTTGCCAGAATATCGGTAGAATACCAGCCCCCCCCCCCTCCCCCCCTCCCCGCTCCTGGTACGCCTATGAATACTATCATCGTTCTTCCCGTTGAGATCTCCCAAATGTATCTCTAATATAAGAAACTACTAATGTAATGTAATCAAAAGAAATTCATTGTATGCTTACAGATACCACGAAGCCAGTTTTTCAAAACTGTCCTTCCAGTTTTCCTGTACTGTATGCTGCACACCGGCAAAGTACGGCCTTAGTAACCTGGACTCCTCCGACGGCAACCGACACAACTGGGCAGACACCAACCGTAACTTTCAAGGGCAAAGCACGTGGGTCATGGCTTGCTCATGGCGTCTATTCTTTTTCTTACACAGCCAGAGATGGAGCTGGGAACACCGCCACTTGTTCGTTTACCAAAACTGTGCAAGGTGATGCTTAAAATTCATTATGTAGACAATATTATTTATTTGATTTGAATTAATTTGATCTTATTTTATTTTATTTCCATATACATCATGATACATTTACAAAATGTTGACATGTATGGTCACATAGTACGTATCCTTGTACCTAACAATGTGAGAATCTCGGTTGTCAAAACAAAGATTCTCACATTGTTAGGGACTAGACATCGCAGTATCAACATCACCGTATCAGCATAACCGCCATGCTGAAGAAAACTTCAAAGAACGCTGTCAGTAAGGTAGCTGTAAGTTAGGAGCTGTCGGGGTAATTACTGATTCGCACTATCTAGACCCTCTATTCTATAGGTGACACGACATTTGCTCCTGCGACATTTGCTCCTCCGTCTATATCTCGAAATGTCAAAGGTTAAGGTCAAGGTCATGATTTGGTTTTTTGTTAAGGACGATGTGAAGATTAGGATTAGGGTTAGGGTTAGGGTTAGGGTAAGGGTTAGGTTTAGGTTTAGGATTAACATGGCAAAGTTAGACAGGAGCAATTGTCGCAGGAGCAAATGTCATGGAACCATTCTATAAACTGAAAATTTTACAAATGTATGATTTATATCGTCTCCATGCTGCATGTTTTTTTCTTTTCAGCAATTTAGGGTTTCTTGCCTTGTATATGTTCAGTGATTACTTTGTGTTTAACTATGTTGTAAACAAATACTTTTGTAGACATTCGAATGATTTAAATATCCCACCTTGGATACTCGACCTTCGATTTTCCAGATCAGTAATACGATGCAGTAGATCAGTCATATTGAATTCTTTGTCCTAGGATTTGATACAATGTCCTACATTTCTAGCTGTAAAAGGAAATACAGGATTTTTCTTTTAACCACTTATAGTAATACATGATATCAGTCTTGTTCCCTTATAATCCCACCCCGTCCCCCTCACTTATTTAATTTATCCTCCTTTTCTGTTACTGCATACCGACTTTTAACATGATCTCTTCTTTCATGATAATGAGCGTGCATTATATATATATAGTGGATATTATATGCTGGTATCATGATCATTTTTTTTCCATGTATTTTGTTTAATGTATATCTTGTAAAAAAAAAATATTAAGCGATGTGAAATAAACTTTGAATCTCGAATCTTGAATGTAAGTTTGTGGTAAGCGAGGTTTGAGAGCCTATGTGTGATTTCTTTACTAAGGAACAAAATGCCAATCTGGACACAGCCTCTAGGTCTACTGTATCTAGTCGCATTCGAATTTTCATGGGCTTATTCTCACTTTAAAACTTCATATATTTCCTCGACTGCCCTAGCATTTTTATCTGGTATTATTTTGCTCTTTTTTCGTTTAGACTTGCTTTGCTTTTATTGTAAGTTTGAACTTCAATTTTTTTTTTTCTTTAGTTACCACGTGTCCCACAACAAGTAACCCTCAAGTTTTATCAACCAGCTGTAACTACGGCACGCTTCTCGGGTCTACCTGTACATACTCATGTGAGATTGGAACTGTCATTAATGGAAGTTCATCAGCAGAATGCATCACTGGTAGCGGTTACGGTGAATGGTCAAATGAGCAACCATCCTGCACAGGTACGTTTAACCCTATGAACCATCAGGGCCCTCTTGCATAAAATGTTGCGTAAAAAGGCAACTCAAAAAATTAAACGCAAGTCCCAAATACGGGATCCTGATTGGTTGAAAATGGAGTTGCGTTTAATTTTTGGAGTTGCGTTTAATCGCAACTTTTTATGCAAGAGGGCCCAGGACTGGTGACTGATTGTCCAATATGACCACTAATAGGGAATTGTTGCTTATGTTGTAAGAATGCCGACAGAGGGCGCATACACAACGTATGCCAACATGTGTTGTAGCAATGAGAAGAATCCCTCATGAGCAAACATGTTTTTCAACTTTCAAAATCTTAATGAATGATTTAGATTTTTTTTAAGGGAAAGCGGGGCAGGGGGATACACCTGAACTGAATCATTATCAAAAAGACCTATTCAAGATGCGTATTGCTATACCCTACATAAACTGCAGATTGAAGTCATGACTATTTCTAATGACACTAATGAATTTTATCCAAACATATTTATACAGAAAAATGCTTTCCAATGAATAGATATTTGATTTTGTTTGATATATCCAATGTAATCAAGAGTTGCACTGCCCGAGCCTGAACCCTCCTGCAAATGGATATTTCACCAACGGAGACTGCTCTACACTCTACGGAACCATGTGTTACTTTTCGTGCTCATCAGGATACAGAATGAAGAGCAACAGTATGCTGACATGTGCCTTAGATAGTGGAGGAAATTCAGTGTCTTGGAAAGGAGACCAGCCTGAGTGTGAAGGTAAATCTTGATTCAATATTTTCAAATTCATTTCATTGACCGTAAGACCCATCAGAGGCGCCGCCAGATCATTTAACGGGAAATGCAGAAAAAGAGGGTCCTTAGATTTCAAATTTTCCAACAGGCACAAATTTAAAGCTAATTTCTTTTTTATTCACAGACTAATCTTCAAATCTTTTTTTCAATAACCCAACAGAAGAAAAGAACATATGAAAAGAAAATAGTCACGAATTTCTGCGAATTGCCGACACCCTATAAAAACTGAAATTTTCTCATGGGCGGTTACACCCCCTTGTTACTCCGATGACATGAGACCAATGACATGAAGGAGACGTTACAGATAAGTGTTGAATTTCTATGCCTCCGCCCACCGAAGGTGGTGCCGCAGGCAGGCATTATGTTTTCGAGATGTCCGTCCGTCCGTCCGTCCCGCTTTCTCGTTAAAACAATATCCCAAGAACCATTTGAGGTATGATCTTCAAGCGTGGTGGTAGTATGTATCATCATAGGGAGCCGATCTGATTAGATTTTGGGGTATGTAGGTCAAAGGTCAAAGTTCAATAGGGTCTATTTATGAAATTTCAGATTTTAGCCTCGTTATTGAGGTATCTCTAGAACCATTTGAGCTACAAGCTTTTAGACTTGGTATTAGTATGCATCACCATAGCGAGACACAACTGATTAGATTGTGGGGTAAGGAGGTCAAAGGTCGAAGGTCATGCAAGTCATTTATCATGAAACTTCAGGTTTTTAGCCTCGTTATCGCAATAACACTTGAACGATTAGAACCATTAACTTAAACTTTGTACCAGTATGCATCACCATAGTGAGGCAAACTGATTTTTGTTTAAGTAGGTCAAAGGTCACAGGTCGAAGAGGTCAATATATGTGGAATTAATCGTTTTTTGTGTTTTTTTTTTAAAATAGTTTTGTTATCTTTATTTCTGAATAATTATTTTAGCTTTGAAATTCAAACTTGGTACTAGTATGAATCACCATATTGAGACGAAGTTATTAGATTTCGGGTTTAGTAGGTCAAAGGTCAAAGAGGTAAATTAACATGTAATTATAGGGGTTTTTATTCTGGTTATCACAAGAATATTTTTCACTACAGAATTTAGGCGGAGGCATGTAAGAGATGCATTCGCATTCAGTCATCTGGTTTCCGTAAGCATGTTAAGTATCATGTAAATGATTAAAGGGAAGTTTTTGCACGATCTGTATATTTTTTTGCAGGTTACAGATCAGTGAGACTACAATTGGTCTGATCAAGAAAAACTGCAAAGTAGCCTACTAACTTAATGTAATCACTCGTTGCATATTCTCCATTTTGTAGTTATCAACTGTGAAGGAAATTTGACTTTCAAGAATATGCGTTTTGTGGACAACAGTTCCTGTTCAGGTCTGGAATTAGTTCTTTTCGCCCAGCAGTGTTACGTCGAATGCACTGAAGGATACAAACTAGTTGGAGCACGTGATATTACCTGTGGAATGAATAGTGCATGGCAAAATCTTCCAGTTTGCCAAGGTAAAACAATATTTTCTTTTACCTAATTATTTTAGTCATCCTACCATAAATAGGCCATGCACACATGATACTATATAGTATAAGTTACACTCATCTGCATGGGCTTACAGGTTAAATGTTGCCATGGGTTTGTTGAATATGCCCTTTCCTGTTTCCTCTTCAAAGTACTGGCAAAACGGGGGCCAGTACCATATTTATTTGTTCACGTTTTCATGCACTTGATGATTTCTGTGTTGATTTCCATGTACTATACCCATTTACAATTTGTTCTATAGTATTTTTCAATACTGAATACATATATTCAGTCTTTCTTCATCTTTTTTATAATAAGCTGAGCAATCAAATAAAGAATGAACAACAATAACCCAGGACAAAGTTTTACAGCTAAAATTATAAGTCCATTAGGGAGGGTAACTTAGGGATAATACTGTGCATAAGAAATAAAGAAATGAAGGAAAAACAGATAGGGATGTAGGTTCATTTTAAATGTGTAGGTACAATACGTTTGTCACGTATAAGTAGGAAATACAAAAATAGTTTTAAAAATTACATTATGTGTTAAATGCCTGCAATCTCCAGAAATCCGTTGTCCTGCGAGTAGTCTTCCAGCCCCAACAAATGGCAACAAAGAGAACTGTGACTCTCTGCTGAGTGAACCCTATGGAACTACCTGTACACTGTCTTGTGATGCGGGATATAGAATCAACGGGCCTGATACAGTCACAAACGTCGCTAGGAAATGTATATCGGATGAACAAGGTGTTGGGGTCTGGAATGGTGCACCCGTTTCGTGTGTAGGTGAGTTGTAGTGAATTCTATACAATTTATATCATGTATATGAATTATGTTTATTCACTATCATGTATCTTTTAATAAAGGACAAATAATACAAACAAGTCATTATTACTGCACATGATATGCTTATCATACAAAGAATTGGTGTTTAAAAATGTGTAGGCAACCATTAATCTTCAAGGTTATTAAGGTACGGGGTTCAATCCCTGCCATAGCAGTTAACGTCCTTTGGCAAGTGTCACGAAGCGGAATACTTCTGTGAATTAAATTATAAGATTTTGGACTGCTTAACGACCCCAAATGAGAAAATCATTGGATTCAAGAATATAAATGAATAGTTTGGAATTTAATATTGCTCATATACTTCAAAGGAGTTATTGTTTACAAAAGAAATCAGTTACAGAATAAAATATTCAAAGTCCGACTTGGATAATACACTTAGACAATATGACACTTTCCAATATTTAAAGAAGTCTAAAAATTAAACAAAGACTTCTATATCGTTAATGTTTATAACAATTATTAAACCCCAACCAAACCTAACGCGGATGAAAATCGTAAAAGTCTATCTAGCGATGGCCGGCTATGAAGAAGAATGTCTCGAAAGGCGTCTGTGATAAAAAAAAAGTATGCAATGCCATACACCTGAAAATAATCTACTCTACTCTCTATGTCCACCCTGGCTATTGAAAGTAAGGCCTACCTATTAAAGGCTCCTGATACACATATCTTGCCCTAGCTACTATAGGTAGCAAACAAAAGAGTTATACCATGCAAACCTGCCTTAATTTGAATAAGATTCTAACAGCAAGACATCAATCTGCATTTGCCACTATCGACCCTGGTGAAGTGAATGGGTACCGGTAGGAAATATTATTAGGGTAGCTAGGCTGAGCCGGGGAATAATCCAAATGTCTTTGGAAGCGCATATATAGAGACATTGATAAATGAGATTTGATATGCGCTATACAGGAACTGAGTATTATTATTATATACTTGAGGATAGGGTTTGTACAAGGCAAAAGACAACGGAACTTTTTGCCACAATCAAGGCAATAGTTGGAAATCAGGATATTTGACATTTCTTCCCTGCCAGCAAAAAAAGTTGTTTCATGAGAATGTCTTTAAAGCTCTCTGTTCGACAAATGAACACACATTCCATTTTGTTTTTGTTTTGTTTTTTTGTCCTTCTAAGATGTGGGACAGGACTTACATTGACTGGTAAACTTCTTGCTTCCTTTTCGAGTAGAAGGGGACGACATATAAAATAATATACCGCTTTTTAGACTAAATTATTATTTGGACTAAATTATTCAATCTGTGGAGATAGGAGGAATGTTGTGTACGACAATCATGTCATACTACCGGGGTCGGATCTCTTCCTCGATTATTCTCTATTTATTTCCAGTTGTTACTCGCCCCGCCTTCACCGCCTAACAGGATGAAAGGCACGATCTTAAGATCAACCCATCCTCTATTCACGTCTAGGCCCGAATATACTTATGATAATGGTTCAAAGACTTTGTAGACTTTGCCGATAGAGCGGTAGTGTGTGCGTTTTATCAAGCATGACTGTGGGCTATCACACATTCATTAATATCTCTTGATAATATGTACCATTGCTTTTTCCATGGTTGTAGCTATGCAGTGCCCGCCACTCGTGACCGACACGCTAAGCTACGTCGCTTCCTGTACTAAAAGTGGAGTGAACACGCCCGATGTCTCGAAACCACAAGACTACAACACGGTTTGCAGGATGGCCTGCATAGTTGGGTACTCCGCTGAGCAGAGTCCCTACAGGATTTGTGGTCTCGCAGGAACATGGGATGGAAGTGATCTTGTCTGTGTTGGTAATTCAATTAAAATCCACAGTACTAAAATATTGACATTGATCTCAAATTTTCTCCCGTGACATTTATTTCTGGGATTTATTTCATCAGACACAGGGATATGGTAAAAGGTTGCCATTGGGTTTTAGGGTAAGTTTGGGGTTACGTTAAGGCTTAGTGTTGGATCCATAGTTGAAAATTTGGTTAGTTTCGCAGAGAAATTGCCACTGGAACATGTGTTGTTGAATCGTACTAACTTCCCACAAAATGTCTAGTTACCAGGATGCTATAAGGGGCTTGATACTAATCACGTTTTCAATTCATAGATCCGTGTCAAAATATGAAAATTCATGTTCATTCGAAATCCATAGGAACTACCTTTTTGATTAATTACTCGAATATTTTCTAAAAAACTCAAATTATTAATTCAGTTATCGATATTTAATAGTGCTTTAAAACCTGACCCAGTCTGTGAACGGAAGATGGTGGGATGAGAGGGGGTGTCTGTCAGTTATTGATACCCATGATGAACAGTTTTTTTTTCAATTTTGTGTTTTAAAGATAACATTCCTCCGTCACTTGAGCAACCTCCAGATCGTGTTATCTTTGCGGAGGCTCGTCAGATTATAGCGAGAGTACCTTGGAGTGACTGGGAACCTGTAATTGTAAGTTGATATGGATATATATATATATATATATATATATATATATATATATATATATATATGTTTATTTAAAGGAATGAATATATAATGTAGGTTACCAATTGATATTTCGCAAAAGTTCTTTACACATTCAAGATCTATAAACATTTGATCGAAAATGGAATCATTAGAGAATTGTAGACTCAATAAAGCTATCACGTCCACCTCCCAGTGGGTGTAAAGTTATCTGAACATTTTTCATGTTTCTGTACAAGCGTTGATGCAATTTTTCCCAGACTCACATATCAAAAAGAGCAGTATACATAAAAGGCGATATATTAACGTCAAATTGATTATGGATGTGCGTTAAAGGGGATCCGACCCTCATAGTAGTTTAGCCATCTGAATGAAGGCAAAGAAATTAGAGAAACAGATTGTTGAGAGTTTGAACGAAGTCTAATGTTTAAGTACAGCAAAGGGAAAGCTTTTATACTCAGTACGTCACTACTTTGATACCAAATGGCCAATTTGAGATTCACATATTTTATAATGATCTAATATTCTTTTATTTTTTATCATTTGTCTGATTTCTTTCAAACTTTCGACAACTTGCTTCTCAGATTTTTGTTCTGCTTTCACACAGCTCAAATTATTTGGATTACCCTTTAAATTCAATACAGGCTACAGATGCAGGAATGCAGGTACCATCAGGGTTGAAATCAATCAACTCAGATCCCCTGAACTCTGGGATACCTATCACTTTACCTGAAGGACGATATACACTCACATACGGCGCCCTGGATACATTTAATAACTCGGCTACAATCTCATTCTCCTTGACGGTAAAAGGTGCGAATATTATTGGTACAGCTGTCTTTTACCTCCTTTAAAATGAGCCAAGACATTCAGAAAAAAAAAAAATCACGACATAGCCTGCGAAATAGAGAAAAGTGTGCTTTAATTTCTGTTAGACTTTTTCCTCACTAAATATATTCACAATCCTGACTAAGTAATCATGGTAATGGAAATAATTTGATAAGAACCATGAGAGCTTAGGACCGATTTCTGCAGGTACGTGTGATTTGCAGTGAAATATTACGACTTCTTGCTTCTAATTCATTCCCAATTGGACGTGATAGTGGAAATGTGTTATTCTCCATTATATTCCCAATCATGACAAGCATGCTACCATGCGTACATCAATGTGCCTTGTGCTATCATTGATAAAGATTTTTTTTTTCTTTCTCTCCATCCTGACAATAACATGACACAGTAACAAGGTGCCCCGCCCTGTACACCCCTGCTCGTGGGAACGTTACACTTGTGTCTGGCAAAGGATCATGTCAAGGTGGGGCTGCGGTGTATGGCTCAGTCTGTGTGGTGTCATGTGACCCAGGATATGCGCTGTCGACCAATGAAAGAGCTGAAGATAGTACGTTTGCGATCACGTGCAATCGTTCGAGCAATAATGCTGAGACTGGATCTTGGAGTGATTCAACACCGACTTGTAATAGTGAGTTTCTTTCATTGTTTAAATGGCACGCCAGGTTTGACATCAGACAATATTGTTGTAGATTTACAACAGATGTGATTGCAACTTACTTCATTATCATTTCTTTGCAAACAAGCAGGTTCTGTTTAACACTGATTTATACAGAAGCTTGATGGTGCCTGACATAAATGTAGTTTGTGTACCATCTTGTAAGAATTCTATTTTGTAGCAATCGCTTATAATACAAATGCGATATATTTTTCTTAGAAAAATTCAATAAGAAATAAAAATTGTGAAGTATAATTTTGTGATACTACAACTATATTTACTCTCCATGAAATGAACTTTAAACATATAATTTTCCCTTTTCCCACAGTTATTGAATGTGCGATTCCTGAGGCAAAGAACGTCGTTGTATCTCGCTGTCCAGGATCAACCGCCGTGTTTGGTGAGGTCTGTCTCTTCCAATGTGAAGAAGGTTTCCTTACAGCCGATGGTACACAGTCAGTCAGCAGGACTTGTCAGGCAAATGGAATATTCGACGGCATGCTTCTGAATTGCAGTGGTAATTTTATAGATAATTTGTATCAAGCAGTTTAAATCAGTTAGGTTGGTTGGTTTAAGAATATTCAGAATCATTTTCTTTTCTTTCATATGGTCATTTTGAAAACAACATCCAAATTAAGGTAAATTATAGTATCATGTTACTCTATCATAAGAATGGATCTGTCATGACGGTAATGCCATGCATTCAGAAGCAGCATGCTTTCAGATTGGTCACAATTCTACTTCACCTTGAGGTTTAGAGATCACTTGTTCGGGAACCTTAAAATACGGGACTGCAATCCATTAACAGAATAGAGCATTAAACTCACTAGGTCTATGTCAATAAACGCTGAAGTCATATAAAAAAAGACTACATGTGTTTATATACCATGTATACCATCCATGTACCATTAGTACATCTGAATATAAAGTTTGTAGCTGTAACAGCCACAACCAACAATTGGTCCTACTCGTTGCTATGTAGTGTTGGTTTCCAGGTATAAGTAGGCATTACCGTTTCCATGAAGCAATCATGATTTATTTTATTTGAAGTTGAAGCGTCATGCCCCTCTCAAGACATGCTTGAACATGGCAACGTTTATCCAACTCTGTGCACTGCTCCGGGAACTGTTCCTGTTGACACCAGCTGCCATTTCTTCTGCGACACTGGGTACCTGCTAAACGGACCTAATATGAAAAGATGCACTAACGAAGGCTTGTGGATCAGCCCAAACCATGTGACATGTCTAGGTTAGTGCTTAGTATGTTCATTATAGGTTTATCAATCTCACTTTCGATATTTCACCGTCATGACACTTCGACATCCACTAGAATATATCATAATATTAGTCCATATTGACATGACTTTCTTGGCAAGGCCATTTTCATTTATTGTTGATAATGGCGTAGCTTGTGGTTTATAGAATGTACTCCTCAAGGGATTTACAAAAATGGATAAAATAAATATGGAAGAGTAAAAGAGAATGGCAGGAAAGGAAAGGGGAATGTAGGAAGAAGATGACACAACCCTCCCCAGACCGTCCCCCTGCTCAGTCGATCTCATTGACATGTAATATACGAGCTTTGCTTTTAAACACGTCCAAATGTTTTCAACATCACTTAGGTCAATATTTGTGCATCATATACTTTACTTATTGTCTTGATATTTAATATGTGCCCATATCTATGGAAAACATCTTTGTTATAGTTTTGTTTTTATTGTATTTATTTTGTGTTATGCACTGCAGTATTATGTTAGTATGATTGAAAACAGTCAATAATTCTGAATCCGAATCTGAATCCTCCATAACTTTAGCAATTCATGCCAGAAGAAAATTATGGTTTCTGATATATCCGTGTGATAGTAACAGGAGATTGACCCTTGAAAATTGGTATAAAATACAATTTTGCACGAACATTATGGTCTATTCTAATTTTAATAAACCAATGTTTGTGTGGTTTATGTTTAATCATAAAGATGTACAACCGCCTTCTTTTGGCAATTCTTGCCCATTCGACATCTACGTAAACGCTGGAAGGGGAACTAAGCAAGCAAATTTAGAAGTGCCGTCGCCAACAGTAATGGACAATTCAGGAAACGTTACCGTCCAGATGTAAGTATACGAGTTTATCACGTTGGTTAGAATATAATTGGTTATCACATTTTTCAGGTGCATTTTGGGTTGAAAATTGAAAGGTGTACTTTTTGGTTGTGTACATATGGGTATGCAATTTGGTTTTGAAAAGGGGTACCTTCCCCCATAAATCCGCCCGTGCACCACATCAGATTGAAAGCTTACTACTTTATTCGTAATTGGTGACTCGCTATCACACCATAGGCTGTTAAATTTGCTATAATTTTTCTCATTTTACTTTCACGCTTTATTTGCAGTATATTTACATCGACAGTGATTCTGGATGGTGTCTTTCAAGAAGGAATCACCTACGGGAAATATGTGGCTACCGACCCTGACAACAATGAAGCTTCTTGCCAATTTCGTATCCAAGTTACAGGTCGGTATGCTATGATAATAATGATAATAATTACAGTTATCGTTATAATAATTACTCTTATTCTTATTGCGACGTAAGGGCGAATCCTTTTATCTCAGCCTATTTTTATCATTCGCCTTAATGCACGGCCGCTTTCGCCTTAACGTCGAATTTCTATTGTGACGGAATAAACAGCGTTGATAGGATTCGCCCTAACGTAGGAAATAATGTAATATAAATAATAATGATAATGATAATAATAATGGTAATACTAGTATAAATAAAAATGACAATCATAATAATAATAATAATAATAATAATAATAATAATAATAATAATAATTTGATAATTATTTGATAATGTCCCTGTACGCTTTCAAAGTATTGAAATTGAATTGCCCTTGCTTTTTCTCCGGAAACTGTTTTCAGCGCACAGTGCATTTCAAGGAATATTCCTTCCAGGTTACCCAAAACACCGAGTTAAGTTGTTGGTGTTTTTTTTTTATCAAGTAGTGGTTGCTTTTGCTTTATGAGGGATGTCGGAAGTAGAGGCACAGGATTTTTGTGACCAAGGCTTTAACTTGTTTGATCATCACCATTATACATGCCACTTACGCAATCATGTATTATTATTATTTAACTGAATTGAATTGTGATGGTTCGTTGCAACAAAAACCAAAAGCTGATATCGTCTGTTTAACAAAGGTTGTACAACATTGATCATATCATAATGAAACCATCAAGAAACAAAAGTAACATATTTCACAATATCATCGTAGTACCAAAATTTAGAGGGAAACATATATTAGTGATGAAAATTAAACAACGAAGTAAAATGGGCTCCTATGCCAAATATGCCAAAATATTCAAGAATATTTTCAGTTTCTTTTAGCATGATGTGGAGTAAAATTGTAACATATAAAGAATGGTTTCGTAAACAATATGTAAATTATGAGCGTATGTTTAACATAGGCATATCATTTCATTGTACATGAAACAAACCAAAAGAATTATAATATTCTCCATAAATTTCAGCTGTATAAAAGGATATTTACGTAAAATATTGCAATTCAAAGTTCTTTCATATAAAAAACAACAACAACAACAACAAACATGTCGGTCACATAATGCATAAAGAGCATATAATTCAATGAACAAATCCGAGATCAGAGTGAAGGATGCCTTTATGAGAAGCATAAGCAGCAACAAATAGATAAGTAATGAAGGGGAAACCAAGTATGAAACCAAGTATACGCAGCCACTTTTTTGTGGAACAAATTGCCAGAACAACTCAAAACTATAAGAACCTATGACACCTTCATTAGTACCTTGAAAACATATTTTTTCACCATTTATGAATAGTCAGAAACATGAACCCAGTGCATTTTTTTCTTTTTCTTTTCTTGTATAAACTTGTTTTCTATTCTTAAAGTGCATAGAGACATGCAAATTTGCCTATGTGTTATGCGCTATACAAAAATGTTTAATTATTAGTATTATTATTATGAAATACATTACAAGATGAAAAAATAAAGATACAAGTATTCATTTAAATGTTCGAAGAATTTTTAAAAAATATGTGTAGAGTACATTATATATTGTTATTCAGTGAACGGACTGTATGCATAAAGAGAGAAACCGGATTAACAATGATCATAATCATGATTTTTTTTTTTAATGAGAAGAGGAAATAGAGAAAATGAGAACAGATGAGGGAAGGATAAAGAATTTGAAAGGAAGAAATAGTATTAAGTGACATCATACATGTCATAATGAGCAAAACAACATGACTAACAATTTAGAATTATAAGAATATTATTGCACACAAAAACGGTCATTGGTAACTAAAAAGACATATCACAGAAGGGATCGTTGAAGAGCGATGTATTTCAGTTCTACAGCGAGGCATATGGCATATATACAAATGATCAAAATTTCTTCACGGCCAAGTGGTCTGGCGGTGAGTAATGAAGGTTGAAGGTTGAGTCGAGAGAGCGAGCTCTGGTTGGACTGCTGGTGCCCAAGGAAGATTCGGCAGACTAGTTTTTGTGCCTTTTCCATCCTTGTTGCTGAAAAATTGAGGTCGACCAGACAGGAGAGTCGTATTCTATAGGAGAGGCTGAATGTATGTGAAATAGTGTCGTGGTAATGAAAGATACATGGGAACGAAACTTGATGATTACACTCTTATTTTTTTCCATATCACTCAAAACAGTGATGTGCCAAACAGTTTCACATTATATGTAAATTTTGCATGGATTTTTAATAAGCGATTGAATATTAGTTTGAATCTTGCAACGGCATATGTTCGCTGAGCCAATTACACGTAATTATTACCTTACACCACATTACGAACAGTACATTTAAAAACTAAGACACACTGACACCCTTCAATGGCGCATTTGTGGTGATGCAAACATCTATTAGTACACATGAAATTGAACCTTAGATCACAGTTATAGAAATAACAGATTTCATTTATTTATTATGCAAATTACGAAATTGTTTTGAGGGCTACCAGCACACAACTTATAATTAAAATGAAAAGTTCTTCCACGTAAACCCAAATTTTGAAAGAACGTTCATCATGAATTTTGGTTACATGTCGTTTTTCCAGAGGTTCGTAATTTCGTAGGTTTATATTTCCGAAGGTTAAGTTACTCCAAAAGTTCGTTAATCCGAAGGTTCGTAATTCCGAAAATAAAATGGAGTTAATCATTTCTAAAATGAAATAGGGGCCATAATACCGAAGGTTTGTAATCCCGAAAGTGTAATGGAACCCTTCATCATTTTTCGGAAATACGAACCTTCATAATTACGAACAGTATAACATTTTCGGAAGTATGATCCCTTTTTCATCTTTGGAAATACGAATCCTATTTCATTATTGGAATTAAAAAACCCTATTTCAATTTTGGAATTATGAACCTTCGGATAAACGAATCTCTGGTAAACAGAACCTTCAGAAAAACGAGTACCCTCTCCCCATTTTATGTCCCTTTACCAGAACTCGTCATATCCTTGATATTTGATAATACTACTAATAATAAATGCCTTCCGTATAGCGATTTGATTTGCTATGTACGATGTAAAACTGTGCATTTGATTTGTTGGAAGTGGAAATAATTGAAATGAAATGAAATGAACTACTATGCAAATATACGTATTGGGCTCTTTACAAACAGTATCATGATATTGCCCCGACTTTAGCTGAGCCGCCCTGATAAGGCCCTAAAGCGTTCAAGGAATTTCTTAGCAGCGGGTATCCATTTAACTCACCTTGGTAAAGAGTGGCAAGGGATAGTATAGTGCTATGGTAGGCATTCAAAACCATACCTTGTGATCCACAGTCCAGGGACTTATTCATTAGACCACAACAACTCTACAAAAAATAAATATTACTCTGTATTACAGTATTCCGTTGCCCATCACCGCAACCTCCTGCCCACGGATACCTGGTGAACTGCACCGATCCCATCTACGGCTCTCACTGCATCTACTCATGCAACGAGGGGTACAATCTCACTGACCTTTCACCTCGAACGTGTGAGCTGAGCAATGGACAAGCCCCAGCAAATTGGGATGCTACACCGCCCAGATGTGAAGGTGAGGAATTTAACAACACTAGTTTGATTTTGATGGACCATTTGATATCATTTTAGAAATTGCTGTTGTTATATTCTTTTCAAAGATGAAAATCCAGGGTGTTACGTTGTTTTCCACATTATGGTCTCATTGAAATGGTCATTATAGTAATATCAAAACTGCAGAGTGATTTGAGTCTTCCAGTTCTCTTGGGGAAAAGATCAGCTGCAAATCGTAGTAACCTTATACCAGTGGCCACTAACTCATAGTTGCTTTAGATTTCTCTCTGACCGGAAGACTTAAAACAACGTGCTATACCAATATTTGGTTGTACGACACATTCTCTGGCGACAATTGCTAGGCGGTCAATATCCTACTCTAACCGAATTCTTAAGTTCAAAGCTGGACCAAACTATACCTAACACTCACCTTAACCCTAGAATATACCTTAAAACCCAACTGTAACCCTTATCTTAACCTTACATCTTGTACTAAGTAGGCCTATCGCTCGGAGCAAATGTTCGGTCACCAACATGTATTTTGTATCCATCAGGACTTTAGTGGATAATTTTTTTGTAATTTTTGTACATTTTCATATGCTACTCCCATTTCTTTTTCAATCCATTTTTGGTAATTTGGTATGCAATGACCCATGATATAGACCATTGTCAAAACTAAGAAGAATCCGACATTTTATGTATGAACTTGTTGATATAGATAAATAAGGTTTTAAGAAAGTGTTTTGAGACTCTACTTGTTCTTACTAAATGTTTTCGTGTTTGCAGTATTCAATTTCCTTTGTGTGTGTGTGTGTGTTTGTTTCTGAAGCCGTCAGATGTCCGGCGTTTGTGCCTCAAGACATGGTAGCTCGATCAGGGTGCCTTGCTAATCCTCCTGAGACGGAACTGTTTGGAACACAGTGCCTTCTTTATTGCTTGTCTGGTTCTGAGGGATTTGGTGAAAGCCGTCCAATTTGTCAGGCCGATGGTTCCTGGTCATCCACAGATTTTTCCTGCAAAAGTATAAGCCTTTCTATTTCATTCCTCAAACCAATTCGCTTCTTCTTTTTTTAATTCAAAGAGGAACAAAGATGAAAGAGAGAGCATGTAAAGCGCAGAGGAAAAAAAAGTGCAAAAAGAAAATGACACAATCGTAACTCCTTCCCCAACCCTCTCTCAAGAGACCTTTCCATTTGTTCGCATTGTATCCAGCCAGTCAATGCTCCTGCCTCTTCCACGACAGGGGTGATACTCCCGCTCCAATTAACTGTAAATCTTTTATCTAGAGGCTGCAAACCCATAAACAAGATATCGGGATATAATTATGTATGTCAATTAAAATGTGTAATCGACAAGATGATGTGTGGGGAAAAAATGAAAAAAAAATAGAATTGAAATACATGTAGATCATTAAGACTTTCAGAATGCATATGTATACATACATTCAGATCAACCCTTGATATCGTTGTAATTAGCAATTAGTATATACATAATAGTCCACGGTAACTCACATTTTAGCCTAGGACGTTTCCTTTTGACACCTTGATCACTAAAATCTTACCATGGACACCTGAACAGTAGGATTTTCCTGATTCATGTCAAATTTTCCTCTGCATAAAGTTTTGAATGAAATTTATGGTCGACCCAAGGTTTGGTTGAATGATATCCTTTCTACTCGAATACACTCACGCATGAAGAAAATACTATAACTCCTGAACACTTTTTCTTTCAAAGTTGGGCAAATGGGATTTTTAAATGCTTTTAAGTAATGGCTATAGTGCTCAGTCATCCAGGATAGCATTTTGGTTTGTAGCCTATCAAATCAAACAAGACCTTATTAACTATCATACCATTTTTATATATTTCAGCATCTTCACTTGGTTTTTAAGGTATCAGGACTTGAATATGGATTTCCCTTTTATTGACATGCATTGTATACATAAAATGTATATGAAATAAAAATGAGAAAGACACTAGTGATTTTTAAAAACAAGACATGGTTGACACATTAAAAAAAGAAGTTTGCCCTTGGAACAGTTGTGAAAAAACCTTATGTGAAGAAACTTTATGCTTATTTTTTTTTTCTCTGTCTCTTTATGATGCGGTTTCAATTCAATAAAACTGTCCAAAATTGACAGAAGAATCGATCATGCTGAAAGTGGAGTTAAAAGTCTAGCTTATTTCACGCTTGTCATAGGAATTTTCTGTCCGGATCTCATTCTACCTCCACTGAGCACATCTTCTCCTTTTGGTTGTGAGACCAACGCAACTTCTGGGACATCTTGCTCAATCTATTGCGATAGAGCTGGTCATCAGATAACTCCAAGTGATCGACAGAGGGTAACGTGCCAGATTAACGGGCAGTGGCTTCCTGCCAATATGTCCGGTGCTAGTTGCCAAGGTCGGTGGATATACATGTGATTACTAGTATATGATATTGCCCGCAACAGAATCATACTGCCCCGAGTCGTAAACGAGATGGTTCTTTCAAGGGCAATATTTTCGATATTCCCCGAAAGTAGAGCCAGTCGATATCATTCTTATTATTCATATTAGACAGGTGCCTTTTTGTACCCATTACAAACAAGTCGTCTGCATGTGAGTCCCTCTGGTTTTAGGTTATTCATGTTAGTCATCATGGTCATTTAAACTAAATTGAACAATTTTTGCGTCACCGCGAATGTCTATTGTTTAAGCCTGTGTACATTTAAAACTATTCTGTATAATTCCGAACACGCATTAGTATTATTGCGTGTGCGTATTAGAGACGTAAGATAATATCACTACATTTTTGTTTTACATGTTGTCAAGGGGGAAAACAGGGCCCCCCCCCCTCAAAAAAAAGCAGGATATCAAGGAATATTCCCAACTGTCATCAAGGACAGGCAATGAAATACGCGTATTCAATCGCACATATTATTGGATATTTATATAATATTGGATGGCATTGAGGGGGTGTCAGAATGTATTGCCCGCGAAAGAATCAATTGCCCCTAGTCGAAGACAAGAGCAATATGGATTTTTTTAACGCCAATGCTTTCGAAAATAAAGCCAGCCAATATTATCATTATTTATATAATGTATATACATATTATCAACAATTAAAACAAGTCTGTTTGCCTGCCTACTTTTAGGTTATTCATATCGGGCATATAATCTGAGCCGAGCAAACAAACCTGTTTGTAATTGCTACAAAATAGGCATAAACCTCATATAAATAATAGAGATAATATTGGTGGCTCTCCTTTTGGATAACATTTCCCTTAAATGAGCCGTATTGCCCCCCCCCCCCCCCCCCCACTTCGACTCGGTGCAGTATGATTCTGTTGCGGACAATATATTATGATATCCCCCTCAAGGCCATCCAACACTATATGATATTGACATTTATACATTGTAGAACATTTTATTTTTATGACTACCTGTAAATTGAAGAAAATGTTTTCAGAATTAAAAAAAAGGGGGGGGGGGATCTTGATAATGGAATTAGAAATTCAGGCAACTCGGTGTGTGTGTATTGGAAATAACCAAGAAATACATTGACGAGAATGACATAAAACATTTATGTTCAGATAGTTTAATAGCAAACAAATTTTATGCTATCAAACCAGTCATTCAAAAGACTTATGATATACATGTAACTCCACAGTTTTAATAGGCAAAGTTCCTTTCCTTGGTGTGTAATCCATTTACAGACCTTGAACGTCCTATGTTCACATCTTGCCCTGATGACGTCACTTTAATCGCACCACGTGGCGAAATTCAGGCCTACGTCATGTGGAATGTAACAGCGAGCGACAACAGTAGGGTGGAACCCTTGGTACAGTGTGACAGCGATTTCGGTATGAAGGATGCTGGAGACTTTGAGGTCAGCTGCACTGCGACTGATGATGCAGGAAACTCTAAAACGTGTACATTTGGAATATCAATCATTGGTAAGCAGATAAAGCCCCTATACCGCAGATAAAGCCCCTATACCGCACATGCCGAGAATCTTGCAACTTGATTGATTAAAATTTGGGTCACATGACAAAGGATAGATTGCCTATCCTGGCAGCCATGTGGATGGTAAAAACTATCTGATATGAAATAATCTGATGCAACTTAAACATATGTTAGGGTCAAGGGTGAAGGTTTTATAGCGAAACTGTATCTGTCTAACTAACATTAGACTCGTACCTCGATAATACACGCCTCCTTCTACAGTTCCGATTTTAGTAATATTTACTTTATAATATCAGGAACATTGCTGTTTGGCTTATGGTATTTCATATTGCTCAGCTGTTTTCATCGGAGACGGGTAGGCCTATTTTAATCCTTTATAAGTTATCATTGGTTATACTTCATGTCAGATTTATGTAGTGTACAACAGCTTTTGTACATTTTTCTTGAAATTTTGTATCAAATAAAAAGATGCAGAACATTGCATTCAAGTGTTTTAATCAGTAGTCATAGGCTGAGATGGGACTGTGTTATAATTATTTTAATAGAGGAATAAGGGAGATGCTTATTTTAAAATGTAAATGTTAATGAGCTATAAATTACGTTACAGTGAGGAGATGCCAACCATATCAGCTACCAGCTTTTGGTTCGTTCTTCGGATCATGTGACAGGGTATGGGGATCTGAGTGCAACATCACATGTTCATCTGGATATGATTTGATTGGATCAAATACAATCACCTGTGAGTACGTAGGCAGCCAAATGGTTTGGAATGCAATCCAGCACCCACATTGTAAAGGTAATTTACAACATTAATTTACAACATTATCATTCAACCATTGTCATGTCAAAAATCTTATTACTATTTAGTTCACTATTTTTTCCACTTTACCTGCATTTATATATTTTAATACACAATTATACCAAGCTTTTGATATTGTACATTGTATAAATATCAACATGTTTAGTATCATATTCACTCTTTCTTTTGAGCTAAATGCAGCCCCCTTTGGTTTCAGTAGGGGATGGGTTAAAGATAATTGTACCAAATAGCTCTTCTCCCAATACTTAAAACTGAATGAAATTGATAAATCAATATCTAAAATATGAGAATTCATGGCATGCTGAAATGTTATGATGTAAAGATTTGTATACATTTGTAAACTGTTCTGTTGTGTTTCATAGCTCATTATTTAGAATTCTATCTTGATGTTCCGGATAGCAGTGTTCAGGAAAGCAAAATGAAATTGTGATGCGTATCATATTTTCCACCTATAGCCATCACATGCCAGCCGCTGACCTTACCGTCCCATGTTGTGGCCTCTCCAATGGCCTGTACTGGTCCAGCCCTCCTTCAAGCGGGGACAGTGTGCACACCTACCTGTGAGACTGGACACTCCTTTGTTGGAGACTCTTCCCCTGCTGTCTGCGAAAACACCGGACTCTGGTCACGTGCTCTCAATGAATCTTCCGAAATCACATGTCTTGGTAAGTTATGAACTTATGAACAAATTGATTGACCTGTTTGATACTCTTCTTGCAGGACTGATGGCGTAACTTTCAACAGTTACCTGTTGATCCTTGCAATGGCTTTTGTTGGCAATTGCACAGTACATATAAAAGGGGGCTGCAACTGCCCCCACTCAAGAATTCTCAAACTGTATGAACAAAGATCATCAACTTTATTAGGGCAGTGAGGTGGTATCCGTATACTGGTTGCATATCCTACCTTGCTATAATGATGAAATTACACAGAAATACTACACATTGATACAAAATGCATCACAGCAGGGTCATCACCACACATAGATCGTGAATTAATTAGCTGTCATTGAAGAGATTAATCCTTGTTTTTGTATTAAGTTTGAAAGTCTTTATATGATAAATGTTTCCTAGAAAAAAAAACATTTGGTGCACTACAAAGTCTGAAAGTATAAATAATCACCTGATTTGTTTTATCAATTTGGAAATATTCCATGAAGAACAAATCAAGGAGGATAATGTGAAGGTGTCATGGTAAAGTGCTTTATTCACTTGATTTTCAGTCATAAGGCTAGATACATTTACCATTCTCCACCCTGGTGTAGCTGGGTGCCTGATATGCTTGACCAATAGTTTCTTTGGCGGCTCGGGTTTAACATCAGTATAATGTCGGAGCACCATGAGTGGTACTACGTGAAGGATGTAAGTATACAAGAAGGCGTTATTGTTATTAAATTAATCATATCTACATGTATCTCTTTTTCATCTTTAGCGATACCTTGTGCAGACCTTTTTCCACCTGAGAACGGAGGCCTGACGTGTGAGGTGTTAGCAACGGGAAAGGTCTGCAGCTACTCATGTGCTTCTGGTTTTGATGTTCCTAATGGATTTCCACAATCTCGGATGAACTGCACCTTTTCAGGAAAATGGACGCCGTACACGAGGGCGCCTGACTGCTCAGGTACTGCTTTCGAGTTACTGTTAGAAATACTTTCTCGAGCACTATCACAATTTGATGTTAAATGCAACAAAAACGAAGGGAATTGTTATAGACTTCCGTCGCAATTCAACTGAAGGCCATGAAGGTATTTCTGTTCATGGGGCCTGGGGAGGCCACTGAACGGGTGCTCTTTTGTGGAACAAGTTGCCTGAATATCTGAAAAGTATAAATTCCTATGAAAACTTCATTAATTCTCTAAAGACATACCTTTTCACCACTTTATAGTTAATCAGAATCATGAACCCAGTGCATCTTTCCTTTCTTTCCTCTCCTAAAGTGCATAGAGACATGCAATTTTGCTTATGTGTAATGCGCTATATAAAAATGTTTGATTATTATTATTATTACAAGTATCTGGGCACCATCATCGATGATAAGCTAAAATGGAACAAACATACTCATGTATTGTGCACAAAGCAAAGGCACATGAGAGGATGTTCTTTCTTAGGAAAATGAAAAAGTATATATAAAGAATATGGTATTATCCGGCCGTATCGGACATCTGACCTGTGTTTTTACAAAATTGTGCTCGTCTTTGGTACAATCCGGACTAAGAGGGTGATATTTCTTATATCACCATCTTTCACGAAAACCTATGGGTTGTAGCTGATCTCCAAGTTCCCAGATGTTAGAAAATATCTGTGCGTGCATAATACTGAACAATTGAATAGATTTTCAGAGCATTTTTGAATTACATTTCTTCCATTACACTGCGTTTTTTAATGCCTTACAGAAGTGTGTCGCCCTGTCCGTGGGAAACTTAAAGGTTACTTGTGTTACGGTGGAACCTGTGGTTCAAATGAGACAAACCGCCAACTTGCCGACGAGTTCCTGAAGGTCTTTAATTCATCTCAGCAATCGTCTAGCCGTTGCACAGAAGCAGATCAGTGTACAATAGAGAATGTTGAAGTTACCTGCGGGTCAGGTAGCTGTGACAAGTAAGCTATAAAGCCGTCTTCACACATGGGACATGAATATACAGAAGAGTATATTCAATAAGAGACGGGAAATTTTATATTGCATTTTGGATTTTGAATTTTTAACTATGCATATAATTATATAAAAGCACTTTTCATCACGTAGTCAAATCAAAGTCTGATCTTAACAACTTTTTTAAATTCTTTTATTGCTTAGAGGTCAGTCTGTGTTAAATCATCACTTAGACAGTTAAGATTGTTTTTTTTATATGTATAATTTATATTGCTTTTTACAATGAGCTACCATAGAGTTTTCTGCCATTTACGCCCACTGAAAACCTCTCTGCGATCGAAATCATTTATGGTTTCAGATGTAAATAATTAAGTTTTTTTAATGAAGATGCATCCGTACATATACATGTATAGTTTTGTAGTTTGCTTGTCTATTGATTCATTTATTTAAGAACTACTTTTGACATGGTCATAGACATGACAATTATTCTTGTAATTTATAAATTTAAAAATTAAATTGATTTTTTTTTTCCGCCTCACTGTTGTGATGAATTTACCTGGAAGGACCTTCGGATTCATTCTACTTCAGATACACATTTCTGGTATGGATGGCTTTGTAAAAGTCCAAACTGACACTAACCAGATATATCATACTACTACATTGATTCCATCAGATACCAGGTCAAGTTTGAGCTCGTCGCCAATTTTGATCAGTCCACAAGCAAAACGAACTTGGAAGCTGCAGTGGAAGTGGAATCAAACCTCCTTAATCTTGTTGATGACCTGATTTTAAACGACAATCTCCAGCTTAACTTCTCGGTTGGAGGAGATCCTGTGGATCTTGACGAATCATCTTTCAACTTTGATTGGCTTGTGGGGATATGTGAACCAGGTTCTACTGCAGATAACACATTGTATAATTGTGGTAAGAGAATACTTAACATGTTCAGTGGCCGTTTAATATCAAGCGATCTTTAATTCAGTTAATTTGACTATGTGTACCATCATATATATTGCACCACACGTGCTAAGACAGTTCACACATGTGTTAAAATTTTAAGAACGCTTCTGCTTTAAAATCCCTGTAAAAATGAATTGAACTGAATTGAAATTAGTTGTTACTATGTTTGGTAAGCCTCTGATAACCATTCGGGTTGTCCCTAGTAACCACAGCAGGGGCGGATCTAGCTTTTTATAAAGGGGGGGGGGGATGGAGTGTGTGGGAGGGGGGTGTCCCCCTCCCACAGTAGGGAGAATTTTTGAAAATTCCCCCCCCCCAAAAAAGAAAGAAATAATAATAATAATAATAATAATAAAAATAAAATAAATACATAAATAGAATAAAATAAAATTACAAGTTAAAAAAAAAAGATAAGATAAAAAAAAAAAATGGTCCCCGGATTTTTTTTTTTTGGGGGGGGGTTAACAACCCCCCCCCCCCCTCTAGATCCGCTTCTGCACAGTGGTTGGAGCATGATGAAAATTTGAATACTTTTGAGAACGGGCCCATAAAAACTTATTTATGGTCTTGAAACGACACCAGAGAAGCTGACAAAACATAGGAACAGCAAAATACTTTATGGAAGCATTAATTACAAATGGTAAAGGGTCACAATTTGTGATGCTTTTTGCTTTTCTTGGGGCTCTTGTTCCTTTAAAATATATGTATGTATATATATATATATATATATATATATATATATATATCATTATTTCTTTCATATGTATTTGTGAAATGAATTTTATAGATTGTACATAATTATACTCAGATCATGATAATTGACTACTGAAAAAATGAAATGAAAGTATTCTTCTCCATTTGTATTTTTAAAAAGAAGATTACGAATGCTGTTATAAGGGCGTAAACGTGACCTTTATGAGTTAATTATAATACAGTAAGCTTCACTATTTATCATTCAATGCACTACTTATTGAAAAATAACACAGTATGATTGAATTATATAAGCTTAAATAGTTTGAGTGACATACCAGATTTGAATACATACTGAAATTAAATTTTGTCTCTGTCGTCATTTATTGATATTTTTTAATATAACGCTTCTTGTGCCACTCAAATGATCTCCCTCTGTTGCTCTGAATTTCTCTTGGGAAGGTTACCAAAGATTTTACAAAAGGCTTCAGAATCATTCAAATGTTTCCAGTACATTTGTCCTACAGTGGTTAAAAGGGTTGTCACAAAGTTAACTAAGACACGCAATGGCTAATTTCGCAAAGCTATTGTGTTGCACAAAGCATTCTATCTGTTAATTGGGACTTACTGTTTTGTGCTGATCGGCATTCATGGCAAGTGAACGACTGTGCCAGTCGGCACTGATGGCAAATCAAATGTTAATGATCAATATTTTATTCCATATAGTGCCTTGCACAGTTGGGACTTACTTCAACAGCGTGACCAACACGTGTGTAGCATGTCCCAAAGGAACCTATCAGCAAGAGACTGGTCAAGTTGTTTGTCTACCTTGTCCTGATGGCCAGTCTACCATCAGCACCTGGACAAGAAACCATACTGAATGTTATGGTAATGATAAGCATTGGTCAAATTGTGATGATAATAACGATATTAAGGATATGGTCTTTGCAATGTAGCCTCATCAGTATTGATAGTTATTCCTGAAGGCCTTTCAATCATTACGCTATTCCAAACTTAATATTTCTGACAAGTAAATTTAATAAGTGTTCAATGTAGCTAAGAAACATTGTATTAAGCATGGCACATTGTCCTCTAAAATTTTCATGATCGATAGTCCAACCAAGAAGAAGCCGGCAACACACCCACCTGCTGCCGAAATGATAACTATGTTTTGAATATATACTCTTGTACATTTCCAGTTTTTTTTACTTCTCATCGTTGGTGACTTTGTACAATATATCATATTCTTCTCTGATTGTGAAGCTTCTTCAGCGCTGTAGAAGCATACTTTTTAAAATCACATGCAGATTTTCCATCTGAACTTGTTATGCGAAATGCACACCTAGCATTATTTCAGCTGCGTTACTACCTGCACTAATCAAGAATACATGCATGAAGTATGAAGGCAATTAGCCCATACACGATTAATCATTCAGGACCGATGTCGACTTTCCACTATCGCGCAGAAAAGCGTCCCCGCGCTAATTGCCGACAGGGGGCGCATACTCACAACGTGTCACCATGTGTTGTTGAAATATGAAAAATTACATACCATAGAACGAAATTCTTTGTTTAGGGAATGCTCAGGCTAGATTCTTTTCATATTTTGCAGATCAGAGGATATAGTGAATCTGCAATGTGAGACTTATTGGTATGATCTAACCTGAGCATTGCCTTTAAGGGCATTTTGTTTCAGGACATGTAATTTTTCCTATGGCAGCAACTCGCGGTGACACACGCTGCGCATGCGCCCCCTGTCAGCAGGGCTGAGGCAAAGAATAGCGACAACCTGCTATTTTAGGTGATAGTCGAAAGTTGACATGGTCCTGACTGTTAATTAAATGTAATGCTTGGTTTTTTATTTTGTATTCACTTTTTTATACGTCGCTCACACATGACACGTCTGCAAATGACACCTTGATTGTGTCCAGCTGGATGATACGTACTTTCTAACAAAACTCAGTGCAAACATCTTTTTTAATTAGATATCTGCCCACCTGGTCACTACTCGGAGAGTGGGGTGGAGCCTTGTATTCCATGTGAGGTTGGAACATACCAGCCGAGTTTACTAAGTACAACATGCCTAGTTTGTCCAGATAGCACTTCAACACAGCAAAACGGATCCACCACAAAAGATATGTGCATAGGTAATATATGACATGAATTATTTTTAACGTGATTCCTTAAGTAAATATAAGTTTTCCAGTTCATTTTAAAACCTTTTCATTCAATTACATTAATTCTTCACTTCAATTTTGTCCTGAGAACCCTGGAATATGCAAACGTCAAAGTTATTTTTTTTTTCATTTAACATTCAGGTTGGTCAATGGGCAATCAATTTCAACATTTGTCCATTCATTTCTGTCAGACAGATAAGACATTGAACTAAAACAATCCAAAGGAAAAACACATTTTGTCATAATTCATATATGCCTCCTCATCTATTGAATAAGATGTATGGAAAAAGTGAATACAAATTTCTGATTTGAATGCGTGAAATTTCAAGACAAGAAATAGAATAATAATTATTCACATAGCAAACCCACGAGTGACGATTTTGAATGAGGCTTTAAAAAAAAATTATCGCAAAATGACGAAATAGATATATGCAATCGTACTTAGGCAGCCAGGGATGACAAAATTGATTTAACTTTGACGAAATCGAATGCAAACTGATGGAATTGATTTGAAAAAGTTCGAAAAATGAATGACCGAAGACGAAACTGACAATGAGATTTATTAAATTTTGTTTTGTTTTGGGACGAAATTGAATGAAGAAAGTGTTAAAATGGACGGGAAATCCTATATTATTTCTATTTCTTACTCTTCTGTTTTCAACAATAAGAAAATGATGATTTCCATAGACTCTCCTTTTTATTACTGCTGTGAAAAATGAAAATGTTGCAAAATGGTTCAACAACATGTACATGTATGTGTGTATGATGTGATTTCCAACCAATCACACTATTCAAGAAATTCCGTGCTACGGGGTAATGATTGTACAAGTCATTCCTATCCTGAAAAAGCGTTGGGAATTTTAAAAAACGAGAATAAGCTTTAAAATCCCTGAATCGGCAACACATTGAGAGGTTCAAAATCAGTTTGGTTTTTTTCGAAATTGGCAAATTTTTCAACTTTTCGACAAAATTCCTAACCTTTTATACTGTTTCACCTTTATTAGAACTATGTAAAACTAAAAGAAAAATATTGTTGTTGCCAATCTGAAGAACAAAATGTAATAGATTTTACTCTTAAATAATTCCTGTCCTGAAAGGGATAATGCGGGTCAGCTCTCCCGTTAAAAGAACTATGACAAAGGAGATCCTAGTGCTTGTTACTGAAAGTGCAAAAAAATTATTTTCTTTTGATTGTTGCAACATTTTCTTAATCATTCTTGAATGAATGGGAAAATTATTTCACCAAATGGCCTATTTCAATCGGCACCTCCAACCTTGCTTTCGGTCTATTTCAAATACAGGTTGTGGCAATGCGCCGTGTGCAAACAACGCAACATGTGAGGATCTGAGTGGCGACTACAACTGCATCTGCACGTTTGGTTTTACTGGCAAAAACTGTAGTTCAGCCATAGATTACTGCACCCCGGATCCTTGTCGCAATGGAGGAAACTGCTCTGTAACACATCTTACTACAAGTGGATACGAGTGCCATTGCCCTGCAGGATTCACAGGGGTGAACTGCTCTACCAACATTGATGAATGCAGATCTGATCCATGTTATAATGGTGGGCAATGCATAGACGGTGTCAATGGCTTTACATGCTTGTGCACTTCCAGTTTCAAAGGGAACATGTGCCAAATCCCTATCTGCGATGATATCGTCTGCCAGAATAATGGGACATGCAACGAAGTTGGAGGAGCGACCCCTTGCATCTGTGACGCTAGGTATTCTGGAGACTTTTGCGAAGAGCCTGTATGTAATACTTCTCCTTGTAAAAACGGTGGAATGTGTACTCTTGGTAATGACCCTACTGCTCCTTACTCTTGCTCGTGCTTAGACGGATTTGTGGGACAGCATTGCGAACTCAACCTCAACGAATGTGGATCGAATCCGTGTTCAAACGGCGGCACCTGCAATGATGGGGCCAACAATTTCACTTGCAATTGCTCGAAGGGATTTTCAGGTAATAGATGGGTTGCTGTGTTTCATCATCAAGCCCTTGTCAGCTTATGAATATTCACACAACAACTTATTGAAAAATTAGTTTTAACAACATCTGATTTAGGTCGCATCTTTTACTTCTTCCAATTCTCTGCAATCAACATCTAGATTAGCATGATTAGTTTTTGTTTGCAAAAGAAAAGGCATATCAAGCAAGTTGTGTTTATAGAAAATTAATCATCAGGCCCTTGTATGTTTCAAGCTGAGAAGTTACATGTACGTCTTCAGAGATGCCACATTTATGTTTGTCTTAGAATTTGTATTAGAATTTATTAAAATCAATTACTTTCGTACAAAATTTAATCCTGCTTTTCTATTTTTGTGCTTTTTATTCATTGTTGCTTGGTGTGGCCTAGTTATGCCTCCGCCCACCGAAGTGGCATTATGTTTTCGGGTTGTAAACCGTCCGTCCGTCGTTAACGCGATATCTCAAGAACCATTTGACGTATGAACTTTATACTTGTTACTAGTATGTATCACCATAAGAAGACGATTTTATTAGATTTTGGGCTATGTTTGTAAAAGTTCAAAGGTCGCAGAGGTCAAGTATGAAATTTCAGGTTTTATCCTTGTTAACGAGAAATCTCAAGAACCATTTGAGGTATGAACTTCAAACTAGGTTCTAGTATGCATCACTGTAATAAAAACAAACTGATATAATTTTGGTGTAAGCAGGTGAAAGGTCGAAGGTCACAGAGGTTTTTAGCCTCT